>VZRS01009608.1:304063-385568 GCA_013398055.1 Ifrita kowaldi | reverse complement strand
TGAAACAGTCCCCAATTCTTTTTTTAAAAAATTAAAAAAAAAAAAAAAAAAAAAAAAAAAATAAAAAAAAAAAAAATTACCAATTGAAAATGCTGTCGTCTTTTGAGTAAGATGTTGCATATTTTGCCTTTTCATTTTCCCCCCTCGACGGTAGCGCTTAGGGCCCTCACCAAACTCTCAGTAACCATGGTAACTGTATACATACCCATGCTGGCGATGGTGCTGAATGGTAAGTGGAGAAGTCCATCTGCCGTTTCACGTATTTAGCGCTGATATACCACGTGAATTTTTTTGACTTGTTGTATTAAGTTTTCTTGATGCTACATTTTTTTCTATATATTGGTACGCCTGTAATTGAGTGTACGTTTTAAGCAAGCCTGGGAGGCACTGATTGGATTGAGGATATGACTTCGTGCACATCTTACTCAGATTGTTAACTCCATATTGTGTTAAATAATGCACCCTCTTTTTATCCTTTTGTTAGCTGTGATTTTAAAGCTTGAATGATTTTGTTAATTCTTGCAATGAAAAAGGCTCTTGTTCCAAGTGTTGAATGCTAGATGTTGCTTTTCCAATGGTACTTCTCTTCTAAAGGGTTATGTTGCACACTGCTAAAATTCGTTTGTCCCTTTTTTGACATTTTCTTTGTTTCCTTGTACCTTGTCTCTTTCCTTTCTACTCCACTGCATGTTCCTTCATATAATCTTTTTTTTTTCTGTTTTGAGTATTTATTGTATCAGTGTTATCATGGAATTCAAGCATGCTCTTAAGTCTTAAATTATGCAGTACCTTTTAATTTGCTTTTAATGTCTTTTTATTAAAGTTTAAATGATATGATGTTGCTTTATTGAAATGATTTGTAAGTTAAAATGGTTATGAAAGTAAATGTAATTATAAATAGTATGATTTTGTTATGCACCTGTTGCCTTCTATAAATTAAATTGCATTTTATTTTTACATGACTAATAGCAGTAATAATGCATGCGTTTAATAGTGACACGGGTATCCCTGTAACCGTTTCTAATCCCCTGTTCTATGTGCTTAGGTAAATAACGCCACAGCTCGTGTAATGACAAATAAAAAGACCGTCAACCCTTACACGAATGGTAAGTGCGTGAGCCCCCCTGCATGCCAAAGCCAAACCCCAGTCCTGCTCAATGGGGGCCCTCACCTGCTCCTGAGGTGTCCCACTCTGCATCTCCTGCATTCCCCGTGGCTCAGAGTCCCAAGATATGATGGAGTTGGGCATAAATTCCATCTCAGCAGAGCTTGGCTGATTCACAGCCAGGTGGGCAGAGCAAGAATCCCTTCGACTGGAATCCCAGTGTTTGACCCCAGTGGCTTTTGTGTAGGACAGTGGACCTGATAGGAAAGCGATGTCCTCTGCTGGCTCTGTGTAGTGTTAATGTAGTGATGAGGGAACCAGTGGGAGGATTCAGCTTGGTTTAGGGGATGGAGGTAGGGAGACCAGCAAGAATGTCTTTCCTGCAGACCCTTTTAGTACCAGGACACACATCCAGTCAAAGATCATTTGCTGTTGTCCTCCTTCCACAGTTTGTTAGAAGAAGGGTAGACTGTTATTGGGTGGTACTCCCAGCTTTTTCCTTTCCCGTGGAAAAATCAAAATTCCAAGCTGTCTAAAAATAAAATTCATTCTAATACTGACCTAAGTTGGTGTAATGCTGTACATTAATGATAGAAGAATAATCCATAGTTATTTGAGGGGTTTGGAAACAATGCATTCTTTAAATGTTTCCTTTGGGAGTGTTTGATCACGTGCTTGGGTGTTCATTTGCTGGTTCAGAAAATTCAAATTCAAACAAGTTCCTAACTCAGCCATGTCAAACAATAACACATGAACTGAAGTTAATTGCAGTTATGCTTTCAGTTTTACTGGACTGTGTAGTTGTTGGTATTTGCTTTTCAATTTAATTCAGTTTTTCCCATGCGGTAGAAAGCAGATGAAATGTTTAGGAAACACAAAGGTTTCCCAAGGTAGATTAGATTCTTCTCCATTTTGAAATACAATGGATCATATTTTCTGTATTTGAGGTCTCATTAGTGAAGTTTTACTAAAATGCTGAGCACACAGTGGCTTTAGATTTTAATGAAAGGCTCATCATTTTTTTGTGACACAGTAAGAGTAAAACACAGGGATGGTTTTCCTGTGACCTCATAATTGAGCCAGTTAAAATGATCTCGAGAAGAAAGGTCTGAAATTCCTCATGTTTTCTTAGAAACTGTTTTCCTCCTCATTTTGTAAATGTGAAGCTTGGCAAATTACACAGATGGGAAAATCTCCTTGGTTTTTACTGGTTTTAAAGCATCCCAGTGAATCCAGAGAGAGACATGAGGCTTGACTGGATCACATAACAAGATTTTGTTGCAAGAGAGAGCTAAATTAACCATGTGCATATAAGACTGTGAAGTCTGCCTGCTCTATTGTACAGATAAAAATAGTTTTTCTATAAATGATGAGGCATATTTTGTATTCATATTATCCTAAGGCTACAAAACTGTTCATGAGCAAATAATATGTTACATATCAGCACAGTGAGTGCTGAAGGAGGGGAATGCTGGCGATAAGGGATGTCAGATTTTTAGCCATGTGGTTTTAGAGGAGGTTCATGTCTATGCCCTGCACTGCAGGATTTCTTAGGTCATACATTCTCATTTATTAACATCCAAGACCAGGATAAGCAAAATCTGCTGTCAAGTATTTCCCACTTGCAGTGTTTTGTCTGTCATTTTCCATCCTGTTCCATCTGATCTAGATCTCACCAAGAGTATGAAATACCCTGTTCAGCGCTTAAAGAATTAGCATTTATTAATTGTGAACCCAGACATCCAAGGCATTGCATGCAGAATATTCTTATGCACTCATTTTGCCAGGTATCCACCAAGCAAACCTCTGGTTGCAATTCATAACTTTGGATTATTTTCATCTTTTTAAATTTTTTTTAATGTCTGAAGTCCCCTAAAGTAAACACACAAGGACAATCACGTCCCTCGTGCATAATCATCACAAGCAGCAAGGAATGAAGTGCAGACGTGTAAGGTGCTTCATTTAGTTTCATCAGTGTTTATATTATCAGTCATCCTGGCATGGTATGAGTCTCCTTCTTTATCATTTTGTCAGGAATTAACCAGTGCTGGGGCTGATTATTTATTGAAGATTATTGTTGTCTAAAGCAAAGGTCTCATCTTTTAAATAAACGATAAGGCCAGTTTTTCTGCCAGCGCATTAAAATTTTAAAGACTCTTCTGATGCAGGTAGCCAGAAACATTTTGTTTGCACATGCCTTTTTGTTTGCTTCAGAACCACTTAGTTTTTAATGCCTCTCTTTATCTTTCAAAGTGTATGTTGTGACTGGCATGTTGTTGGCAGATATTCAAAAGGTAGTTGGGGCACATGTTGTATTCTATCAAAACGTCAGGAACTGATATTTATTTTAATTTAAAAACAAGATCCACTCTGCTTTGTGTTTCCTTCCTGAATACAGCTGCTTATTTGATAACAGGGCTCATGTTGTTAATAGGATTGCAGAAGTCAGTAGATTTCAAGGCACAAAATCTTGATTATTTTTTTTAAAATATATATAGCTTAGTTCAAATAAGTGGTTTGCTTTTGTGTCCTAAATGGTCTTTGAAATAAGTATACTTTCCAGTGACTTTTGACTCCCCAAATGAGCAGTTGTTGGGAGAGCTTTTCTTTGTGGGTTTCTTATCAGTCAGGATTATTTTGATGGCTCACCTGGTGCTTTGGAAATACAACTGCCTTCTCTTTGCAAAGAAATTCAGTGTCAGGAGTGCTACATGTTGGCAAAAATATTTGAGACATTTTTAGATGTTCCAACCTATCCTGTTCACAGTTGTACTTTTTTCTGATGCCCAGATTGCGGTTCAGGATGCTCATCCCAAGGGTTGTAGGGTACAGAGAATTATGGGCAAGTACATTCAGAGAACTGCAGCAATAAAGGAGGAACATGAAACAGAGATGTGTAAAAGGATAAATATGTTTTAAAGTTTGTAGTGGTGGTGCTTTGGATTTGAGCCTTCTGTTGCTCTAAATTTAGATTCAAAACCACATCTAGTGCCTATTAGCACAGTTAAATTCCCTCTAATTAGCACAGCTAAATACCCCCTACCTGGGTAGCAAACAGGAGGGAAGGAAATGGAATCACAGGGTTCTTTCCTACCCAAGCCTTTCTTTGGCCATGGTGGCCTCACTGGTCTATGAAGAAAAATAAACCTCTCAGTGTTGCTGTGCCCCATTTTCTTCCACAGCTTGTTACCCCAAGACTGTTTCTTTCCCTTCAGCACACTGGACATGTGCTTCTCTGGGTGACTGCACAGGCTGGGGAGCTGGGTCAGGCAGAGGGTTTTTTCTTTCCTTGGCTGGTTTTTAAGTTTCAAGCTTTTATAGTTTCAACTCGAGAATGAGATTAATATTGTGACACTAAGAAAAATGCTCAAAATTACACCCACAGCCGAGAATTTGCCTCCTCCAGCTGCTGCAGAAGGGTTACTTGGCAGCTGCTCGCTCGGGTACATCAACTCCCATCACACTTGATTAACCCACACAGCTATGGGCCAGCACATTGTTGGCTGACAAGATAAAGTTAAGTTTAATTACTGTTATTTTCACGATGAATGAAGTATTTCCTCCATAGGCTTCAAAAAGTTAGATGAGACAGCCGTCACTGGGAGAGTGGTAAGGAGCTGAAATATGAGACTGCCTTTCAGCTGTGAAGAACAATCTCTGTCTTCCAAGATTTTTTTTTTCTTTCTCTCAGACAAATTGTGGCACTGTTAGTGTAACTTAAAGCTGAGAGATGTCTGTCAGCTGCTTTGACAGCAAAAGCTGACAGATCTAAAATTCTGTCCAGTCTTTCATTTTGGGTGGTGTTGATCAGTAGTCTTCTGAGGAGGTATTGAATTTGAAATATTGAATATTCCCTAACACATATAAAGTTAGATTTTTACCAAAAGTCTCAAAATTTGACTTATTTTCTATCACACAAGATTTGGCTAAGAGATATGTTATACTATAATCCTGTGGTATGTACAATTGAAGGATCAGGTAAAACTCATTTGGTATTTTCAGGAGGAAAAACATTTTAGCCCTTCTTGGCTGAGTATTTCAGCTTCCATAACTGTCTTTTAGGTACACAGGACAACTGCAGTCACTTCTGCAGATAAGGTGTCATGCAAAGCTGCTTACTCTGAACTTATTCAAGAGTTGCCTTTCAAAACCACCCCTCCTCTCTGTGACTGAACAGTTAATTACTGGTAAATAGTTGCTGTGGATGAGATAGAGGTAGCTTGAATAGGAATAGTTTGTTTGTTACTGAGATTTTGCATTGCACTTTTTCAGTCTTACAATGCCTTGATGTTTTATGAATTTCTGCTGTGCTTTTGCATTACATGATATGGCCAAAGCAGAAATAAACCTAGTGTGCATTTAAATTCTTCTAATCTTGGCTTTTGTGATTTTGAAAAGCCTTGTTGTCAAGTGTCTGGATTGTATTTTGATTCCAGAAGCAGTTATAAGTTCTATTTTAAGTACCATAGCTCTGGAGTTTACAACGTGCTTTTGCTCAGGTTTTTTTTCTTTATTCCCATTTTAAAAAAGTGCTTCCCACTCCTCTGATTTGAGTGTGCTTTAGGAAAACCCCTAATTTTTCAGTTCCAGTAGTTCAAAATAATTGTTCACTTAAGGAAAAAGGGAGTGTGGGTGGGGGATTTTCTGTGGAGTTTGCAGTTAACTGGGAGTGGGTCTACCTGTGGCTGAGCAAACCACAGTAATTGGCACTGCACCGCAGCTGAGAACACTAATGAGTTTGCAGCACTTTCTCTTGCTCTTCTCCTTGCCCCTTCCCCTCCAATTCCTCCAGCCTGGTTGTCTTTAACGTGACCCATGCTTTGCACACCCTGTGTGTCTGCAGCCAGCCTGGGTACTCCAGGCTTGCCTGGAAATGCTGCATCAGGTGTAAAGTGTGAGCAATAATTGTGAGTTTGGCCAGAACGCAGGCACAGAAGATCTGTGAGTTCTGCGCTGTTGTTCTATGCCGGTGGTGGGAGGACAGTGATTATTTAAGAGCAGGGCAGTGGCTGATTTGTACCCCTTGAGAGCTCTGCAGGATGTGGCTGCAGGATTCTCTCCCCTGCTGGCTCTCAGTGTTTATCACAGGGCTACTCCTGGGGTGTGTCTGTCCTTGTCCTGTGTCAGCACAGGCACTCGGGGGTGCAAACACACGGGAACAAAGTCCTGGCATTTGACTGGATCCCACAGAGCATCTCCTGCCTGTCACAACAGACATTTCCACGCTGTGGCTGTGCTTTCATTTTCACCAGGGTAGAATCAAAATGCTCCCATTATTTGGTTGCCCCGTAACCCTCGCTGACAAAGGCTTATCAGAAATGTTTGTGTCCAGAGAATGAACTGTTCTGGCCCCTCTGGCTCGTAACCAGAGATCCAAAACAATGGCTAAGAACTCCCCTGCTCTGTACTAGAGGCTGTGGGGATACCTGAACTAGTGCTGACTTAATTCCTTAGGTTAAGGGAGTAAATCCATGTGCATTTCAGCAAAAGTAATTCACCTGGCCATTTACTCCAGTACCACATGTCTGGAGAATGCCTTGTTTCATGACTTATTTCTATACTTCAGAGTCAGATATTAAAGATCAGTAATCAAAGATGCCTATAAAACTTGAATTACAGTGATCTTTCTTGATTTTCTATACAATAGTAGTAATAGTAGTAGTAGTAGTAACAGTTGTTATTATTATCGCTAATTGCAATATTAACTGTTGTGTTTTTGTTTGCTGCAGGCTGGAAATTAAATCCAGTTGTTGGTGCAGTTTATAGTCCAGAGTTCTATGCAGGTAAGGGTTGCTCTATGATTGTCCAACTGCCCATGTTTGATTTTACTATTCTTTAAAACACGCAAAAGTACAGAATCTGTGTTTGGTGTGAGGTTTGGTTTCTTTGCATCGTTCACATTATTTACAACTCATTTATACATTTGTGATTCAAGGTTTTACCTTACCTGGGCATACTAAACTTTATATAGAAGATATATGAATACCTTTTTATTGGAAAGTAGATAGTATAACATGAAGTGTACTACAATATTCTAATCTTACATGAGATTTTATTTTATTTCATTTCGTATTTCAGTCAGTCACTTTCTTCCAGGAATTTTTTAGTAAAGAACCATGGCAAAAAAATCTTGTCTTATAAAAATATATATATTTTGTACACATATGTATGTAGACATAGATAGGTATATAGTATCTGCATTCATAATTTTTTCCTGAGCATTTTTCTTTGAATTTTGTATTTAGTTTTTCAGTTTGATGTCTTTTTATTTTAAATCTATATTTTCACCTGACCGAGACCAGATTCTGATAGTGTTTGCATCTTGGAGTTAAAGAGATTCAGTTTTTGTCTGCTGGAAGTCAGCCATGGCTAGCACCAGTTTCTAACTGCGCTTTAGCAATGGGATTGAAAATAAACTTATTTGTAGTCAGAAACCCAGTTGATTCCAGAGGAATTTGACCGCTGCCCACAAACAGCTATCAGGAAAACATTTTTCATGGACGGTCGTTAACATGGGAAGAAGTTGCCTGCAGAAGCTGGGGAATCTCCACTTATGGGGATATTCGAGTCTCCAGTTGACAAAGCTGAAAAACTTTTGTTAGTTTGAGGGACTTCAAGAGATGAAAATTGTTGAAAAAGTCACTGTTACAAACAGATATTTGTGGTTTAAAAAAGTGCCTCTATTGAGATAGATAAAAATGTTCCAATTAGGGTAAAAAGGGCACAGTATAATAAAAATAATAACTTGGCATTCATGGAATCGCAGTATTTGGTGTAGGCAGAATTTATTTCCTTGCTGATGTATGTCTATGTTGAAAACAGGGATTTAACATTGATCTCGTTTGAGTAGTTAGTGAACCAACCCTGAACCTGCATAAATTAGAAAGTCAGAGTTATTAGTCATTTTATATAAATGACTTTGTGTTAATGACAAATATAATAATATTCCCATAGTACAGTAATCAATTTTCTAATACGTATGCAGAATTAACAATCTGACTTATAATTGTCTCATGAAGTAGGGCATGAAGAGTTCACATAGTTTGTAAATTAAAATCAATATTTTCAATCTCTCCTGAAGGTAATTTTCCTAATTTACTGGACTTTTCCCTAACATTTATTTTGTCTTTTAATTATAAAATGGCAGGTTATTGATTTTTTTGTATAACCTCCTAAAGTCCCAAGTGCATTTTTATTGCCAGCACTAGGGAGGTGTTTGCCCTTCTTAATGAGAATCTTTAATTACCATTAGAAGAGCATTAATTTAATTTTATGAATTATGACACAAACTCCACCACACCATTGCAGAAAGTTCTATCAAGATACGTCATTTATTTCTTTTTTTTTTTCTGTTTATACATGCAGGCAGGTTTATGTTTGGGTTTTGTTGGGCTTTTTAATGCATGTCAAATGCATTTTGTTTATATTGACTAAAGGATGATGTCTCTCACATTTAAACATTTAAACTTTCTTTTAAACAATTCAGTTAAAATTGTGCCGATCCCCTAAAGTTGTTAGGAAATGAAACAATAAAACAACACTTCAATTCTTGCGTGTTGGAATAGAACACTGTGACTTACCTTTACTTTTGGGGTCCCTCAACCACCTTCCTTAGAGAAGAAGGAATTGAATATTTGAAGATTATAAAATTAGAAATGTGAGTTTTGAGACAGTCAGAGTTTTACTTGTTTAATTTAATTATTGTCTCCAGCACTGTCACGGTAAAACTGTACCAACTTTTTCACAGTCAGTGCGAGAAGTTCCGTTAGCTCCTAATAAATGATGAAAAATTTGGCCACTTCTGAAATAAAGATGATACATTTACAGAGAAACTGTTGATTTAAAGTACCTTTAATCTTCATAAATAAGTGAAAAACAGAAGGTTATACAAAGCTGTCAGGATGGCACTGATGAATGGCAAATTCCCCCATTTCTCAATTGCCGGCGGAGCCGCAGCCGCGAGGCTTCCCCGTATTGTACATCAAATCTGCCAACTCATTTCTGTGATTAAATATTCCATCAGTGCGGGCTGGAAGGCGGTAAAGCTTAACAAGATTCATAAGATGCACCACTTGAATACACATAACTCACTTCCTTGCATGGAGAGCACCCCGCATGCACAGGAAAATTAGAATTGAGTTAAATTACTCCGTAAGACAAGATCAATAGAGAAAGGAGAAGATCCCCTAATGCAATGCAAATTTAAGATATAGTTATGTCCTGACAACTTGAAGCAGACAATTAAAGTCAAATAGGGAGGAACACAATGTAAATCAACCCTAAAACCTTGAAGATAATGGTAAACAGTAGGACCAGTGACATGATTGTTATAGCTCAGGGTTTTTTCGGAGTGTACACTTCTGTGAAGAAAAACCTTTATTGAGGAAACGCCTGACAGCTAAAAATGGAGACTCGGAGATGCACAACAGACACTACGGCAGGAAAGTATTACTTGGGGACTGCAAAATACTACACATTTACAAAACACTATGGATTTTTCTTCCTGGGTAGCATTTCTAAGGCTGTTTTTGTGCCTGTGAAATGCTCATGCTGCAGTAAATTACAGTGCTCCGGCACTGTGGCTCTTCAGCCCTGGTGGCGTTGGTGTGGATTTCCAGGGACACGTTTGGGAAGGGCCCTCTGGGAGACTCCTGCTGCGTTTCCAAGGCCTAGCAAGAGTCCCAAATGGCCACCAGTTCCTGCCCTTCCCACCCTTCTGCTGGGAAGTCCTAAAACGATATTTCAGAGAAAACTAAAGGACATTTTTTTTTCATTTCTCATTCCAGCTTTTCACAGAATTGCACTTTTCTTTAAATGCTCATGGATATGGAAATTTTGAAAAAATTGACTTATGGCAACAGAGTCTCCCTCTAGTAAATAAAAGGGTACTATTTAAGGGAGTTTTCCTCTTAAGAAATGCTTAAATGAAGTTATGATATCCATTTTTTATCAATTCCAGTAAAATATTTATTAAATTCTCAGGCAGGTAATAATAAAGAAATTTGTAAGAAGCACTCTGTGATTTGTCTCACAAAGTCTTCATGGAAACTGGGATAATTTTTTTTTTCATCTATTTGTATATCCATCCGGTTTTAAATGCATCTCATAGTTTTCTTTTATTTAAGCTAGAGTCTGTTCTTTTCCCCAAACATTCATTTATGGCTGGGAAAATACAGATTTGCAGCTGGGTTTCTTTACTAGGTATGCTCTGGTACTTTCTTTGTTTCTGTGGTTTGTTATAGTATCATTTTCACCTGCTTATTTTTATATAGTGTATATTTTATCTGTAATACCGAGCCTTTCTTTCTGCCTCAGGCAGTCTGACAGCCAAGTTTCATGTTGTTCCTTTCAGTTATTGCAGATCTTTCTGTTTTTCTCTTTTGGGTTTTGGAATGATGAATTTTTGAGCAATCTCTTGCACTCTCCGTATTGAAATATAGAATATTGTTGCACCTATGTTACTACAGTAGATCAGTCCTGTAAAGCAGGTAGCTTGAGACACAGTAAGGCCATTTTAAAAGGCACTGTCATTCCTGGCAGAAAATGGTTTTGCTGTACCTGTTGGAGAGGCTCATTTTTGGCAGTTCCCAAGTGCAAGATGGGGGAAAAGACATTACAGAAACTACCTGGAAATCTAGTGAATGCTCTTTCAGAGAACAGTTGAACTCACAGTGACTCACATAAGAAAATATTCTTGTCTGGTCATAAGCAACAAACAATGTTTCAGAAATTTCAGAATTTGAGTTGACAGTGGAGAAAGAAAGGACTGAAGATCAGAGGTGAAGAACCTTTAGAGCAAGTCATGGGCACAGCTCAGTGGAAAGAAGATCCCATCCTCCTTTTCCTTAAGGCACTATTATTTTTCCTGAATTTCATTAAGTTCTAGGAGATTCGGGAGGTACTTTCAAGTCATCCCGCATAGCTGAGTAGTTGTATTCACTTCATAAATGGTCTCAGTGAAAACTACTGTAAGCACCCAGTTTCTTGGGCAGCTATTCCAAGATCACTGGCAAAATTTTCCCCATCATGCAAAATGAAAGAGAGGAAGAGTCTGTGCATTTTTAACTATTTTACAGTCCCTCAGAAGACAGAGAAGTTTTAGATGCCCGGGGCTTTTTGGCATGTTTGGATTTGGAAGCCCGCAGTATCCACCAAGAATCAGATTTTGTAACAAACTTCCTTTCAAAAATTTGTTCAAAAGTTTGGAATATAATGTGATATTTAATTAAGAAGTAAAGAACTACCACAGCAATATATATAAAACCATGCCCTTAAGTAAGAGGAATCCAGGGGAAGACAGGATTCCTGTACACTTGCTAATACTAATTCTCTTTGTTCAGGTCTTAAAGCATCTATTTCTGGAGTGTAGGAGCACCTGGGATTCATTTCATCTTTCTAGTGTTTCTCTTTGAATTTAAATGAGTCTTGCATAAGCTCAGCAAATACCCTAGAAACACTTCTCAGTGAAGATGTTTGGAGTTTGGGAAGCTGAATTATATGCTTGCACAGCAATTCTAATCCTGGGGTAAAAGTTCACTGTATCGTATCTCTAAAGCAGATTTTTTTGTAAAAGCTGTCTGTCACTACATAGATTCACTCATTTTACAGTTTGATTACATGCATTCAAACTTCTATTCAATTAGATTAAACTTTGCTATCGACTAAGCAGATTTTCCTAAATGAATATATTTGCAGTAGTGTTAGATAAGCAGCTTAAATAGTTTTCTAACTACAGTTAAATAATTATTTTTCAATATCCCACCTGTGTCTTTATAGATGCTCCTTTTCAAAGTATAAAACAAAGCTGTAACTGTTGTTTCAAAAATCATAATGTTAAAAGTGCCATCATACAAATGAGGACTTCCTAGGTAGATTAACACCAGTGATGACAGCTAATGCATTTCTAAAACTCCGTGGAGCTTTTACAAGCCATTATAGAGGAAATCCTGGTTTATGAAAGATGAATAAAGCCAGTAGAAAAATGGAATTCAGCATCTGTATTAGTTATTTACTAAAAAAAAAAAAATAATAATCCAGGATTAATTATGCCTTATGCTACATTATAATGAGTTCTTCATTAAAATATATACCCTCATGGAAACGAAACAAGGCTTATTCAGTGATAATGCCAATGACTTATTTTTTAAAACATTAATTTAGTCAATTGGTTATATATTTAAATCTGGAGCAGGATTAATCTCCCTCTATTCCCCATTGTTTTGAAATCTGCAGATTTTAAAGAGATCACCACAGGTACTGTCAGTATTACCTTTTTAAAGGTGTTTCTCTTGGATGTATATCACACAGTATTTACTTAGGCTTTGGTATTCTTCCTCTGGGATCTCTAGAAGAAATTCCATAAATTTGATTATTTAATTGTAAATCTTCTACCACAGATACGGCTTTATGCCAGAAGGTAGGGAACCGTTAAGAAGGGAGTTTTTGCTTCTTCAGTGTAAGAATTTGTGAATTTTGTCCCCAGTCCATTATAGGAGAGCCATTTGATACTGGATTATGATGGATATGTTCACTAACAGAATCTGTAAAAACAAGAAATCTGTATTTGCTGAAAGCTGGAGTCCTTTCAAAATAGGGGAAAGGATGTGTTTGGGGTGGATGGTTGGATCTCTTTGCTTGCTGGTAAAATCTTGCTGAGATGTAGGTCTTGATCTGCTGACCATGTTTCCATGTTTCTCTTGATTTCACACAGTAGGTTTCCTTGTTTTACTTAAATAACCCAAAAGAAAGCCTTCTGACCAAGCAGGAGCTGTGCTGTCCTCTCTTTGTCATTGCATTGTTTCTAAGTTCTTGTGTTTGTTCAGATGTTTTTATTGTGGATATAATCAATCAAATTTTAAAGGGCTAAAACAGTTAAGTTCTTTACTCACAAAGAGAATCTTTAAGGAAAAATTACGCTTGGACTTCTCTTATTTAAACATCATTCTGGTGCTTAGTGAAAATGTGTTCTATGGCTTCCTGGTTTGTGAGGGTCCTAAAATGCGTTAAATAAATAAGGTGGCAGCCTCTCCAGACTGTGTATGGTGCAGGTTTAGAGGCTGAATATAAATCCAGCAGTTTTAGGGCTACTGTTCCTGTCTTACCAACTACTTGGGCAACACGGGTGAACCTGGGGTGGGCACTGCTTGAACCTGAGCTAAGGCTGCAAGATGCATTTTTAGAATAAAACTGGGGCTGTAATCCAGGTGCCAGCCTTGGATATATGTAACAAGCACTGGCTTAAGAATCTCTCAGGAAAATTTAAGACAACTGCTAGGACATCACCCAAACATTTGTTTGTTCATAACTGGGTGGGATATTTGCAATGCTAGATAAGTTAATAGCAGTTATGTGGAGGAATAAATTCCTCTGATTAGAAGAATAACCAAGTTAGGAAGATCCATGTGTTAGGATGGACAGTCAGGCAGACAAACTATTCTGAAATGTAAGGTAATAAAGTAATATATGAAATGTAAAGTTAATATAGTTAAGTGGAATGGAAAACAACTCTGCTCTGTGTTAAACGTTGATTACATCTGTAAATTAATGCTAAAGCAGTTTAAGATTATGGTTAATTGTATTCCAAACATATTGCTAATGTTTTCTCTTCCATCTTAAGCATTTTTTTCCCATTTTGGGCATTGGATGACAGGATCCCCAATATGCACTGTAATTGCATTTCATAATACTTACTGAGAGCAACTTTCAAAATATAGAGTTTTCATTTCATTTGTTCATTGTGGAGGTAGCTGAGAGGCGGCTGTGCTTTACAAGCTTTACAAGCTCTGTTGGTTTGGTGCCTTCAGATTTTCTTTGGAAATCTCTAAGCATAGAATTGTTCCTAGTAAAAGTGAGTGCTTTGGAAAGTTTGGAAACATTACATTACCATTTTTGTAATGGCTTTTCATGCTCCTGAAATTCTGGAACCTGTCTGGGCTAGGAAAGAAATAGACTAGCTAAAGCCAGGATTATGCATGATGATGATTCAATTTTTGGTGTTTTATATTCTCAGCTTGTCGTTCAGAATAGAATTTTATTTATAAGTTAGAACCAGCATTCGCTGGTGTAAGCAAAGAGAACTGAGGGATTAGTAATTTGCATCTCTGCATCTAATTGCATTAGATTTGCATCTCTGTCTTATAGATTTACTGAAATAGGTAATTTACACAGAAGATAGTGTCTTGACACAATATGAGAGGATAAAGCATAAACACATCCACTTGTAATCCCTGCAGGGCCATGTTGAAACTGTAGTGTTTGTGTTTGGGCAGAAAGGCTCCAGTTTCATTTATTCTGTGATTCATTTCCTATTGCAATCTTTATTCAACAGTCAGACACATGAATGCCACCCATTTTAGTTATCAGCAGAACATGAGTGCATTTTGTATATTCTCAAGTATCTTATTTCAAGAAGAGTATAATACCAGCTCAGAGTTTACTTCATAAGTTTATACTTCAGAATTTCTCTCATGTTTGTTTCTCAAAGTTACAAGTGAACCAAGAACAGCCATCATTTACCTGCTTACCTACTGTGTCTGCTAGAGGACCTAGAAAGGTTAGGAATCAAGATTTGATTTTTCAAAGATGCTGAACAGCTCCAGTGGGAAGCATGCCCCAGTGTAAAATAATGGCAATGAACGTCACAGAATATTAGTTTATGTGCACCTGAGGTTGTAGCGAGAAATCTTATAGTAAACATATTTTGCAGGAAATCCTGATGGTACCACTACATTTTTTTTCATGACTATAGAGGGCCCGTCCAGTTTTTCGACTTCCTGGTGACTGTGTGTGGACAAGGATTTACACTTGGATGCCAATGATAAAGTTCACTAACGAGAACAAAAACTCTCTAAGCATGGTGCAGATTTTGGTACAAGCACCAGCTGAGTTTGTGCAATTTAGTTTCATTTTAGTGACCAGACAAGGAATGCCTGTGGCTGATTAATCGTTTTCAAATTACTTTTGTAAAGGGCAGTTTGCTGCAATTGCTTCACTTTGTGCATGGAAACATCACATAAATTGTTGCTGCACTGCAGCCAGTCTATGGGAAGGCTGGCTTGTTAATTAAATTGGAAACAAATCAGTCGCAGTGTGTTTTTAAGTGGGCAGGAGAAGGAGTAATCCTGTTACTGTGGGATGAGTTACCTGTCCTACAGATGGAAGAGGCGGGGAGAAGGGGAATTAGGGGGATTTTCTCGTATCAGAGCTGCAAACTTTGTTGCTTCTCTGATTTTTACTTGCATGATATTGACCCCATCCACTCCCAGTTTGTGACAGCATGCTGGATACTGCACATGAATAACTGGGGAGAGAGGTCTGTTTCCCAAAAGCTGGGAAATGGATGATAAGGCCAGCAAAGAATAATTGGAAGGGTGGCTTACAAATTATATTTGCTATAACATTCATTGCTGTTCCCTGAATCAGTGCCTGAGTTCATTGAGTGTTTTGGGGATATTCTGAGAGTGATAATAAAGAAACATCCACTATGCTTAGAAAAGTGATGGAAATGAAAATTAACATCTTAAATAGAATTTTTAGATGGAGAGATCTCAGGAGATGTTTTAGAGACACATACCTTCACTGCCTGTTTTTTTGGTGTGGTTTTCTTCCCCCTGCTTTTCTTCCCTTTACTTTTAACAATGTATATCAGGTTATTTGTGACTCAGGGACTTACTAAGTAAGTGTGGTATAGAGCACAGATTCTCATTACCAGCAGCAAGCACACCCAGGCTGTTCAATAATTGAATGTATTTCAGGTTTACTGTCAGAAGGCAATGTAGAAACTGGTTTGGACTTAAGAAAATCACCTTTAGGCATCAACTACTTTAGATTCTCCTCCCTACCCTCTTGTTTAAGTAAAACCATGTATAAGCTTTGGTTGGATTAAACATAGGTTTTGTTTGTATTTTTAACATATTGGAAGAAAGGAGGCGTGTGGTGTGGGGTTATGCTACTTTATTCCTTGTTAATAATGGATGAAACAATCCAGTGTATCAACACAACCATCCATGAGTGGTTGTGTTAAAATCTGAAGGACATTATTCAATTTACAGAGATCCCAGATAACTGAAGGCCCTCACAGAGCACTTCTTTTGAATTAACAGCACATTTAAAAGCGTACTAAGGCTGTGTAGTTTGACTATTGATAATGAAGGGCTAAGAGAGCACTTAACTACTATTATGTATTCAGGAGAGAGGCTGTAGAGGCTCTCTTTAAATTCCCTAGTCAGAAGGGACAATAGAAGCTAACACACACTATTATTGTACAACAGGAGCCTTTTATTAGGTGTTTCTGATCCATTTCTGTGAGACATTTTGAAATAATCCATCACAGAACAATATTTCAAGCCAGAACAAAAATAGTGCTATTTCTGTCTGAAAATGCCAATATTAAATTACATTTTTAGAACAGCAGATTGAGAGTGGACATGGATTGCTTATGAGGATCCTTGATACACTTGCAAATCTCCTGATTTGTTCATGAGAGATGCAGCTTTACAGTTTTCTTCATGCACTGAACACCAAAGTGTTTAGGAATAATAGTTGTTGCAAAAGGCACAAAGGAAAACAGTGGTCAGAATGACCAAAACTAACTTAGGGAGCCCTGGCTATCATCCAGCTGGACTGGGAGGAAAAAAAATGGAAAAAAAATCACTGAATTCAATAAAGAATGTATATTTTTAGATTTAGATTAGGCTCTTAAAATAACAGTTTGTAATAATATAGGCAAAATGAGACACAAACAGCTTTGGTTTTTATTCACTTTTTCCTGTGGCTTTGTTTGGATTTTTTTGTTTGCAAATAGTATTATGGAATGGATGAACTGGTACTTAGTCAGAGGCAGTAAGAAGCTCCTTTTGGTAACACAATAGAAAAAATATGTGTAAAGAGCAGCTGATTTACCTGGAAAGCTGAGAGCACAATGGATTAGAATAATGTAATCATCACTAAATCTCCTTGTATGCGGTAAGTTACTTACTTCCTGTATTACAAGCACTCATTTTAGCTACCTGTGCACTAAAACCCAGTGCAGACCAGCCCTGCATATTGAGCTGATTAATTCCTGCCACTGAAAATGGTTCTGTGCCTACCCTCATTGTGAAGGCAGCAGTTGGATGCTGTTGAGAGCTCAGCACCACTGTCACTCTCCAGTTCTAAGAGCTTTCCGTGAAGCTATGCTTCCTTAGGATTGCTGGAGGGAGAAGAACATTTTTCCTCCGTGTCTCACTTTGTTATGCTCCAGGGCAAACCCCCAGTAACGTGTGTCCTCTTCTTTTTTGCAATCCCCCCCCGCCCCAAATTCTTGGAGAACAAGTAACAGCTCTGTAAATTGGGAACTTGTGGTTCATGAGCCAAGGTACCAATGCCATGTGTCTGGGGAGGTGGTGTGTTGTAAGCTCAGGTTCTCTGTCATGGTATATAACCTTTAAACCATTGCCAGGAAAGGTTTCTAGAAGTTTCATCTCCTTCCTGTGACAGGAGAGAGCTGGGCCCATAATCCAGGCCATGCACCACTGTTAATTTTACACCAGCAGCATGATTTTAGCTAATGGTATGTTGTTTTTTTCTGCAGAAAATGTTATTTCCATTTATACTTCCTCAAACAATACCATGAGAGATTCCAACTAATTTTAAATTCTTTTAAAGTAATTGCAGATCTTTACTTTGAAGCTGCCTGTAGTGCTGGTTACACAGTGGTTCCAGTTAAAAGCCATTTTTAACAGAAGGGGTTTAAAAATCCTCTATAATTTAGTGGATGAGTCCACATATTGATCCTTGGTGTTCCTTCTTGGCTCTTTGAGTATTTGAGAAATACAGTGATTTTTTTTAAGCTGTGTTTTACATGAGGCAGTGAGTACTCTGTGCAGCACCACGAGTACATTGGTATTTCTGTAGATTAGTTTGTAAGCATCATGTAAATAGCTGTACACAAAAAACTTATTTTTAAAATTACGAAAAAATGAGGGAAAATGCATTTAGTCAGAGATCTTGAAACCGCTGGGAACTGAATTTCAAGTATTCTAAAAATATTAATGACTGCACATCACTTTTTTTCACAGCGTTGAATATTTTTAGAGTAATTATTTCTCAAAATAACTATGGTGCTTCAGCAAAGGATCTCATCAAACAGTGCATTCTTAATCATGGGCTGGAGGAGAAAACAGTGGAGGAAGAGAAGGATGAGTGGGAATAGTCTTTGATCTTGGGAAGTTTGGTTTTGTCCGTGCTGCCAGGCAGCATTCCAGGGGTGAGGGCTGGGTCTCTGCAATGCCCCTGCCCCCAGGCTGGTCCCCTCAGTGTCCCCTCTGCCACTGCTCCCTCAAAACTTTATATTAAAATCCTCTTCCTTAAAAAAAACTCATCTCCTTTATTCCATCACACTAGAATTTACTGTTCTGGACAAATAATAATACTTTTTTTTTTTCTCATTGGGGAATTTATAGACTGTTTCTGTGTTCCGAGGTTTATCCACGATCTTACTGTAAATAATTCAGTCTTCCCTCAGTTGTATTAATTGCAATTTAAATATTTTTAATACCAAAATTAGATGCAGAAGAAATAATCTTTTCTTACTAAAGTCGATTAAAAAGTTCAATACTTTTTTCTAACAAAATCTAATAATAATGTTTTAGTTATCAGTATTAATTTTATGTACAAATTCAAAGGCAGATTGTCAAAATATAATTAGAAGGCTCTATGCAAGAAATTAAATACACTCTAGTAGCACAGATGAAAAAAGCATCTGTTTTGAAGTACTTTAATTAGAAATTAGACGACTAGAGTAGGGAAAATTAGATTTGTATAAGATGAAATCAGAAAAAGTATAAGAATCTTAGCTGCAAAGAATAGGAAAATACCTATGGAGCATGGAGGAAGCCAAGTGTTATCTAGGCTTTATAGTGAATAATGCAAATAAACTGTAACCTTTGATTTCTAAAAATACTTTTCTCTGTTTTCTAGACATACTTGAAGTCATCATTGTTATACTATTCTTAAAACTTCATGAAAATTACTGATTTTCCTAATGTGTTTCTCTCAGCTGGATAAATGCCTCTGGGCCTTCAGCTCACTTTCATTTTCAGGCTTCTGCAGTAGCTCAAGTCTTGAAGCATCTGTGGTGTTAAATTCATCCATATTCCATCATACACATTGCTGGGGTCAAATGAGTGTGTGGATAGGGCCTGTTTATTTCATAACCTGAAAATGCTGCTCATAATTAGGATCTCAATAGGTGCATGTTCATTTGCCAGCTTCCACACGAGGCCTGAAGGCTGAGAGAGATATCAACATAGTCTTAAAAGGGAAAAAATAGCTTGTTTTATATTTTATCTTTTATATTAGTCGTGGATGGCTGGAAAAAAGGAAGCATCTCTAAATCCTGTTAGTTAAGGGTATGCTATTGTCTGGGAAGTTTAGAAGCATAGTAATTAATGAGATTTCCAGTAGTCACAGTCTTAGTTAAATTGCATAAATTACAAGAATTATTTTATTACTCTCCAGTATTTCCAATATTTCTCCTCCAAGTGACAGCTGCAAGCAACAACCAAAAAAACTGGTTAATGGCAGAAAATTTTTAACAAAAATTTTTTGAAAGAACTCTGGCCTGGTGAATGGAAGTTGAGAATTGCTCCTGTAATACTGTGGAAAACGTGCCTACCATTTGTACTTAATCCTGTCCTTCCGAGCACATTGGACTCAGCTCAGTGCAGTTCCATTGCATGTCAACGCACACTGTCTGAAGTTTCACAAATCTCCATACAGATTTGATGGGTTTGAATTGTGTGATTCACAAATCCTGACAGCTTGAAGCATGTCAGTGTATGTGTATATAAAATCCTGTGTGTGTAAATACAGATATATGCACATATATCTGCAAAACCAGATGTCTCATATCCCACTTTTCCTCATGGACTGTATTCCAGAAGTGCAGAAGTTTCTTTCCTAGTTTGAAAGTACAGTTATTTCTGCCTCTGATCAACGCTCAATCTGTATTCAGCCAAGACTGCTAAAATACAGTTTTAAGAAAAACTGAGGTGTTTTATTTTAAGTTCATATAAACAAAAAAAAAAAGGAAATAAGCTGAAACTTGTGTCATTTGTTCAAAATGAGCATTGCAAAAGTGTTGGTTTAAATGGATTTGGTTATTGCTTTTACTTTTATTCCTTTGGAAAGAACTTAGTCGTTTCGTTTTATCTGTTATTTCGTTTTATTTGTTCTTAATTCTGAACCCACCTTATTTACTGGAAAGTAGCTCATATTTGTGCATTTCTCTGAGCTAAAAATACTGAATTCAGATGTGTCAGTGACCACTCAGTGATAATGGGAGTGATGTAACCCAGGTCATACCTGGCCCGATGTCTGTCCTGGGAATGTTGCACATGATTTTCCTGCTGTGTTGGCTTGAGGAGCCTCATTCCAGCCAGGGCCAGGCAGCTCAGGAGGCAGCAGCTGGGTGGGGAGGGTGGGTGGGTGCTCCCATGGGCAGCAGGTTTTGGGAGAAACAGGGTGGCAGAGAGCAGCTGGGCGAGGCGCAGGGGCTGCTGCCGGCTCCCGCGGGATAACGGCGCTGTCGGTGTTTGGGGGCATGTCTGTGTTCTGCTTTCTCCAATGTCAAACTGTCTTTATTTGGGCTCTTTCTGCTTTGAAGTCAAAGGACAAAAAAGTGCCCCTGGTTCAGTGCACTGCTCCGGTTGTGACTTTGTTTCTGTTTTGAGATGAAAACTGAGGTTTAGTTGAAGTGTTCCAAAACCAGATACCACTCTCTCTCTCTTTCTTGTAGGCAGGGTGCTGCTGTGCCAGGCAAACCAGGAGGGATCTCCCGTGTACAGTGCCCCCAGTTCACTAGTATACACATCCACAAGTAAGCTAGTGTTATGGCTCGTTTTTTGTTCTGTTTTGTGACAAAAGCACATTAATGTGAATTAAGCCCCCTAAAAATGTCAACTTTCCCAACAGCTCTTGTTAAGGTAAATGTGGTGTTTATAAACATGTGTAAGTAATGTCGACAGATAATTTAGTGTTTTCAGTTGCATCTTTATTCTAAAAATATATTTTATTTTTAAAAAAGGAAAAAAATTGCCTATATTGCGATGTTGTACAAAAATGGTCAAAAGTTCCACAGTAACAGTGACAGTTTTTGGAATCCAGTACTGTTGTGTGCTCTGCATTTTGTGTAGAAGATGTTGTGTTTCTTCTTCTGTCCTGCTCACAACTGAGATTTAATACACAAAAAGTCTGTTGTCATGCCACCATGTGATTGGGTCAGGAAGCAAATAGATATGAAGTCTTTTTTTACAAAAGGAACAGCCTGCATGAAAGGGGGTATTTTGAGCCATAAGAAGCTGTCCTAATGAAAATAGCAGAGACAAGCTGACAGGATGCATGCTGCCATCAGCCATTTTTCCGTACAAAACTTTGGAGTAGAGATGTGTCCTCTGAAATTCTGAGTAGAAACCTCTTCTGAGAGTGTTTTAGATTGGATTGGTGGCACCTCTGATGCTCATCCTGGCATCTAGTGGGATGAGGAGCCTGGAGCTGAATGCAGGAGCAGCAACTGCTGCTCACAGCAGCCCTGGCTCTGTGTTCATTGTAGTCCTCTGTGAAGAAAATACATGGTCTGATTTAACAACATTATCAGATGTGCTCTTTATGAAAATTGTATTCAATCTAGAATGCAATTCTACTCTCTTAGAGCTTATCTAGACTACTAAAATAATTATTTTTTAAATTAAAACCAGGAATGAGGACAAAAGAGTTCCATAGTGATCATCTCTACAGTAATGTAGTTCTCTTATGTCAAACGTTATCAATGGCATCCCTAGAGCTGCAGCTTTTCCAGGATGCTTATGGGATCCCCTTTAAATCAGGGGTCTGGAGTCTACAAATGCATAGTGAGCTAACCAAATGTATCAAGTGTTTTAAATTGCAAATTAAATTGTCAGTTAAATCTGCATTTGCTTCCAGGTGCTCCAAGAATATTTTCTAATATGTCACCTTTCCCTAGAAGTGGGGTTTTTTTTTACTTCCTGTAGTAACATAGAGATATGAAGTACTTACAGTTTAAATTAATGCTCCCCTTTGGACATTTTTAGTGCACTCCTCCTTTTTGACTGACAATTGTTTTCCTAGAAAATGATCCAAACATTTCACTCATTTCACTATTAGGGAGCTTCTTTTAGAGAAGAGGGGGCAGTGTTTGTTATAATTTTCTGAAAATTGCTTTTCTTTGAACGCTTTTCATAAGTTTACCCTGTTGCTCCTATTGCCTCACTGAGTCGTACCCCAGGAATTTTATTTCTGGGATTGCTGTTTCCTTCAGATGATATTTCCACTAATACTGACTCCCTAAAGAGACACTGTGAGCAAGCTGAGCTCTGGACTTCACTGTTTCCTTTATGTCCCCTGAGTCAGTCCTGTTGAAAAATCTTATTTTGCAGTGGTGCTCCTTGAATAATGATATCCTAACAAACACCTGTTTGTTTTCAGTTATGCCAAATACATAAATAAACAGGCTTTGCCTGTCTGCCTCCCACTGGGCAATGTGTAATACACTGTTTCATAACAGACATTGCTGGTAGCCCTCGCAGTAGAAATTATTACACTTTTGTTGAATCTGTGTGTCTGCAAGTCATGATTTTTCTTTTATTATCTATAGAATTTCATCTTGCCAAAATGCAGTTTCCCCTTCAGGGTCACAACTCCTAATAAACCCAAAATTACTACAATTACTAAATATTGTAATTAGGTTTTTTATTTCTCCTTATTACAAAACTTTCAATAAAGATGTAAAATAGCTTCATTTCTATAGGAAATTCCACTAGAAGTGAATAGAAATAAAGGCTGACTTTCGTCTCATTTCTTTTATTAGTTTAAAGATCTTCTATATTCCGTTTTTATGCACATTTGTAATATTAAAATTATAACTGATAAGTCAACATTAGTGTCTAGGAGATGAATGCTTGTACTATTATCATTCCATGTAGACAACAATATTGCAGCCTTCCTTTTTGAATAATTTGTTAATCATTTATTCTGTTACTGCTGATATTGTAACTGTGTGATATTTCACAACTGCTTACAATGTAAGAATTAAGAGGTTTTCAATTTGTAATTGTTTTAACAGAAGGGAAAGAGTCTGCTGAGATTTTTCTAAAGCCATCTGAGATACTTGAAGTTCACTAAGTGCTAGTGGCATTTAGGAATTTTCGGATATTTGGAAGAGGATAGTCTTCATTTTTCAAAGTGTTGTCTAACTTTTCCTATTTTGCTCCTGAGTTACAAGGTATGATGGACCAAAACATGGTTGTGAGATGTATTTTTCTGGATTTGGCTAGCTTGGTTTCTCACTGAACTTTTTGGTTTGTATTTGTACTGGCCACTGGTAGTCTCTGATGACTCTGAGCACCTTTACCCGTTGGCTCTCCAAAAAGTGGACTGCAATTCTTGGAGCTCCTCTTTCCCTTCTGATATTGTATTTCTCCAGGATATATTTTGTACAAAAAAAGGAAACGTATCCAGGATACATTTCCCAGCACGATGATTAGTTACACCTCTGAATATGTCAGGAGGTGGAAACATGGTTCTGCTTCCTTCCATCGCTTCTGGCCCTTCGCATAATACAGAAAGAAATGAGCTGTTTCTCCTGCAAGCAGTGGAACAAATCAGCAGCAATAGTCTCTCATGCCTCATCTGTTCTCTTATGCTGAAGGAGAAGATGGGACCTGGATCAGTTTTTCATTGGCACATCTATTGTTGGAGTAGATCATCTGTCATGTAGAGAGCAGAGTTTCAGTATGCCAGTGTGTTCCCATCCCTGGGTGGGACAGGTCCTTCGACAACCACGGCCAGAAAATCCGGGCAGGAGACCTTGGCTGCTGTAGATTCCCACAGGATTGGCACCTCCAGGGCAGAACTGATACAACAGATTTCAGTTAAATCCTTCATCATTACCGTAATGCAGACTGCAGACAAGTATTGAAAGGAGTTACATCCAGGAAGGAGTGATTGGAGTTCACCAAATCCCAGTGAGTCAGCACTCACTGGAATCTTCCCAGAGGCCTAGGAAATCTCACTGAAAGTAGATGAAACAGTTTGGCTGCACGTAACTGACAGTCTCTTTTTGCCCTCACTTCTTTAGAGTAGTTTCTTCCATAGGGAATTTTAAAATCCTGGAGAAATTTTTGTCTACTGGGAAATAAGAAATGTATCAAGAATAATTTTGGAACTTTTCCAAATTGAAGCTACACATGAGTAGGATCCGTGAGAATATTAAGACCCTGCTGCACAAAAGAAAGATTCAAAAGAAGAACAAAGTTCTGTCCCTGAATGTCTGTCTCACTGTTCTGCCAAGGACAGTAGCACAGCTGGGTATGTATGATTGAAAAAGGCAAAAATACAAATCTGAATTTATGCAAGAACTTTTAAAAATTGTTCTGTGCCTATTTTCCCCATTTTTTTATAATGTAGAAGTGCCTGAAAGTGTAAATGAAGTAGAAGCTCATGAGAGCCAAAGCATGGAAGGAGGAAGATGTGAAGCTGTAGAATTGTAAAGTAATTCAGGTTGGAAGGCCCAGGGTGCACCAGGGCACCTCTAAGGATGGAGATTTCACACCCTTTTGGGATCATCTGTTCCAGTGACTGAAGGTCCTGATAGTGGAAACCTCTCTCATGTTTGTTGTCCCTCGTCTTCCCAGCGTGTGCCGGGCTCTGTTTCCCTGGTAATGTCCCTGTCCTTTGTGGCAGGGTATGGAAGAGGAGATGCATTTCCAGTGGAAATCCTTGTGCTCTGGACTGGCTCCCAGCATTCCTGAGCTCACCCAGCCCTTGCTGGTGTGGTGAGGCAGCAGCCTAAAGCTGTGCATCCCATTCCTCAGGAATGTCCAGTTGTGCCTACCCAGGCCCCATGGAGGGTAACGGGAGAGAGATGGAATTTAAAATTTAAAAGGAAGTTCAAAGGCAGCTAAATATTTTTTACTCTTTAAATCGGCACTTTCATCTCTGAAACTTTTAGCCTTTATTTTAGCTCCAAGTAAGCATAAAGATACTCGAGTTGTTGAGTGTGTAGCTACTAGTGGATTTTTCTGAGCACGTATTGAAGGGACAGTTCATTTTAGCTACATGAGTAGCTCACATGTGTGGTAAAATATTTTAATTTTCTACATGCCTTTGTTCAGAATGATGTGCAGATGAACACTTCTATTTCCCAAATGTTTAGCGTGCCCATAAAAGAGAATTTTGCCTTGGCTTCAATGAGTACATTTTAAACTGAAGTCACTTTTGGCTTAGATTTCCTAAATGTTAGAGTTGTTTCATCTTCAGTAAGCCTGCTTATCAGCTCCTGAATAAATCTTTCATACTGCAATCAAGTGATAGAATTAAAAGAAGAAAAATATGAAAATGCAGAAATCCGATATTAATTCGTTTTATTTTATCATACTCAAGGGCAAATGAAGTTGATGGCCCATTTTTTAATTGATATATTGATTACAGTTTTGGAAGAAGTGATGGTGGAATTCAGCAAAAATGATTGAGGTGGTACAAATGCTTATAAATCTGTCCCACATTGTTCGTGTTCCTTAATTGTAATTGTCTGATAAAACTTCCATCAGTTTCTGTAATTAACCTAATGGTCTAAATGAATTTCCAGATCACTGGTTATTCATTTCAATATAGAAAATGCCATTAGATTGAGTTTAATTAATACTAAGTAAGTTCACAGTCCATTGTACCATTGGAATAGAATTTTATTGTTTTAACTGTTTAAATTATGAATATTATCTCCTCTCATCTTGTTTGTCCCATTTATGGACTTGAGTGTTCATTTTCTATTCATGCTAAAATAGCATAAACCCCTTGTAATTAAAATATTTAAAACCCAATGCTCTTCTAGCTCGCATCCTCAAAATATCAGTGTAGATGTTTTCTTGTATTTATTGTTTCAACTATTTTTAAACAGAATTCAGCCAGTGCCAAACTCATAATCCCATGATATGCCCTAGAACATCTTATTTGTCTTGATATTCCTTTCACAGAAGTACATATGACAGATAAGCACTCACCAGAGAATACTTTTGCTTTGCGTCAGACAGATATTAAAACAATAAACTATGTTGCCCTGGGATTTTAGCTTATGAGCGACCAGGAAACAACAAGGCAAAGATGAGATGTTTTTGAAAGGTGGGAAGGCAGTTCTTTTGGAAAATTCCCTGGAAACCTTTGGTCCAGTAATATTTTTGACAAGAAATATTTTTAATGCTAAAGTTTGGTGTTTTGTTTTGTTTTTTTTAAGTCAGGAAAACTTGCTTCATTTCTTCAGAGCAGACATTAGATGTGTTCCAAAATTATCCCAATATTCCTACTATTCCATGCATTATGTGCTAGGAGAGAAGAAAAATCTATGGCACAAGCATAAGGTATTAATTACATGATATGGGAATTTTGTTCTCTGTTAAAAATATCAGCACTTACATATAGCAGGCATATGTCCTAGTTTTAAAAAGATTTTTTTTTCCTGTGGCTGTTTTAATTCATAGATGGAGGATGGTTCAGGATCTTGCTTATAGAATAAATAAGGAAAATCATAAATATACATTTTATATTTGTAAAGACCACATCGAATAGTAGGATTTAGTGTATTTGAGGACTCGTGCTACAGAAATTAAAATTAAGTCAAGCCTGTCTATGCAGTGTGTCCTTGCTTCAGAAGTAGGTTACTTGGCTCAGGAATATTAGTAAACCACCTAAAAAATGCTGTATGAAACTATTTTCATGTTTCTTGTTTCAGTGAAGACATTCCAGGTTTTATTTTTCTGTGGCGTTACTAATGGATTGAAGGAAGACCTTTGACATTTCTATTACGTTCTGGGATATTTTCAGTACCAAGAAAATTACACAGGGAAAATAGAAATTTTCAAAAGGTGATTCAGAGTGCGCGTCTGAGACAAATCATTAGTCAAAGCATTCGGTTTAGAAACCTTGATTCCGTTGATTTTGTCAGGTTTAATCTGCTGCACACATGTAATTACCTGAAAATTATACTGTAATGATGGTAGTCTGCTGACACTCCAAGCAGCTGCAGGGTAGGTGCTCCTGGCACTTGGTGTATCCTTCTCTGGGTTTTGTATGTCACTCATGACTGACCTCATTCAATCCGAATGGACATATATTGCAACGACATCAATGATTCATTTGTTCTGATTTTATTGTTGTGGTTTTTCTTAATTTAACTGTTTGGTAGGCTTGCCATTTTGAATTAGAATATGGGTCAGGAACGGTTTAAAAAATGAGTATTCATATGGTATAAATAATTTGCCAGCACTACAGTATTTCTGAATTGAGTGTAGGAAGGTTCTGCAAACTAAATTTTTAATTAGTCTGTTTTTTCTTAAGGTGAATTGGAATGGCAGGTCACTTCATCACTGATAAAATATATATTGGTGGATTGTATTTACACATCGGTGGTTTTGTCTGCTTTTTATTGCTTCATAGGAAACAGGTAGAGCAGCCCTGCAAAGGAGGCTGCGATTGAACCAAGTTAACCATTGTAGGGCTGCAATTCCTGACTGAGGGCGCAAAAATCCTGCCAAAGGGAAATATCCATACATCTGAGAAGAGCAATCACATATATCATTTTCAGGCTGCAAACACCTTATTACTGAACATTTAGGGGTCAAACTATCTTTTGATGTGCTTCCTGAATTAATTGTCTTTATTTATGAGGAGAATCACCAGATAGTAACCAGGAAAAATGTGCCAAGTGGCTTTCCCGTTTGTATGTTAAATACAGGAGGTTCAGATGAAAGCTTGAAGAAAGAAGATACCAATAGTAAGTAGGAAGGGAATGGCTTTCCATAATTCCCTCCCCAATGTTTAGAGAGTGTAGAGAAATATTGATGTTATGTTCGAATGTCTTTAGAAGGTTTTTAAACACTGTTGTGGACCATTGTGTTGGGCCTTGCTTTGATGCAGGGTAACACCACTGATTTTCAAGTAAGATAAAAATAGTACAAAATTTTTTAGAATTAAGTAAAACTATATCCATATGTATTGCATTATGTTCTTCATTTAAGTATCATCCTGTTTTTAAGCATAAAGTAAACCTCTTTGGGTTTGTTTTGTTTTTTGTAGCATTGCCTGAAATTATTCCTACAGTATTTTTGGTGTTCTTTATCAGTATACATTGTCTTTCTGTAACTATTTTCAGGATAACTCTCATTTTACCTCCTGTCTATCCATCTTTTAAATGGTGACTTATAAGTCATCACTAAGATATATTGTACGTGTCCAAAATCTGTAAACATGGCTTTCCTTTCACTCCCACAAATGTGTTTTTAAGGGCCTCATTCCTCTGTTGATCTGTTCAGTGCTGGAGCAGTGTGTCTGAACTGACAGGCTTAGGAGTTTTGGAAAGAGAGACATGTCCTGAGTTGTGTCACTGACTTTTTTTCCCACTTATACACAACCCTGCATGTGGGCAGTGGGGGAGATGGCTGGAAAGATATTGAGTTGTGGGGAGTGTCCCTGTCCTTTAGTTCCAATAATAAAAATTGTGTGTGGCCAAGCACAGCTGGAACTCGGGTGCCTTCCCTTGGTGTTCTGCTGTTGGTGGAGACACAGCACTCGGCCGCTGGCAGCACTTGTGGCTAACCCATGATTTAGGGCAGTAGGACTGTTTGGACTTACTCCTCTCAGTAGGCAGATGAACAGTGAGAATGACATTTAGTAATTACATTTTCTATTTACATTATATTTACATAGTGAGAATTGCATTCAATATTATTTTGCATCGTGTTCTGTGATGCAATTGTACATCAGATCCCTTTGTGCACCGTCCTGGATGCCACCTTCCAAAGTCTCCCTGCCTCTGCATCTCTGCTGTGTCACTCATTTTTAGTACCAGACACACAGTGTTGACTGTACATCTCAAATCATCCTGTCTGTCAGATAGCAAACTCTTTGTGCTTTTCAGCTTAGCCTGTAAGGTTTGGTTTCAAATAAAGGCACGCCTTAGTGTCACCCTATTTTGTGATGGTTGTTACTGAATCATGGCTCTTAGAATCATGCTGTGTACAGCAAGATTCAACCTGAATTTCACAGACAGTAAGTGCTTTTTAGGAATTTACATTTTTAGTATCAATGTGACTTTGCAGGTGCAATTCTTTGTTTTGACAATTTTTCAATTATGGTTTGGATTAGGTTAGCAGCTGGGTTTTTCCTCTATTACTTCCTGCCTAAATTGTTCCCAATGGATTCTGACAGTGCTCTTTTTACAGTTTAATAATTTTGTTGAGCTTTAGGAATCCTTGTGTGATCTAAACAGTATTTCTTATCATTAAATAATTGACTTTCATAAAAACTCAAATCATTAAATTTTGTCATCTCTTTATAGCAGAGCTAGTCTTCATCCAGCTTTCCACAACCACGGCCTTTTTCCTTTGTCTCGGAAATGATGCTTTGTTAGACACAGGGGATTTCTTCCATTTGCTTGAAACTTATAGCTGTCCGATAACTGGGAACACCAGACAAGATATTGATCACTTTGATCATCTATATTTGAAGATTGTTCTTTAATTTAAGATCAAACATGTCTTCTCTGATCTCTACTGTTTCTTTTCCTTTATGGCCTGGGTGCTTTGTTTTTACCTCCTGAGCTTATTCTTCTTTGTTAGCTATTTCTTTTGTGAAAAGCCAACTACTCTTTGCACCTCAACTATTTGTAATTTCAGCTATGTAGTACTCTCATTTTGACTTTAAATACATCATAAGTAATTTAACCACCACTTACAGCTTTTTTTAAAATTCAGAGGTGTAGGTTGTCATTACATAGCTTCACAAAAGAGTACTCAATCATCTTAGCTGTTCCTCTGTATCCCTTCACGTCCTCCATTTTCTTCTGCTTGTTCTTGGAAACCCCTTGATATCTTAGGGTGATGTCAGGTGGCTGCATATGCCGGCTAAAGAAGGATGAGATACAAGGGAATTTCTGATAACCACAGAATCCCTAAATGACTGAATCTGAGTGGCTGAGGTCGGAAGGAACTCTGGAGAATGTGTTGTCCACCCCCTGCTCCAGCAGCAAAGCCTCGAGCAGGCTCTCCAGGACCACGCTCAAACAGCTTGTGAGTATCTCCAAGGATGGAGATCCTCCAGCCCCCCTGGGCACTTGTGACCAGTCACCCTCCCAGGGAAAAAGCTTAGGCAGGAAGATGAGACAGTTTCTAGGCTTGGGTGTCAAGATTTTGCTCAGAAGGTTATAAATGAATGGTATATCATGGTAGCAATATACATTGAAACCAACAGTGGATTGTTTATTGGTACATGAGGAGAGATGAAACAAAAAGAGTAGTTCCATATGGACTTTAAATAGTTACAATGCAAGCCATTGAAATAATAGATCAGTTAGGTCTGAGAGCAACTTTAAGATAACCAAATTAAATGTTTTGTTTGAACAGTTAAGTGTCTTCCTGTAATTTAACATAGGAATAAGCACATTAAATGGCAGGTTGCTTTTTACTGAAATATTTAGTTTATGGTTTTTTGTGTGCATTTGATTACAGTTTGGTATGGAAGAATGTAAAAATCTGATTCTTCCCATGTCTGAGGCTGACATATTTGAAAACAGTGTTTTAAAGCAGTTGTCAGTCCCCTTTCTAGAAATATTTACTTACACGTCAGTATAAAAAGTTTCACCAAATTTACGTGAAATTTGGTGCTAATTTGGATTTGACAGGAAACTTAATGCAGTAGTGTTGTGTAAAGGGATTCAATTACAGTGTGCAGTGTTTTGTAAGTAACTGTCTTGCATAAAAAAGTTAATTAATCAGAGCTGTGTCAATTTCCTTGTGCCATGTCAATTTGCAGCAAGGTAATTAATCACTAATCGCCCAGCGTGCAGCAAACTAAGGGACAATCCATGAGTCATTTGTTGTTATTTTTTTCCAAATAAGTGGCACACAGAGCCATGAAGAAACACATCTTGCCTTTCATAATATTTTTATCGACAGTTTTGCATGTTGTAATAGACTGCAGCAACAAGCAGCTGTAGTTCAATGGAATATGAATATTAAAGAAACAAATGAGAGCAGATTTATAGGCCATTGCTTTCTCTGTTATGTCAGTTTTGAGATTACACTGAGCAAATGAACAGTGAAAAATTACTCTTCCATGTGGAGAATGGTGATTAGACTTGTACATTAATTAGAGATTTTTGTTTTCCTTTTTAATGCATTTCAAATGAGAATGTCCTATAAGTAGGGGTTTCTCCAAAATACAGATTTATTCATTCCTAAACAACAGTGTATTATACTGGCATGTATTTTTCTACAATAGTAAGGAAATAATCATTCTATAATTTTAAGTATGGTTCAAAAAATAAATAGCTTGTGAAAGAAAGAAATAGAAGTGACCAGTTGTGACTGTGTTTGATGTATATGGGAAATTTCCTTTGAATGCAGTTAATTCACAACTCGATCCCAGGGAAAATCATCTCACAACAGTGACAGGTGGAGAAATGTATTTTCAGCCTGCTAATTTTAAACACTGTGAACTTTCTAAAGATTTTTTTTTTTTACCCTGACTTTGAAGTGTGTGTATGTACATATATTTATATATAATTTGAATGCCTTTTCATGTTAAAATCTGTGTTAACAGAGCTTACATTTTGCTTGCAGTGTGCCTTGGTCTGTGTATTTAAATGCACAAATCCTCTTTAGCACAGTGTTTATAATTCTTTCAAAGAATGTCACTTAATAATACTTATTACTATTACAGTGAAGGGAAAACACAGCACACATTGGGATAAACTGCTGATTCTGTTCCTGAAATCTCAGATAATATCATATAGATTATTCTGCTTAGCCTTTCTCAGCATGCTACCCATTATATCTCTTTGTTTTTAATTTATTGTGTTTCCTCAACGGGGATCCTCCTGAACTATGGGAATAATGTAAATGTGTCTCCCTGTCTTTCTAGCAGTTAAACTGCGCCGCAGTAAATTAGCGATAAACTGATTCAAACACGATGTTACATTAAAATTCTTCACCATAAAACATTTGCAAACTCTTGGTGGCAGATGACCTGCTACTCTGTGCAGAGGAGGAGAGATTAGGAGTGATGAGAGGTAGATTTGCTCATCCATTTTGATGGCACACCTTTCTTGGGGCATATGGCACCCTCATACAAATTCAAACCGCAGCACAAATGTGAAGAATAATTGCCCATTAAAGTGGCTGTATATTTTTATGGCTTTGATACAAAATCTGCCCCCTGTTGTTTTTTGCATCTGCTGCTCTTTCATCTATCCCAAAGCTTTAAAATTTTAATACGCAGTGTATAACCCTTAAGTATTTTTTGCCAGGTTATATTCCTCTGTTTGGGAACTCAAGCTTTTCATTGTCCCTTCACTCTTTGTTTTACCCAGGCCTGTGTTGAGATATGGTGCCTACAAAGTGCACCTCCCTGTCATGTTCATTTAATGAAAAATTAGTAAAACAAATGCTTATATTACATCTTCTGGGAAAAATTAATATTTGATTAAATTTCTTCTGTGAACTCAAAGATTAAGTTTTTCTTCCTTATGCTCATATTTGCTTTTTCTGTAGAATCATTAGTTACCTATATTTTGCTGATATACTACCATCAATCCTGTTAATTCCAAAGACCTTTTTATTTGCTTAAATGTGGCAATTTGCTGGCCATATTTCATATTTGAGAAGTTCACTGAAGGAGGTACCCTGACAGTGATTCCATGTTTACAGAGCGGAGGAAGAGAAAACTTTGTAGACAATATTCGTTGTAATAATACATTTTAGAATTTTATTTTCATTTAGGCTGTAGTAGATGATTTGTAGGATTTTGGATAATTATATTGAGCAAAGCCAAGGATTTCTACAGCGTATTATTTGTACTTTTAATTTTTTTAACTTGAAAAAGTAAAATTGCAGAGCCACTGTAGGAAGTGAGTTTTGTGGTTGCTGTTGTAGTCTCATTCATATTTGAATAGCTGAATGGATATAGAGTGGATGAGGCCATTAGATGAAAATGTAAATTGTTTTCAATGGCTTGATGTTTGATTATATATTGTCCTTAGAAAAGTCTTTATAACCTCATGTTATCGCCTCCTATCATCAATGTGCATTTGGAGAAATCTGCCTATTCTCTGCCACAGATCAGAAGAATTCCAGTCATCAAATTACTTTGATGAATTTAAGCTACTTTTGCTTAGAAGTGGGCTCAGATGCTTCCCTGCTGAGAGTCAAACACATTTTCAACCCCATTATAATAGCATTTTCACTGACTGAGTTTCAGCAGTTTGGCACTGAGGCACTAAGGAAGGTTGACCTACAAACTGTAAGTCATTAAAACCTCTACCCCTCCTGGCTACTATATTCATTACTTTTGGGACTGGTTAATAGCATTTAATGCTTCCTGATGGGACAGCTCTTTTCATAAAATTCTTTTTATGAAGTCCATTCTTCAGTTGTGTTCTAATGCTGCCACTTCTGCTGGTTATTTTGGGGTGAGGATATTAAAAAGTTGGTAGCAAAATAAATTATGTGGTTATTACATATTCCTACCCATCTGATTTCTCAGCTGGACCGAAGGAGCATAATGGGGTTTTTTCTGAACTCAAATCCAGGACGACAAAACCTGTTGATTATTTTACCTCTTACCTTAATCTCTGACATTACTATCTGACAATAGAAATGTGTTTTCTGATACTCTGATTTTCAGATGGACCCAAATCAATTTTTGGGATGGATGTGATTCTGTTATGTATAAACTTAACTGTTAGACCACACTTGATTGTAAGACCTTGCAATGCCACTCTTAGTCCCATGTTTAGTTTCCATCATGTCTGATCCTCTTCCTGACAGAACTGCCAATCACTGCTCTGCCTTCTACTATTAGCATCTTCAGGTTTTTTAGTGCTTTGTTTTACTTTAGCACTTCATGCTCCATGACTTTATTGAGAAAACAATGCAAGGCAGGCATAGCAAAACAATTATGTTACTTCAGGTTTCTCATTCCAACTCATCCTTTGTGTTGCAGATCCCTTGAAAATGATAAAAAAAATCACTGTCTTGTCTTAGCATCTCCCATGACTGCTGAGCCTCCCATACAGCTTTTGGATTTGGTAAACTCTTATGGCCTAAGTGACTCTCCCTGAGTCACTCAGTTTTCTTCCTTTTTCTCTTCTTTTGTTAAGAGAAAGCTTTTTTCCTCATGGAAATGTAATTATTTTTTAAAAAGTGATGTCATTTTTGGCTCAATCATTGTTGGGGTGCTCTGCTTTTCCAGTGACATTTCTTTGTGGAAAGCATTCACTCTCAAAGATTTAAGGTCAGTGACCCTCCTTGTAATTCTTTCCAAGGTGTGACTGCCATGAAGAATGAAGAGAATTTAGGATAAATGCTCAATTGTTGCAAAATACATATTTTAATATGTCTGTGTGGAAGCTGGATTGAATGGTACAATTCAGAGGAAAAAATGTTCTCAAACCACATTAGGAGTTCATTCTTTCACAGAGGCATATCCTCAGTGTCTCCCAACAATTCCAGTTGGTTTTAATTAGACTTATGTTTACTCATTTCTTCCAGAAACCAAGAGATAGGACCAGTATTCCCACACGTGTGAGGGGTGTGGCTGTATGCAGGAGTAAATTGGTGAATTAATTTCAACAGAACATCTTACAGCAAAAAGACTGCTTAGGACAACTGCTATAAATATTGCCAATGTAGGTGTTTGTTACAAGGAATTAATTACTGGAACACATCTCCGGGCAGGACTTTCCAGGCCATGTCTTGCAAGCCCAGGATGGTGTTTCATCTCTTACATTGCTTGAGCTTAGGCTGTTTTTGGGTTAGCTGGATTTTCTCTACCACTTCTGTTCTTCTCGTGGAAGTCTGGTTTCTGTCAATAGTTAGAAAACTACAGATGCAAGTGAAGAAACTCTTAAGGTTGTAAGACTGAATTTTTTTTTTTTTTTTTTGCAATTGCCATTTAGGTCAGAGAAATCTCTCTTAATTTTGACAGTTTAAGAGTGTCCCTGAAGAATACAGTTTATCATTTAACATGTCCACCATTTCAGATATCAGTTTTTCCTGGCCATTCTCACAAGTCCATTTGCCTAAGCAAACTTTTCTCAGCGCTGGTTTGCTGGGTTTGCTTCTTTCTATTTATTTCGTTTCATTTCTCTTTTTTTAAGGCACAAATTGACTATCAATTTATTGGAGAAACTTACTTCTAGGAATGCCTATTAGTTGGAAAGGAGTGATATTTCTAAGGCAGGCAGACTACAGCTGAACATCACCCTTACACAAAGATAACTGCACTGGATTGGATCACTTCTCCATCTAGTACAATAACACTCTTTGGGAAGGAGCAAAAGCTGGATGCCCAAAGAAAAGTTGTAAGACTGGAGGGAGTGTGTAGGTTCGTAGTTCTTTGAACATTATGTAAAACTATCTTTTGCATTTTCCTTTGCACATTGTATTAATTTTTATACAAGGCTGTATACTTGGAAAGGAAAGGACGAAAGTTACGTGGTTCCAGCAGCAGGTCATAATTCTGTCACTGCTGTATTTACACTGGTCAATACTCAATCTTGCTGAATATGTAAAAGTACTTACAGCATCCAAATTTCACATATATGATGTATATGTTGTTTTTCCTTAAAAGAAATGTTTTCCAGTTCAATTCCTTTAAGACTTCTTAAATGCAGTTGCTTGCAGAGTTATCGACAGAATATCAAGTTCTGCAAGTTCATCTTTCTGATTTTGACACATTCATTTCATATTCCCTTTAAATATGGTATTTGCACTTTCTAAGACAGATCTAATTTATTTGTATTGCCATGAGGTTGGTTTGTGTTGTATCAGAGGCATGTAAATCTTTGCAGAATTACTGTGTAACCTTTTTGTCAGTGTGAGGGACCTAGCAAAGCCCCAAAGCCACAGCAGTAAGGCAGTAATAGAGAAATCACCGTAATTACAGTGTTTGCCTTCACATGTTCCGCCAGTAAGACCTAAAAGTTGTGAATTTTTTCATTTTCTTTTTTCAAGTTCAAGGCTTCTTTTAAAATTTGATGCTCAGTGAAGATTGAAATAAATTCATATTTCAGATTTGAAAATTTTTATACATCAATATTTCCATTTGCTTGCTTTTTATTAGGGCTTTGCTAAGCAATATTTGTTTTATTTCTTTATTTACATACTGAAAAAAACCAAATTCAACACAGTGAAGTACATCTGATGTAACCTGAGTGCCAACAGCGCTGGATTTGATTTTTATCTGTCTCACTGATTAATTCATTCAAGAAATACCTGTTCTAACGTTGACATGCAATATATGTATGAAGGAGAAATGAAGTAATGAAGCAGTGCTTAAAAAACTGGCAGAGAAAGCAAAGTGGGAAATTTTGTTTGCTGTTTTGGGGTTTTATTATTATTTTTTCAATTAAAAAGTTATGAAGTTTTACAGAACTTCTCAAGAGAAGTTTTGCAGAACGAAAACCTCTAATACTGTATTAATGTTCAATTTCTTCATTTCAATTTTTTGATTAAAATATTTCAAGTCTCACATGGAATGGTAATTAATGTTCACAGTTCCAATGACAATACTAAAATGTCTGAGTTAATCTCTTTGTTATATATAAAGTTATTTCTCTTTGGTCTGAATGTTATGTGGATTCAGATGTATTCCTAAAATATGCAATTCCTGCCTTTGAAGGAATAAAAGGTACTGTTATGCACATGGTGCAAGCCCAAAAAGAAGAGAAAAGAGAGGAAAAACTCTTTCCATTATTACACAGTTAGGAGGCAATAGTTAATAAACAGCTCTTGAACAAAAGCAAAGCTCTGTTAGTTGGCAGAATTGGATAATTTAGATGACTTGAGGTCACCTAAGTCTCTAATGTCTCACCCCCACTCAAAACAGGGCTGACTTTAGAAGACATATCCAATAATGTGATGCAAATATCTCTGACATTATAAATTTGAGCCTGAACTTGGACCTCAGGAGTCTCCTGGTAGTAGTGTTGGCTGAACCAGTCAACACTCTTTTTAATAGTGTCTTCTGAGAAACTCAGATCCGTGTATGACACTGCCATCCGAATTCCCAGTTTGCTGCCTGCTGTTTGCATGCAGAGGTTTGTGCGAAAAGACGGGTTAAAAGACTTTGGAGACTCCCTCGTCCAGCTACAGGCAAGCTTTTATATAATCACAGCCCCGCTGCTCGCTTCGGAGCACGGACACTGCACATTAATCCCTGTTTTCTCCCTCCACAGTGCCAGGATTTCCCTACCCTGCTGCGACTGCAGCTGCTGCGTACAGAGGTGCCCACCTACGAGGCCGAGGTCGCACGGTGTACAACACGTTCCGTGCAGCAGCTCCCCCTCCTCCCATTCCAGCCTACGGCGGGTAAGGAGCTCGGCTTCCCTCACCTCTGGCTCAGCATGGATCCCGGGAGCCTGGGCACTGTTCCCGACCCTGCTGCATGCGGGTCGTGCCTGCCCGGCACCGGCGCCTCGCACAGCGGCTTGAAAAATGACTGTAATTTGTACTGCCATGCTTGGTGGCCTTAAGCATTTCAGATGTCACATATTGTTATGTAAATGCTCCTGCAAACGGAACGCTCTGGAACAGAGAGATTGTTTCGGCTAAAGGTATATTTTTGATGATTGCAAACATCTGGTTATTAAGGAGGTTGGATCGAGTTAACTTCTTTTTCTTCAAATCGCCTGCTGAAAGTTGTCTCTGCACCCGAAGGCTTAGTGCTGTATTTTTTTTTTTTTAATATATATGTATTTTGTTTTTTTTTTTTTTTTTTTAATTGCAGTTTGCTTAGTTCTTCTAGTTGCCATCTTTGCCATTATAGAAATCTGGGGTGCTTCTCTCAGGACCATGGGTTTTGTGTGTGTTTGCTTAAATAATGCCTTAAGATTTCACTGTCAGTGACGTGCATTTATTAAAACCAAGTAGTAAGGGACCAACTAAGGAACCAAGAAGAGGAACTCATAGTATTAATTTCCTAGATACTCTATAGTCTTCTTTATTTCAGAAGATTGTTTGGGTTTTATGTGTATTTTTTGGTGAAAGGAAGAAGAAACAAATTGTCCTGAAGCACTGCAAAGACTGTCACAGAAAGGTTTTGTATGATGCATGTCATACTTAAAACCTCTAATAACATCGGCAAAAGATTTTCAGCTGTTAAGAAATTGGAAAATCTGGAAAATCAGGAAACTTAACAGATCCCAGGCCAGAGTAATATTTTGTCATAAAAACTTGAAGTTGATTTGCCACTATCTCTATATAGAGCTGCTGGATCTTTCTGGGAAGGGGTCAAGGGATCAGGAAGGGTTAGCACAGGCAGTGAGAGAAGGTGATCTCAGTCTCTCTCTCTCTCTCTCTCTCCCCCTCCCTCTTTCTCTCTCCCTGCCCTCACTGAAATGCCATTCAGCAGCTCCTTGGCTCCCGCTGGGGATGTCCCCTTGTGCAGGAGCTGCCAGCAGAGCTCCTGTCCCCTTGCTCCATTCCAGGAGGTGATGGTTGCCAGTTCCCACAGTTTGTCAGTAAACCTTGCTTCCATTAAGCCAAAAGGAGCATCTTTTTCCAGGCAAATTTGCTAATCTCATCAGTCAGCCTTTGGGCTGAGTTTTCAAGGATTTATAAGAAAGTCACGTAAACCATTCCATCACGTTGGGCAGTTATTATCTCAAAGAAATAAGGTGTTCTAAAAACTAATATAAAAATGATGCCCCAGAATCAGGTTATTTTATAAAAGTGGATTCTGTGGTTTCATTTGAGTGTTCTGTGTAGTTTATTAAGCAAAACAGTATTGCCACTACTGGAGGAACACACTCTTTTCTGAAGTTTGCCTGAGTAACCTTTGGGCAAGGATGGCATCCCACCAAAGTTATCCTACTATTGCCATACTCTCAGTTAGAGTCAGTCCAGGCATTTGTACATGGCAATGAAGGAAGCAAGCTTAGAAAGCCCTGCATTCAATCAGAATTCCTCAGCTACCAAATGGATACTGCGTCTAAAGAAAGTGGACGCTCCATCTCTGCCTTGTTTAAAAATAAATTATTAAATTTGAACATAGAGTGCAATATGTAGTGAGATAACAAGGTGGGCCACTCAGTTTCATGAGGTCATTAACGTCACACCTTAGTTAAATACAAAGTCATAAAGGCAGATAAGAAAATAATTACCAGCTATATGTGACAGAGTTTTTGAATTGGACAATATTTTTTGGTTAGTATTTGCAAAATGAGTAAATACTTTCTTACTACTAAGTAACTTAAATTTGCCTTAATTTAAGAGGCCACATGTGGGTGCTCTATGTGTATATGTGTGTGGTACACACATTATTATAATTAGTTCAGTGACCTGGCAGAAAGAATTACATTTCCAAGTGTAGCACATGTGTATCCTCATGTAATGGTACTGCTGATTGTCAGCATCTTCAGCAGTAAGTTAGATGTGTAAGCACAGAGAGCTCCTGCTGAAGTCAGCGCAGAGGTTTTGCAGTCAGGCCCAGCAGTGTTCCAACTGAACTGGTTTCCAAGAGGTCAGCTCAGCACTCTGACACTCCTCTGCAGGGTGGTTTGACCGGTTGGCTGAAGCTCATTCCCTTCATTCCCTTCATGCTCGTGCCAAATCTGGCTTCAGAGGAAGCCATGCATTGCACCAGTCACAGGTCCCATCACCTCCTTTCTCTGATGGCTTCCAGCTGTCTGAGAGAAACCCTTGCTAATCTAGGACTCACCTTGCCAGAAAACATCATTTGACAGTGCAAAAGTTTTCAGTTACTAAGCCCTGTCTTAATTAATGTAGGTCTTAGTTCAGATATTTAATTTTCTCCATCCACCTGTGCTTTACAGTAAGGCCCTGCTTTCTGCATTGCCCACTTTAGTAATTCAGGAATCAGTACAGAAGTTATACTTCTCTGTGTTGCACTGATCCACAGCTGGGGTAATAAAGCTTTATTCTGCCATAATTTCTTTGGCCTAGCATATTAGATCTCGTGTTGGTATTTTCACTGATACAAGAGTGTAACGTGGAATTTCTGTGTGATACTTTGTTCTCTGCTCACCTATTCTGTCCTGTGACCCATCAAAGAAGCAATAAGGAATTTCCATCAGAAAAAAAAAAATCCTTAATCGATGAAAATAAATTATGAGACTGTGGTTTTCAGTCACAATGTGAATAGAAGTCAAGGAAAATTACTGAGATAATAAAGAGATCACGGAGAATCAATCAGCTTAGAGAAGGAAGCAAACAACTTGGAATATCATTTGTTGATAAGAAAAATGGAGTAAGTTTTGATGCTGCTTTGCAATCAATTTAGTAGCAATTTCTTATTTTTCACTCAAGGAAGGAGCCCAGCCTTACAGCCAAGCAAACAGTTTCATACTTAAGTATTTTCAATCATTAAAAAAAAAAACCACTTATTTTCTTTAATGACAGATATAATTTTAATAATAAATTTACATTCAATTCCATCACTGTTTAGTTAGAAAAATATTTATTTTCAAGAAAGAACCTACGTGTAGTTGCAAAATATAAAGCTGGAGATTGCAATTACCTTTTTTTACTTTCTTTTATTTCGCTGGCCTTAGATCTTGATCTCACCTCTAGGCCTTGTGGTCATAAGGTAGGATGAGTTATGGTGGTTCCTGTTCCTGTGGTGTCTTCTGCTGTGACTCCCACTTACTGGAGAGCAGCAGGCAGATTTGCTGGGTCCAAGGGAAATTGTTGGATATAACCATATTTAAGGCTGTTATTTTCTTATAAATCAAAGAACAGCACATGTGCTTTAAAATGTGTCATTTGAAAATGGAATTACTGTTCCTGAGATACATGGCACTACCCCAGTAATTAATGGATCCTTTACTTCTGAGTGAGACGTTTCACTAATTCCTTGAGATGTCATCTTGTTTATTAGCACATGGAAAGCACTTCACTTTTAGCATCTGTGGCATCATCTCTAATGCCTTGAAATACGAGAACGTGCAGCTTACTTATAACTATGTGTAAGCAATGTATGTACCATAAAACCCCACTGACACTGAAATGGGGAGTAAAGCTTGGTTTGTGTGAGGATACTGAATGCTGAAATTTAGAGTTTGGAGGTCTACACTGCATGGAGAGCTTAAAATGGTGCAGCAAGAGAGGGAAACGAGATCTTTAATCTGTTGTCAAGAAAACCCAGTGTCACGGCATATCTGGTAGTAGAGCAGTAGTAGGTAGCAGGAGTAGTGAAACTAATGAGAAGCCTTTCTGTTTCAGCATCCTTTGCCTTAAATTCTTCACAAGTTTAGTGTGTGATGACTTTGTCTTCACATTTCCTGTCTGCTCCTTTCAGTTCTGATGAAGCTAACAGAGAATTAGCTTTCAGTCTGTATCTCCTCCTCTGCTGTCTTTCCTGGGAAGGCAGGGGAGAGCAATATGCTTTTTTCTCTTTGAAAAGAACAGCAAAAAAAACCCCAAACCCAACCCTAAATAGAATTGTGAATTTGTGGGGAGTGTGGAGGAGAAATAACAGAGACTATTCAGAAACTGTTCCCCTTGTTAAAATAAACATTCTCAAGTGCTACTTGCTAACTGATTCAAAATGAAAATACAGCTTTATTTTCCAACACTCATTCTGAATTCTAAATTTGAGAACATTAGTGTGAGCTACTACATCCACTCTGGTTGTTACGGGTTTTTCCCACTCTGTTTCCTCGGGCTCATGTAAACTTACTCTTACTTAGGACTCTGTATGTGCAATTGTTGGAACAAAAAATGGTTTTTGCCAGCACATGTTGATTCATGTCTGCCAGCTCTGTTCTCTGCAGCAATGCCCTCAGTCAATTTCCCAAAGCAGAGAATATAACTTGTCCGTGGCAGAAAATGCTGAAACTGGAAAGGCAAGAAACTGGAATTAGAGAACATTCTGAAAGGTTGAAGCTCCCTCTTACAAGAGTTTCAGTTCTATGTTTGCAACGCTTAAAACTGTGTTGTTAGAGTGTAGAAAGGTGTTGCTTCAATTCTGTCTTTGGTTTAAACAAGGCTGTAGTTGTATCTCTTCTATCATTTGTCTCATGAAGGCCTTAGATCAAAGGGTTCATGTAAAAGGTGATTTCCAGACCAAGAGCTGGACAGCGAGGGTGACCCTCCCAGCAACCAGAAAACAGAGAATTGTTGTTCCTCTGCTGCTTTCCTGTAGCTGTGCTGGAGAGGCAATGGTGAGCTGTGACCGTTCCTGTGCCAAGGAAGGACATCAGGGGTGTGATGCCCGTTTGTTCCCAAGAATCCATCGCTCTGGATGGGCCTTAGGTTGGGTGTGTTGCCCTGTGCAGGACATGTGTGGCTGAGGGTCCTCAGCTGCTGGGAAGTTACTCAGCTAATGTTTGTTCAATCAAGGACTGTCTTTTTATGTCATTGATAGATTATTCAACCCAATCCTTTTGAAAGATGAGGACAGAAAAATGGTAATGAAGACAAATGTAGTTCTCCCAGGATATTATAAAGGTGGAATCTAAACTAGTAAAGAGTTCATGTTAATAGAGTTGCAAAAAGTGATTATAAGACACAGAGACTTAAACAAAGGAGCCAAACCCATGAAAGTCAGATGAATAATACCTGGTGAGGAAAGAGTTTCCCATTTAGGGAAAAATAATTTCAGGAAATGATTGCCATATATGATATTATTTAGATGCACATTTTCTTATTAAATCAAAATTTCTCACTTCTCTGAGTTTTCCTTAGCACAATAAAGTAATAAAATACATTGGAATAAATCCCCCAAATTTGTTGTTATTTTAATGCCTCCAGGAAGTGCATTAACATATCCATTCCCTGGGTGAAGTAATTCAGATTTCCGTGATGTGGCTATTTGAAATCCATGTCTTGTTTTACAAGGAGCACAAGATTTACCTGTCCACCAAGATAATTTTTTTTAATATAAAGTGTAAAAGGAGCTGTTGTAAGATGGGTCCCTGTGTGATGCCTTCAGTCTCTTCCCATGCTCAAGACATTTTTTTTCTGCCTAGAGCTTCAGAGAAAGAAAAGGGGGATATAAGCCAAGCAAATTAAACCAAATTAACCAAAAAAACCCCTTGGAAACTTACATACTAAAGGAAGAAAAAGCAAAACATAGTTCTTGGTGGTTCACACTTTGTCCTTCTGATGAAGAGTGCTGTTAAAAAATACTTTTGACTCCCCCGGTAAGATTTGGTGAGCAGTCAATGAATGACAAGCACACTGAATAGAGGAAATATTCTCTGAAAAACCTATGGAAGTGTTAAGAATTACTTTTCCTCAAACTTCAGGAGAAGTAGAAGGGTTTTTATTTAATATCACTGTCATAATACAAGATCATAGCGAGGAAATAAGATAAAATCAGCTGCTATTTTTTTGTAGTGCAAGTCCTGCTTGGGACTGTTATACTCATTTGCTTGATTGTGACTTCATCTTGATATTGACTGTGTTTAATGATGGAGTTATGCATATATGTCTCATTTTAGTGATGGGTACATTTTTCAGCATAGTGTTTATGAAGTGGTTTCATTTAGAACTCAAAATAAGTTTCTGTCTGTACATGACTGGAAGGAGGACTGAGGTGGATGAATGAACCTGTCCAAGATTACAACCAGCTGCACTTAGGAATGAAAAATTTATCAGCCCCTATTCATCTTTGCTGTGTATCTACAGATCACCAAGAGGAGGAAGAAAAAAGTTTCTCTTTCTGACACATGCTCTCTCAAAAACATTATTTTCTGAATAGCAATATTTAGTAGCAATTGAGAGTAGGATGTTTAAATGTACAGTGATGGGTTGACCTCGGCTGGCTGCCAGACCCTCACCCAGCTGTGCTCTCCTTCCCCCTCCTCAAGAGTGCAGGGGGAGAAAGGAGGATGGAAAAGCTCTTGGGTTCAGATAAAGACAGGGACATTTCTTGCCAACTGCCATCATGGGCAAAACAGACTTGACTTGAAAAATGAATTTAATTTATTTCCTGTTGAAGTGCAGTTAGATGGTTATAAACAGAGGTAGAACCTAAACCACCTTCCCCCGACTCCTCTCCCATCTCCAGCAGGAGTGGCACAGGGATATGAGGACCCGAGGGTTGTGGCTGTGGGGCCTTCATCTCCAGTAAACTCAGTATTCTTTGTATGTCATCTCATCCAAGTCCTTCCATGCTGTTCATGATCCTGTGCTCCTACCTCACAGTCATGTGGAATGCTTTATTTCTTAGTGCAAACAGGTAAAGAAAAACATGGAGTGTTTTAAAGTAATCAGAGTATCCAAACCAAAACCAAAATGAAGGTACACTGCAGCATAAATAACGAGCTCTCTGCAAGCTGCCAGTGTAGACCAGGTTTTGCGTATTTTGCTTTGCAGACATAATAAATAGAAAAATATATGGCTAAAGGTCTGACCCTACTGAAACAAATGGCAGACACTCTGATTTTAGTGGAGCTGAGTTTTCACCCATTATTATTCCATAGCAAACTTTTGTCACCAGTGTGGTTTTGTCCATGTTGCTGTGTGCATGTATGCATATTTATGATTTTCTCAAGTGATTCTGACTTGACACATACCAGCTCAGCCCTGTGGGGTTTGGTCATTGACCTCGATAGATCACTTATATTTCTGACGTGAAAATTCGTGTTGGAATTGCAAAGTGGCTTAGGCTAGCAACTTGGTAATAGCTATTATTCCTAGATAAAAGTATTCTGAAATTGAGAATATTGTTGCAAAAAAACCCTATTGTGTGCTCTCATATTTAGCTCTTGAAACAGCTTGGGTTGATTCTGATACTGGAAATACACATTATAAGTTGCAGAACTGCCAAATGGATGTAAAATTGCAGGAATGACCTAATGGGCACAATTGGTAGGCCACTGTTGCGCAGTTCCAGTTTTATTTAGTGTAATCATTTAAGCTGTCTTTGTCATACTGTATCATTTATCCTGAAGGGTTTAGAATCTTTCACTGTTTGCACTGATGATTGATCTTAGCTGAAATGAGACCACCTCTGGGTGAACTGGTTGCAGCAATGTTACCCCATTTTTTTGAGAGAAGTAGAAGTAATGTATCCAACCAACCAAAACAGGGGAGCTCAGAACCACTGGCATGTTTGCCAAAGCTGTAAAATGCTCAAGCAGGCAAAGTTAATATTTTTTTAATAAGAATAGCAACATGAAATTCTCAACAGACCTGATGTCACTAGTGGAAATGTGCCTCAAGACAACAATGCAGTACCTATGGATTCTCTCACCTCTGTGTACATTGAATACTGAGATTTGACCCAGTGGGTAGAACACCACCAGCATAATTATTTCACCCACTCCCCTTACCAGTTCAACTTAGGCTGTGTTTTGTTTACCATCTAAGTAATGAGAAGTAACTCTCTTATTTCAGAGGGTCAGCATAATTTCAGGACAAGAAAGTAGGACTTTGAGTTAGTTTTTGCTAAGGTATTGAAACCAGATATAGGATTGGCCCACTGAAAATTTTTAAAGGAAAGAAAAAAACGCTGTCAATATGTGGTTTCTTGAAACTAAAAACAAGGCAAGAAAACAGCCCCCAAACTTTATCAAAAGTCTTTTCCAATCCTGCCATGCTTTGCCTTCCTTTGACTAAGCATTTGGCATACTTGGTAAGACGATGTATTTGGTACAGGTTCACTTCTGATAATTACTACCAACCTCCTTAACCAATGTGAAGAGTGCCTTCCTTCCCCCTCCCCTCTGTTCTTGTGAGAGACTAACCTCAGCTGTGCAGGGGTTGGTGGCATTTGCATGTGGAAATGCACTAATATGGATGTTTTTCTTTGTGTGTGCATCCTTGCAGTGTTGTATACCAGGATGGATTTTATGGTGCAGACATTTATGTAAGTATTCATTGATGTGCATGCTGTCCTTGTACATTACCAGAGTCATTCTTTTTACAAGTTTGCTGCCTAGCTTGACTCTGTTTTGTCTATTTACCATCCCTTGCCTGTCAGAAAGAATTGAGAAGAATATCTCTCACATTGGAAGACCTTTCTGTTCATTACATCTATCATTGTTCAGTGGAGCTGAATTAACTCTTCAATCAAATGCTGAATGAATGCAAAAAGATGTGAAAAATGTGTGTGCGTGTGTGGAGGGGCGTCTCCCTTCGTAATTGAAGTTCAAAGAAAATATAAAGCAAAGCAGAAACATTCTTTTGCAAATCCCCACAAGCTCTTTTTTTAAAAAAATCAAGGCAAGCTGAATATTATGAATACTTGAAGTGTGGAAGTACTTCATGGAGAGATACAGGTTTCCCAAATCCAGCCAGCACTGGATGTATGTAGGTGCCATGGTGATAGTAGAGCTTAATGGCATAGAAAGTTTAAGATACGGCAATTTATTGTCAGCAATGTGAGTAGACTTCCAAAAATTGCACTTCTGAAATTCACTAATTTCAGTTTAAAGGAGATGGGTAGAGATTTCTCACGATACAAGTGGATAATTTATTAGGAAAGATTCATAGTCCTGGATCCATCATACCTAATTGTTCACTAATTTCATTTTAAATAATGCTTTTACAATTTTTTTGCTATATTTTTCATTCTTCATGCATTATTTTTTCTTACCAACTTTTTATCTTGAATGTATACAAAGAAGCTTCATATGTCTGAGTATGCAACAGGTGTCAGGGGGTTGAGGCTAAATTTTACTCTTCTAAAATAATTAATTATTATACCTTAGGTGTAGACGTAAAATATTTCACTGGTAGTGAGCAATATTTTACTTTTGTTATTATTTTAATAAGGCAATCTGGTCCTAAGTTAGAGGTATCATCTTTGTTTCACCAGACAACTTTCTGTAACCTACTTGTACTGCCTCAGTTGAGATAAAATGAGGTGGATGAGTTGAAATTTGTAGGAATATGAAAAATTAAATAGGCAGTGCTAGGAAACATCCCTTGTGTTCATTATCAGCAATCTTCTAGAACTATTCCGAAGGGAACCATTTCTGTTAGTAAGTTTTATGTAAAGAAGGAAAACAATTTGAATTTATGGATGAAGTAGGTTTTGGTTTCCTGATGGAGATGGAAAGGCTGATCCTTATCTGAAAATTGACTTGTGCAGCTTAAAAACATATTTAAGATAATTTAGCGGGGGTAAAGTCCTGTCCCCATGTACTCAGTGATGATGTCAGTAAGATACTGTTTGCAACACAAGAATCACCCACAGGCCAAAGGTTTGCTCAAGCCAAACAAGTGGCTCTAATCTCACCCAAACCTGTTGCAGCACAATTTTTGAGGTCTATGGGACACATGTTACAGTGTGGAATTTCTTCAAGTGTGGCTTCCAATTTTCATGTTCCTTCATACTGCCCAAAGAGTTTGACATCCATTTTGCTCAGTTTACCAACCCAGAAATCTTCAGGGCAACAAGACACCTTTCTCAGGAGGACTCAGTGGGAGAGAATAGGTGGGGTCTAAATGTTACTGGAGCAGTTTGTAGGTATGGAACCCACTGCTGCTGAAAGCCAGGAATATCTCTGGTGATTGACAATATTATTTTTAAGTGGCCTCACACCCTCTCATAGACCTTAGCATTTTGTTTCCAAATGGAGGGTGATTTCAATGGGAAGGATACTGAATAAATTCCTAATTTTTAGTATAGCCTCAGTTTTGTTGTCTGCAATAGTTGTGTGCATTAGGAAACGGAATAACTGCACTGGTTTTCACTCAGTTGCAGCTTTGTATTTCTGATTGCATACCTTAGTTCTCTTCATGCAATAGAATGTTTATAGCAGATGACAATTAAAACACTTCTGGAAATTTAATTTCTTTATAACATACAAATCTTTTTATTTTATAAATAATTTTTGTTCACATTTGTGCCTTCTTGCATATAAAGCATTTGCAGGGGAGGGAGTTAGAGATAGAAAGAATTGGCATAAATCAAATGAAACCTTAAAATTCACAGTGTATTAGTTCTTAGTGTAGCAGTTTGCAGCAGACCGAGTTATTTATTAAATCCCAGTTGTTTATGACATAGTTCTACTCAGCTTTTCATTTTAAGTGCAAAGCTGAAGCTTTGTGAAGTGATAAATGCTCTGTGAAAAAAGAAGAAAAAACATTTAAGCGACGTAGGGTTTAATAGTAGATTGGAGAGAAAGGAGCCTTAGAAATACCACAGAAAGCAAAACAAGAGGCACACAATAGTGAAAAGTCAGATCAAAAATATGCATTAATGGGTCTATCAGCGTGGGTGGCATCCTGCTCTGAGTACGCTGAGAAACAATAGAAATATGGACTGTGCTATTCTTTGCATAACTTGGGATCAACAGAGCCTTTGGTGAGAGAAACCAAAGGTTTAGGGAAAAGGAGAGAGGGGAGATACAAAAAGGTACTGGCTGGGTAAAAACTGCAGGGTGAACCAAGAACAGCAAATATCCACAGCTGGTCAATACTAACCAGTGGAATAGAAGAGATTACATATATAAAAACAGGTGGAAAGTAGAGTCTAAAGTGAAAAATCAACAGCCATGATTCTAGATGTAATATAATATATTCTATATTTCATATAATTCCATATGGAATGTAATAATCCTTCTGAAATAGCTGAGCTATTGAATTCCCTTTAAAATGTGCCTTTGAGTAGGAAAAATAAAGGAGATTATTAGGAAGTAAGGAAGACCTTTTAAAATTAAGTATTGATTCACTAAGAGAAAAAGTCATTAAAAGAGAATTAAAGTTGCCTGCCAGCAAATATAGAAGTTCTTAGATGAAGATTGACACCTGTGAAAATAAGAAAATAACACTCCACAAAATGAAGCAAAAAATAGTAACAGTCTCAGAAATATGCAGTTAGAATAATAGCTCTACACTTTTGCTCTGCTTTATCTTAAATATGTTCCCTTTTTTTATTGCCATTGTCATAAAGAATGTTTCCAGAATATGTCAGTCATCAATCCACACCTGAAATGTGGGAAGGCTTGGAAACACAAGAACCTTCCACAGCCTGTCACCACCAGCTCCAGAAGTCCCTGGGTACGGGTTTAACCACGGCCATTAGTCATTCCTACAGCTCACAGCAAGGTTTTCCAAACTTCCCAGGATTCTGGACCTGGGATACTGCAGCTGGAGAGAATCCATGGTAAAATAGACATGTATAGGTTTAAAACTTTGGTTCTGCTTTTTCTTTTTTTTTTTTTTTTTTTTAAATGCTGCTGAGCAAGAATAAGGCAGATTTTTGTGGTCGGGGTATGGAATGAGACTATTTCCGAGTAGCTATTGCCATCACCTTTAGCTCAAAGCCAGGATAGAGGGATGGAGGATATATTTGTTTCCCAAGGGAAAAGCCCAGGTAATTATCTAAGCAACATTCCCCTGACCCCAGGTAGAAGTCCCTCGAAGCCATCAGGTCCCCTGAAAGGCATTACTGTTCCGATGTGAAAAACAAGGCTATGCAGATAGCACTGAAGTTTTTGTTTAAGGAACCAAGGATTTTTTGTGCTTTGCAAATGGAAGGGTGTGCCATTTCCTGTGGCTTACAGAAAGAGAGCAAGAAGTGGAGAAATGACTTTGCCAAGGGCAGATGGGTCCCCAGGGAGCAGTGGGTTGTTCCTTCCACTGCTCTGTGTGCTGGAGCAGTCCATGACACCTTTTAAAAAGTTTGGATAGGTAGGGATGAAATGTTTTTTCATCTCATCTTTATTTGTGACATAAACAGTACCTTCACAAAGGTACCAGAGCAGTCCTGGTGATTGTCTTTGGCTGGAATTAATGCAGGTGGTGCCTGGATAGTTTAATAAGAGTTTCTCTGAGGCAGCAGCTACCTCTGGGAACACGATACAGAAATGCCCCAAGCCTTGCACACAGGCCTGTTCTAGCATTTGAGCCAGCACAAACTGGGGGTTTGTTTCTTTTTAATTCTTCCAGTCCAAGTTTTATTCAGTGGGCAGAACAAATGTTTAAATCTCAACAGCATGTGAGTGAAGGAAAAGGAGCTGACAGCTTCTATATTCTGCAGCTCTGGGTCTAATTCGTGTAATTTTTAATACCATTCTTCTATTTGTATTTAATAAGGCAAGTCTAATTCTCAATACTAGAGAAGGTTTGGAACCTTGATTAATTTATGCTCACAAAATGCTCTGAGATTGTTGAGTGAAAGGAAGTATAGGAAGTATAAATTGAGGAAAATGAACTCTCAACATTCATATGAAATATTAAATATGTAGCTAATAGAAAAAAATAACAAGAAATTACTCATCATTTAGAGTCACTTTGTGTGTCAGTACATCTGAGATCACTGCAAAAACGTAATTTGGCTGTTTTATGAGGAGGTACACACATGGATATGTGGCTTTGTAATCTCTGGATTCTGTCTGCATAAGTTTTTTGTGGAAGTTAGCCTTACTGTAGATATGCACACTTTATTAAAAATTCATTTGTATTTAATTTTCTGTTCATTTCCATTTTATCATCTTATTCAAAATGTGTATGATTTCTTTCTAAAATCGATTAAGATTTCTCTATAAAAACCAGCAACTAATTTCTGACAGATCCCACTGCTCTTTTTCTGTTTGCCTGAGCCAGAGATGTATAAAACATTGAGAGGAAAATTCTAATGAATTGCTCTGGGGAATTTGCCTAAATTCCTTCCTTACATCTTTCTTTCCATGCTTCCTTCCTCATTCAAATCATCCCATTTCTCTTTCTTTATAGAGCAGTGTTGCAGGAGCCTGTGTATGGCAATAAGTTACCACAGGTATGACACCCACTGATGGGAAAACATCACCATGCTGAATGTAGACTCATGTAAAATCATACTGATACTCAAATAATTAGCTGAGAAAACGGATTCTGTGTGTACAAATGGCAAAAATAGTCCACTAGTTGCATTTTATTTTCCAGATTCAGTCACAAAGTCGCAAAGAGCGATGCTATTCTTAGTTTTTAAAACTGCTGAAGCTGCTGTAACACTGTTTGATCATTGTTCTGGAAGTAGCAAATATGGGAGCATGGATAAGGCAGTAGCATTTTTTCATAATAGACTCTGAATTTATTATTTTCAAAATAATATGCCAAGCATAAAAGTCAGGTACTTCCTGCCTGAATGTAAATATAAGAGGAAAAAAACAATTCCTAAAACATTTCTAATATATAGGAATTGAAAATTGTTATTTATTTTTTATGTAATTATTACATAATTTTGTTCTAAGTATTTTTTTTTGCAATATAGTCTAAAGCATGAGGATAAATATATAATGTTACTCAAGAGATGTATATGTAGTGAAGATTACTGGTGTATTCTTAATCTAAAATAGCAGCCAAATTCAAAATTAGACAAAATTTGCCAAGTAGAACTTGTCACAGAAGGTTCAGTTCAGGGTTTGAACCAGATTCCTACCCCGATTCCCAATGTAAAGTGTACCTCCAAGTATTTTCTTCCTGCAGTAATCAAAAATCACCTGAAGTAATTGAAGTAAAACAATGAGAAAACCGTACAACACCAAAACTGCAGAACACAACCTCCATAAAAATAATTTGCTTAAGCATATTTTAATGTGTAATTTATGATAGTTTATTTTAAAATTATGAATTCATGACATGGGATGGTAGGGAATTAGATTTGCCCTGATAACCAAACACATCCTGCTTTTTTAGTTCTCCAGAGAATTCAGGCAAATTTGATGCCTTCAATCTTTTTTTATTTGTATTGCTTTATACTCATTCTTGCCAGGGCTCTCATAAATGTCAGACTGATTGCTGAATCCAAAACATCTTAATAAAGTTCAGAGTCCAGCTTCCCTGTTCAGCAGAAATTCTTTGAAAGCAAATCAAAATGTAGGCATAAAAGGAATGTAGCTCTTATGTTTAGGGAGCAAGAAAAGGTCTCTCCTCACACACTGACCAATTTTTGGCGATAGTTAAATAAAGGATAGAAAACCAATCCTCACAGAGCCCGCCAGATTTCAGATCAGCTGCTGTGTGAACAGCCTGTCTCATTTCTCTCCCATTCAGAACTGCTCATGGTTCCCAATTCCATACCATGGTGGGAGCTGTTACGTGCAGAGTTGGATTGATCAGGAGTGGATCTCACTTTGAAGTCAGGGGTTTTAGGAGTGAACATCAGGACAAGCAAAGGAGTTGGACACCCTGGTGAACAGAACCATGTCAGACTGCGGATCTGCCACACGTTGCCAGGACTGGGTCATAAAAACAAATTCCAGTATCTTCCTCATATCAGTACTCGGGGGGAAAAAATAGAAAGAAAAAAGGGAAATAAAAGTGTCTTATTTAGCCGTCAAAAACCAGGAGGGGAGAACAGATAAATTTGTATCATCTCTCACCTCTCTTCCTTTGACACAGGCCAGCCTGAGTGCAGTTTGCATTTATCTCCTCTCAGCCTCGCTGTCTATTGGCTTAGTTTGTACCTGGTGACATTATTTGATATCTGAAGGCCTGAATGTACATATCTGCAGCAGTGTGTGCCTGTTGTACATTTCTGACAGTGATAGCCTTCTGCTGGTTTATAAAACCCAAGTGATCTGGAATGAGAAGGTGTTTTGTCTCACTGCCTCTGTGTGCACAGAGGAGCAGAGGAGAGGGCACGTGGGGTATTAGGAGATGCTTATTCCTGCCTGATCCCAGGGCTTGTGTGACACAATTGCTGCTGGCAGGGAGCTGGCCAGGAGCAGGGAGGGACATGTCCTGTGCTCTGTGTGAGCACTTGAAAAAAAGTCAGAAAGAATGTTCTTCAAATAAGCTGACAATTCAAAGCCTGGAGTTTCTAATGAGCTGTCAGTGTATGTAAAACTCGTGTTTATTCTTGGGGTGATGTGGCATTGTCAGCTGAACGATTGATTTCCAAACCCAACCTGCTTCAAATCTTCAAACCCACAAAGGTTTACATGTGGTAGGGATGAAAGCCATTCTGCCAAGCAAAGTGGTCGAAGGGGAAATAGCTTGTGAAAGTAGTTCAGATTGCTATTCTGAAAAGAGTGAATTTCTATTTGCAAAATCAAAATAGAAAACCCACAAAAGTTACTGCAGTAAAAATGTTCTACTGTTACAGTAAAGGCTGACACATTGTGGCCTATTCTTCCTGCTTCAGCACAATATCTTGGGTGAATGCAGCCTTCCAAAAAAAAAAAAATCAATCCATTAAAGGGAACACTTCAGCAAAAGAGTGAATTTTATTCAAAGCTGAGTGAGCTGATACTGTCTTATTCAGCTCTTTGTTAGGAAGGGGGTAGGTGTAGGGCAGGCACCACAGCAGCCCCCTGTCCCAGAGGGTGCTGGGGGGGAGAATTCTAATTGGGACGTAAATCGTGTTTGTGTTATCAGCGGGCCTGGGCTGGGGTTGTTAATTGGCATGCTGAGATCATTTGGAAATGGTTGATATAACACCGTGGTCCATTGAACAGGAAGCTCTGCTGTTTTCACAGTTTGATAATCAATGCATCACTGCACTCAATTCCTTTCCAATGTGTGTTTGTTTGTCCTTTTTGCTTAATTGAACAGCTGGAATTACTGTTACATACAACTGAATGTTAATTCATGGAAGAAGAGAATTTTGCTTCTTCATTGTAATGTTATGTATAAATTGGAAACCTATGTAACATTAAGTGTTAATTGAGTGCACAAATTCATAGGTTTAATCACCCAGGCATGATAAATCATATTTTGTACAAAAAAAAGAATTGATTATTAGCTGAGTTTGTCTTTTAAGTTCAGCATTGCTTTGTGAATATACATACACTTTGTTCATAAGAACAGTTGCTGCTTGAAAACTTGGAGAAGAATACAGTATTGCCTTGTAAAAAAGCTGACACTGATCAATATAGTTCATTGCTTTCTCCTGACCTCTGGGACAAATCTTAGCAAGTTTGCGGTGCTAGATTTTGCTTAACGATTCACCAAAATATTTTTTTAACATTCCACTACAGTATTTCCTATGCATTTAACTGAACTGCAGCATGACTGTACTCTTTCGATTGTTGTCAAATGTTGCAAAATGTGATTTAAGGTGCCACAGCAATGCAGTTAGAGCGTGAGTTTGTGTTTCAGGGTGGTTATGCTGCCTACCGGTATGCCCAGCCTGCCACTGCCACTGCAGCTGCCTACAGTGACAGGTAAGACCTCCTTTCCTGCTCAGAAATATTTGACCAGTGGAAGTTGAAGATGATTCTATAAATTTGCCTTGTTGAAGTCTCATAACTGTCTTGTTGCTCTGCAGATAATTGTGATATCTAAAGCAGGCTGTTTTATTATAATCCATGAATAGCCATAAATTGAGAGACTTTAGGCCTTAATTGAGAATCAGGCATGAGATGTGCACATTCCCAAGCTGTAGATCATTCAGTTAACGTCTGTGACCCTTGTACAATGTAGATAAATAAATGTACAGATTCATGATGGTCTGCTACTAAGGATCATTATTTGTCTTACGAGTATTATTTCAGCTGATTTAGAACCTTGAACCTATTGAGTGCCCTCAATTCTCATTGACATTGTTTTAGTCAGTGGAAATTGAGAATGAACTGTGTCTAAGCTTGAAATATCCAACGCAAAACAGTATTTTTTTTTCCATTTGCTTTCTTCCCAGGCATTTGATTTTTTTTCAATACTTGAAAAAAAAGAAGTTGTTTTTCTTTTGCTATGTATTTTTATCCTCAAAATGTAAACCACGTTTGGTGGAAACAATATCAGGAATGGAAGATTATTAAATTCAGCACACACTCAAAGACTTAACTTTCATCAACTGAGAGCGATGTCACATATATTAATGTGTCTTCTTGCAAGATGAATGTTGGAACCCCCTGGAAGTCAATGTCTAAATTGCTGTTGACTTCAGTAGGAACAGGATTTTATCAAATTGCATAAAATTAAGTCTTTGCAGTGTGTGGGCATGATTTTGTAATGAGAAGGAGGATTATTCTACATTTTCTTCATAAACTGTACCCTTTAAATCTATTCTATCTTTAATGTTTTTCAAGTCCTTGAAGAGTGTTCCCTTGTAAAGGGAGGGTGTGTATGGTGACAGAGACACACATATAATTTGCTTCATGATGGCAGTGAGAAGTAAGGTCACGCTTCTCAACACCTGATACAAGAAAATTTTCCCTTGGAATCTTGGAAATAATTTCTTAAGTCTTAAATACATATTGAAAAATTTTTTGAAATGCTAAATTAGGCAGTGTTATAAATGCTTCTGTTTCTTAAAGAAATCAAGACATTAAGAAATTCTAGTGCACAGTTTCTTAGATTGAAGCGCTGTTCATGGATTCTGTATTTTTAGAACCAAGTCCCATGGTATGAATGTTACAATGCTATGCATGCATATTTGCCTTTCAAGTGCTTATTCTGGGTAATGAAGATATATTTTTTAAAGTTATGTGAATAAAGTAATTTGCATGTATGGCTGAGGCATGCTGTGTCAGACAGGTAAGCAAGCTACTTTTTATTGATTTTGGGTCAGTAATATCAACTAGATCTGTGCTGTGTGCACTTTGTTGGCAATGTACTATTTCTACTTAGGGGAACCTGCACAGGTGAAGAGCTACTCAGTAGTTTCATTTCATTTCCACAAAGGTTTGTTAGCATGTCGCAGCTCTAGGGTTTTTCTGTGAGCTTGTAATGCAAAACAACTCCTGCTTCTAAAAGCCCACTAAACCAAAAGGACAAAATTATAAATAACCTCCTGTGGTCAGCCAGGTTTTGCCAGCTATCTCTCAGGTGTCCCTGGATCATTTTATAGGCTGTTTATTTCTATTAATTAAACCTATGCATTACACAGAGAAACTGAACAGTATCAAGCTGACTTTTAAATGCTTTAATTATGAATTGATGTACCTTCTCATAAACCAGATCAAAGGCTGTAAGATAAATTATCAGTTGGTCACATGTTCTGCTATGGGCAGAGTGTCAACATCACAAAGAGTTATGCTGCCAAAAAGGTAAAGGATTTGTTTAGGAAGATAGTGCTCTTAAATACTGTAAAGGAAGCTGGAGATGGCATCAGTAGTAATGCAGTTGTTACAATCCTTAATTATTTTTTTAAAAAATTGTCTAATTTTCAGATACACTTTGTGTATAAGTAGAAGTGCAATAACCTGTCTTTGCTTGCATAATTTTAGATATCTTAAATGAATTTTATATCTTTTGGATTTTTTTTTTTAATTTAGCTTCTGTTTCTAAATGTGGTTAACCTTCATCTTTGATCTGCTTCCCCCAAATGAATATGGTTTCTTGTCTTAATTACAAATCTCATAACTGAATTTCTTTATGAGAGAATCCCAAAACTAGCATAGAGAACAAAACAAATAACAATCTGCTCAAACATTTCTTTGCATGTGGGAAACTATGTGCAAACATGGATACCTCTGATTAGTCTCAACTACAGTTTGTTTAATTTGATTAACTTTTTGTTCATTTTTAAATGGATTTAACTTAGCTACCTTTGTGAAATGCCTAATGTTGAAAGTGCTGAAATATAATTCAGTACAACTACTTGTATCTTTTTTTCTCCATGTAATGATTGATCATCTGCTCTCCTCTCCCAACAATGAAGATTCCATATCTCCTTATACACTTACTTAGTGTTCATATGAGCCCCTATTTAATTTAATTGCACATGAACTATATTTACTGTTTGTGTAAAAAACGATGCCCAGTGCAATTAAGTGAGGACCGCTGAGTATTTACTATTGAAGCAGTGATATATCATGGAAATAATACTTCATACTAATTTAAAAAATAAGAAAAACTTGATTTTTTGGTCACCACTCATATCCATTATGAATGGCAATGTTCCATATTTGAAATGCTTCTTAAGTCAGGAGATGGAAAGAAGAAATCTTTAGATTGGAGACATGTTTTGGTAAATTAAATATAAAGGTTAACAGAAAGATTTGGGACTCCAGAATCAATAGACCAAGTCGATTGATAATGATTACTGTGAGAGGGCTCTATTGAGAAGAAATGCAATGGTATCCTTGTTTGTCACAGTTGGAAATATTGCTGGAAACAGGCAAGGAACAGAAATGCAGGTGAGAATCAGGTGGCAAGGAAATACCATTAAATCAATTAATGCAAACCCCTAAGTATTTGTCAGGACAGATCATAAACTCCTAAACCCAGTTTCACAGCAGAGGTAGGCCTAGCAGATCTCTCCAGTCATTTCTTAGGATCATAAAACAAAAACAACAAAGAAACAGGTATATTTTGTTTTATTTATGAAGCAATACAATCACTGGATACAGCTTCAAAAAAATTCAGGATTCAATTTTTATATTGTGTGATCTATCATATACTAGATTGCACTTACAGATTTGAAGGTCTTTGCAGAAGCGGATCAAAAAAAGTTATGTTTAACTTGCCAAGATTTAAAATATTTCTGATAAGTTTTCTAATCAGTATAAGTCTTAAAAGAGGACCTACTGGTCTATATATATTCTTCATCGGTCTGGAACTTGCCTGGCAAACTCTCTAAACTGAGCATATTTGGAAAAAAATAACTGTAAGGATGTACAAAAGACACTAAATCAGATGTCAGTAAAATGTTTGTACAGCTTTTATTCATCTTTCGTGCAATATTTAAAAAAATAAATAAAAATAGCTGTTAGAGTTCTATCTAAGTCTGAAGTAAGAGAAACTAGCAAGGTCATCCAGTTTTGTGTTCCTGAGGTAGAAAGAGTCGGAGCATGGCAGTGGGGCGTATTGTCATTTTGTCATTGCATGTTCACTTGGTGTTGCTGGTATGTCTGTAATGCTGTACTGGATTTGACAGATCCATCACATAGCTCAGTGAATGGCTTGCTTGAATTAAGCCTATGGGCAGACTTATTCACATTGATTGGCTATTGGTTTTGTGTTTTATGATTTGATTATTGCATCTTTGATCGGAGTAAGAAAAATGTTCCTTTCGCGCATATGAACGTTGTCAGCAATACTTATGCAAGTGTGTCTGGGAGTGTAATGAACAGAGCCCTGACAGGAGGAAGGCAGCCCTGTCTGAAAGGCAGAGTCATCCCCCCGTGCTGCTTGCTGTCCCTGTGCAGGGCCGAGGTGTGTTTATACATGGATGGTGGTGTATCCATATATACACACACATTCCCCATCCATCACGTGCACACACACACACACGGACACAGGGATGCTGCTCTGAGCACCATCCCCTTCTTGTTATACACAGGGCCAAATTTAAACCTCACCCCAAACTACGGGAAGATTCCCAATGATCTCTTTGTTGTCTGGATTAAATCCCTTATCGCTGGAAGCTGACTTTTTTTCGCCCCCTTTTTTTTTTTTAATAAAATAAGGCATATTCCAAAATATTTTGCAAATTACACTTTGTAGTAAAAAATATGTTTGTTTTTTTTTCTCCCACTATCAGTTTGTGTTACATGTTCTGTGGTTATACCTAGGGTTTTATGAAATTTGAGAGAGAAGGTTTTGTCATGTGGAAATTATGTATCTTCCAGACCTGAAATCTTACTCCTGATAAAACCCTGACATTCTAATAGTTTACATTTTTAGCATGTCTATGTGGAGCGTTCTGTTTTTTCAAAGCAGTAGTGTCTACAGAGATAGTTTACTATATTTTCCAGTTCTCTTTGTGCAAGTAGTTGAGAGTAATACTTGATATTTGTGCTCAGGTTATCCTAAAATAGAATAGGTACAGATTTGATTTAATTGCAAACATGCTCATTAAAGAATGAAAATTTAGGATGAGGAGTAAAAAAACCACAAAATATAAAATGTGAGCTTCTGTAGCTGGAGAGGGTTTTTTATTATATTGTGCGCTATAATATCTTCTATTTTATGATTAAACAATGAAAACCACTATAGTTTTATTCAAATTATTTTCTCTTATTGAAGATTACTAGAGATATATACTAAAAATTAAGGTTTTGATTGCATATAAAATATAATAGTATCTTGAGCCAAAATTTAATTTTCCATTAAATAATTTTATAGGAGCATCAATTTTTAAAAATCTAGTACTTTATTCATTTCATGATTGTACTTTCTAAGATTAAGGAGACAGAGCTTCTCTACACAGTTTTAGTTTCTAAAGGAAACAGGTTCTAAGAGGAAAAAATTTAGAATATAGTGGTAACTTTTCGACTCCCAGTCAGAACCTTCAAACATTTGTGTATATTGCTATCCCAGTGGAATCTTGAGAAATGGAAAGGTTTGGGGGATGATCCAGAAGGAAGAACTGTACAGCCCATACTCTAGGCTACTCCAATTTCAACTCTGAAAAGGCTCAGTTAGCACCTTGACCGGGTACAGAGGTTGTGTTTAGCTTTTTTTTAACAGCAGTAGTTGAGAATACATTTGACACTTCTTCTGCAAATGCTTAGGTTTGATGTGGTGATTGGTCTAGTTTGTTTTTTTTTCCTGGACAATCCTGTGTGGTAGCTAAAGCGTCTTTATTCCCTATTATTGCAAATAAAAATCAAATTATTGGCTTGGCTGTTACAGAGAGGTAGTGGATTTGGCCATCTACCTGTTAGAACTTTATGCCTGCATGATCTCTGGTAAACTAGAGGATCACTGGCATCATGTTAATCTTTCATAATCCATTTTCATCCCAGTTCATTCACAGTTTTGGGGATGACTGGAGTATATGACTCATAGTATAACCACAGCAGTACCTTTTAGTGAAGAGTTAGAAAGTAAAAGTGAGTGAACATGAATAAAGAAAATGTTATGGGGGGAAAAAAAAAAAAGCATTTGAAATTCCATGAGCAGGGACTTTAATGTAGTACATTTTGACAGGAGTTTCCTGAAATGAATATATGTTGTATAGAGTACTTTCCAGTAATTGAAGCATGGTTCATTCTAAAATACTGCAGGTACAACATTTTTGTTGTACAAATACAGTGAGTCACATTAATGTAGGAAAACATTACATTTCATAAAAACATAATGTTCTACCAGTTCTAGAGAGCTGCTTTGATATTTTAATACATTCCTCTACTGGGTGGAATTAACCTGTTTACTGGTACTTTGAAGGCTTGATTCACCTGTGTGTAGGTTGGCTATTCATGTAGTATCCAGGGAACTCTTGAAACTCCTCCACTAGTTGAAAACTGAGGGGATACAGTAGTGAAAAAGCTTAATGGTACTGCCCAGAATTATGGTAAACACCAGTTAAACTTTTATCGTGTCAGAGCTGGTTTCATTCATACCCTGCTTCGACTTCTCTTACCTGTAATCTCCATTCTCATTCATTGCAGTATCGAGGGATATTTTAGGAATCCCCATAGACAAAGAAAGGCTTGGCTATTACTGTGAAATCTGTTTTGACATCCATGCTGGAAATCACGAAGAAAAAATTGGGAGAGAAGGTAGAGATAAACTAAAGCCTAGATTTCCATACCTGGCTTCCTGATGTGCTCCAAGCTTAAGGTGCTCGGTACTTTTGCTGCCATGTTCTTCTTGAACACAGGGAGAGCTTTTAAATGCTCATCATGTTCCAAAAAAAAATCAGTGCACCTATTCTGACATTTACATCTCAGCTTCAGTATCCTCTCTTGGTTTTGTTTAGTACATCCAGCCTACATCTGGTTATGTGGCACGACTTTTAACTTGGGAGTTCCTTACTCTAACGTAAAAGCTCGTAGTAAATAACTGTGATTATGAATATATTAGTTGGATGAATTTTCATACATACCTTTTCTCTAAAGGGAGGGAGGGAAAGGACTGGTTAACATTTTTAAAGTAGGAATTACCTTATTACTAGCTCATAAAAACTTTTTTTGCTCTTAGAGGATATGGGAAGAAAGTGTGACTTGAAATTTTTTTCAGTGTTGCATTCAGCAGACTGGATAAATACGGAGTTGGGGAGTTACTAAAAACATTGATTCCTGATCCAGCAGACCAAAACTGTTACAGTCCATTGGGTCACTGCCTGTGACATGATAGACCATAACAGTTCCTTTGGACATGTCAGTGGTTAATTACACACTTTTCAGTTTTCAGATCATTGGCTTGCTAGACCACAAAGAGGCAGATTAGAACGTGCTCTAAGTGTTGTCAACCTGAGTGCTTTAAAACCAAGGAGGAATTAAGAGCATTGTGCAAGAGGCAGACAGAAGATAATGGAATGAAATGTTATTAATAAAGCTGGGATGACATGGATATAGTCTGTATGGATTAGCCGTGTAATTTGCAATGTGCTCCGGCAAGGTGACGAAGTATTAGAAGAACAAACTTTAAATAACGATGTTGATGAAATTAATCAAGAAAGAAGCAATTTACACTCTTGCATGCTTTTACTGTAGTGTTTCACACCTCCGAGGAGTCTAAAGCATTTGATTAGGTATTTAAATAGTTTTTTTTTCATATTCCTTTGGGCTTGTCAAGCTTCTGATACTCTAGGAACCCACCTGAGGCAAACATCAGATTGTAAGAATACTGCAGGAATGGGAATAAAATGTTTATCCATGTATCCTAAAGAACTTTTTTGTGAAAATTGCTGTAGGGTGTTTAATATACATGCATTAAAAAAAAAAAAAAAAAAAAGGAAGGACTTTGTTCAAATCAAACATGTACCAGCTTCTAAACTTCATTTTGTTTTTCTTGAATGAATTCTTAACTAATCCTGGCAAGGTTTTCATGTATGTGGTATTTTAGTTAAAGTATGACAAAAATTATGCTGTCAACAAATTTGTAAAGTCAGTCCAAACTTAAAATAATGTAAAGGGAAAGAATTGTTATTCATAATTGCTGAAGTTTATAATTATACCTCTGTATGTTAGGAAACCTTGTAGTAGATAAAATGGTGGTTACTAGTAAACCATAAAAATTGCTATGAAATTAGAAACAAATATAAAGTATGTTTTTGAGGCATTATTTTAAGGATGGAATGATATACATAGAGAATAAATCCCCCAATTAAATAAATGAATGGTTTTTGATGTATTTTAGTGGATAAAGTACTAAGTCTTTAGACAAGGTTGACTTCAATATGCTTTTTGCCGTAAAGACAATAAATGATATCTCCAAAATATAGTAATAAACAAAATTTTCAAATATAAACATTGACTGCAAAAATAGCCTTAATTTAGCAGTCCTGGATCATAACGGCATCGATTTATGGTGCTGACGTGGAGCACTTCTGAAATAGAATTATTGCACTACTTCCTTGAGAATTTAAGTGCATAGACTGTGTTAATCACAGTAAAAGGCCAATAATTTTAGAGCAGTTCCGCCACTGAGATCAGTATGAATTCTACTATGGGTTTGTGTGGTATTCAGAATTTCACCTATTAGGTTTAGGTTTCACTTTAAAATGTCCAGATCTACTTAAAAATCACATATTCCTCTTGCAGATAAATATTCATCTTTAGACAATGTATATTGCATTATTAATAACAAATACTTTCATATCAGGTATAATATATTGAATAATAATGCATTGAAAAATTCTATTGATGCTGCAGGTAATATGAGTTAGACCCAAGTCTGTTTGTATAGCTCTGATTTAAAAGATGAATAAATCAGGAAATAAAATTTGTAAATCTAAAATATGAAAGGTGAAAGACCTACAAATTTTCCCACTGGTTGTGATGTAAGATACTGTCCAAATTCCGGCAATATATAAAAATAAGCTTTTTTGTTTCTTTTTTTACTAAGTTGGAAGGTTGCATCAATCTGCTAGAAATTTTCTTTATACCGACTTTGAGGGCCAGTGGAAGAAGAGAGAGTGGGAGTTTGTATCCAAGACACTGCCGTGGCAGAATTATTGTATCCACCCTGTGTGCAGAGTGGACATTCCTCCAATCTGCTTTACAGCACCAGTACTGCACTGTGCTAAAAGGAGTCTCTCTCTTGTAGGATTTGAGTGGGTTGCTTAGCTAGCTCAATATCAGGGCTAAAAAAAATGCCTGCCCATCTGCTGGGGAAAGCCTGACATAAGATTACAAATTATGAGAAAGCGCCTTCTGTTGACCATTTTTCCCTTTACGTTTTTTAATCCCTTTTAGGTTTTGGATTGATTGGTTGTTTTTTTTTTCTCTCTGAGTAAATGGAATAATGCAGGCATATCACTGGGCTTGGGGATGCACATTTCCACCGGTGTCCAGAAAAGCTAGGGGTTGCTTTTTCTCTTTTCTTGAAAGGTATGCTTTTTGCAATTGCAAAAGTACTTTTTGGTAAAACAAATGAAATGAAAACAAATTATTCCTGGTCAAGAAGTTGTGTGACTGGTAGTAGGACAAAACTTAATGAGAGATTTCATTTCTTTGCTCTCTCCTGCTGTCTTTGGCAGTCTGAATTTTGGTAGAGACATCCTGTCATTGGCTAAAGGTCAGTGAAATGTCCTGTGCTGAGCACAAAGAGGACGCAAATAAAAGCAATGAGGAGGTGACAGACGTGGCAGGGGAATGAAGGGCTTGGTTGAGCTGCCTCAAAGCAGGGCTGTGGTGCCATTTCAGACACCCTGGGGCATGTGAGGGACCCAGGGGGGCGAGGGGGACAGAGCACCTCCTGCAGTGGCAGCTGAGCCCGGGCAGGTGGACGAGCTGCCTTTGCTTCGGCAATGCAGATGAGCTGTAGTGTTTTCTATTCAGCCACAGTTATAGAAGTAGCTGTATTCCTTTCTTTAGAGTCAGGGTTTTCCTCTATCTGCTTCTAAGGCCTGCCACAAAATTTCAGGAAAGAAATGGTCAGGAATGATGGATGTAGGAGAACATTATCTTGTGATGAGGAAAGCAGAGTATCTCAGTGAAAGCAAAATATCCACATCTTCCTCTCTGTCTTGGCATCATCATTGTTGATTAGGTTGAACAAGCAGTCCTGCAGAGAAAAAGAACCTGACATTGAAGAAATTAGTCTAAAAGTAAAATATACCTTCCTAATGCACATCAGGTCAGCCAAGTTACTGTTAGTGTTGTTGAACCTTGATACCGCATGAATTATTTATAGTTTTATTCTTATTTCATTTAATATATCATATAGGTATGGCTGTGAAGTTGTTTAGTTGTCTTTGTGTTGTGATTCAAATGCTATGGGTATGGTAATGTACTTTGATCTTACAGTAATGGGAATATAAAGCATGATAATAGCAAAATCAACCTTCTAATTATAGTGATTATGCTAATATTAAAAAGTTTAAATTCTTTGATAGCCTTGATATTTAAATTTAGGACACCAGCAGGAGGGAGTTGGGAAGGACTTAATAAAATGATTATGAAGGGAAACTTTGTCCATCCTTGAATATTGCAGAAACTATTCAAGGAGCAAACAGTCAGCTATATTAAAATTCATAATGAAAAAGCCCTCAACATCAGAGTCCTCACAAGAGCAGCAAAGTCTTAACGTTTAGAGCATGAAGGAAATATATAATAGCTTTAATAATATAGTGGAGAAATATACAGATGTACCACATATAACTCTGCTGGGAAACATCATTGCTACACTCAACAGTTAGCACCAGATCCTTGGGGAATACAGTTTGGAGCAGCTCCAGGAAGGGAAGTCGGTGCCTTTGGTTAAGCTGCATCAATTTTACCGACTGAGATTCTGATCCCTGAATTCTAAATACTGGCTTTGTTTGTCAATCCCACAGTGGTCTTACCAGAAAAAGTCAACTGATTAAATATAGTTTAAATCATCCCACTGGAAATTCTGTTCAATATTGTGTTTGCCTTCATCCTAATTTTTGATGTTCTGGGGTTCTGCACTGTTTTTAGCAGTTGCTATATTTTTGGGTGGGGGTCTGCACCTCTGTGTTAAGCATAATTATTTCTGTCTAGTTTTGTCAAGTTTGTCAGCAAAGCCCAGGAATTCAGGCCTACAAAGCATAATCACTGTATGTTAGTGGATTATCATTTCTTTTATGGTTCACATTTCCTAGAGCCAGTGTGATTAATTTCTTAAAATCCCCCTTGACCTCTAGTCTGGCTTCCATTCTAAGGAAGCTCTGTGCTGCTGAGGAGAAGGGATTGAAAACTTCTGGGAGTCAAGGGTGAAATTCGGGGTGTGTCCAAATTTTGTTCTTAATCGTGCGCTGTGTGCAACAGTGGTGAGAAGCCCGAGTGCCACCCAGCATTCTGGGGAGAGCAGAGGACACACACAACACACATCAACCCCATGTGCCCTGCATGGGTTTTCCACCCATAACGACCTGAGTTTATAAACTTTCCAGACACCTGGGAGTTCAGTACACCTGAGGAGCAGCAGGGCCAGTGGCTGCAGGACAGAAAGGTGGTGGGAGGCTGGTGCTTTTTGAGGAGTGGGGAGTAGTGCAGAGACAGAGGAGCTCGTCCTTTCCCAGGGTGGGATGACTCCATAGAAACTTTTAGAGGGAGCACTCAGGGTAGCAATTTATTCTGAACTTAGGCTGAAGTTGTGCTTCATGATAGTTAGATCCCCCAGGTCATAAAAAAAGCGTGTCTGAGACCCAGTCTCTGAATCTCTTCCTATCTTCCACTTGCAGGTTCTGAATTTTCCAGTAGTAAAGTGGGCAAGTCACTTCTGGCTCAGGTATTTCTTCACAGAAGTAGTTGTGTATATTAGACAGCCACAGCGAGGACAAGGCTCAGGCTCCAGTGATTAAAGAACTTAAAACCCTCAGTATATATAAAATCTATATTCTGTAGTATGACATGTTTTCACCAAACAGTATCAAGAGGAGAGAAAGAGAGCATGGAATGTATTGGATATGCAAAATGTCTGCCGGATAGAAAGAGCAGGTGCCAAAAGAGAGAGGTTTCTCTCAGATGTGGGGCCTTAGAGGCACACATTTGTTACTGCCAAGGGGGCTACAGGGAATGGAGCAGAGGAAATTAGAACATATTCAAACCTTTGAAGATGGTGTAATGCAGGTTCAATAACTACCCCAAAGGAAGAAAGCACATCTAAATCACTTAATACTACTTCTGTTGTCCTCCCCTTCTGTTCTTATTTGAATTCAGGATATATATCAAATGTTTAAACATTTTTTTTTTTTTCATAATTTAAAACCATCTTTATTACCATACTGGTAAAAAATGTGTTAGTTTTCAATTTGCTAGAAGAGATAAAAATTGATGTATAGGCTTGAGAGAAGCAGTAGTATGCAGAGTGTTTGCCCTTGGGAAGTAGCTGCTCGGATGGAACACAGCCATTCGGAGTCCCAGCAGCACATTTTCCTGACCCACACTGTCTGGGAGACATCAGAGAGCTCAGACTGCCAAAGGGTGCCACTCCCGCACTTAAAAGGATTGCACTTAGCCCAGGGTGTGAGGATCTGGCAGGTTGAATATATCCAACTGTACATTCAGATCAATGTATTTGTCATGTTATCCTTTCAGGTTTTGGGGTTTTTCTTTTGGGTTTTTTTTTTTCCCTATCTCACAGCCAGTAACAACTTTTAAAATTTTATTTAAAAAAAAGAAAATGGTTTCTGTTGTTTAAATCTGTGTTCTTTTACATCTGAAGTATTAACCAGTGAACAGTAAAATTTAGTTCTATACTTTCACTGTTAATATACAAATTAAATTATGGAAGTGATTCTGTATCTTAATTGAGCAGGGCTTATTGTATAATAAAGTTGGGTCCCTTACAATTCCTGCACCTTTTTGAATCATTAAAAGTGTAGCAGTGATGAGGAACACTAAACCAACCTAAAACGCGTCATGAATTTTCATCATTTCTTCCTTGTGAGATTTTTAAGCCTCGTATGCTCGATAGAGTTAGTGCAGAAAATTGGGCTTTAAAGGGAACACTCCACATTTGCAGAGGACTGGGCAAGGTGAGCTGTCCTTTGCCACCTCTGCTCTCCACCTGCTTTAGGACAGCAGGAATCTGATGCACCACGGAGCCAGGTTCACTCCAAAGGACTCCCTTTGCAGACTCCGGGGTTATCCACACAAAGGACTAACCCTTGCTTTAGCCATCAGGTGTGATGTCTTGTGATGAGCAGTTCCCTCTCTAGGTCTATGTAAACAACAGTATGGAATTTAGCTAAATAAAAAACCTGCCACTATAAGAACATTAAAGTCATCAAAGCGCTTAAGAATTTTTAGTAATTGCTACAAATAACACCTAATTAGTTATAAAATATTGAACTGGCTTATTGGACTCCAGCTTCTAGTCTTTTCATTCTCACAGTTGCTATGCTGACCAATAGGTAACTTTCTACTTTTAAAAGTTATGTGTGGAGTTGTGAAATTAATTTTACAAAAGCAAAATAGTATCTTCATATGAAGCAGTACAACAAGAGATGCTTCTAGTAGTTGTTTTTAAACTAGGTATCACTTTGGGTTCATTTTTTTTAAAATTAGTTTTCTCCCAGTAAATAGCAAGGTTAAAAAATAGTAAGATTTCAGAACAGTTTTAATAATATTTTTCATTCCAAAGCACAAATTGCAGTTAGTGTTCTGGGGTCTTTCTGGAGGTGCTAAACCAGCATATTGCCCTTGCAGATAATTCTGTACTTTAACATCTGAGGATAGAGAATCTGTGGCTAAATGTTCCACTGTACTGAGTAGAGATAAACAAAAGGAGATTCTCAGTAACCACTTTAGAGGCAGTTTTTAAGGAAAAGAGGTGTTTTCATTTAGATGAGAGAGCAGTTTAAGAGCTTCACAGAAATGAGTCAGAAGGATTTTCTGTGAAACAGTAGCTGGTAAGTCTGCTTTGCTACTGGTTCAGTCCCTTTTAGGCAAGCATCTAACTTTTGCTGTCTGTATAATTATCACAGAGGTGGTAGCAAATACAGTGAGTAAATACAGAGTAGCTCTGTATTGCTAATGTGAAATTTATCCCCCTTTGGTTTTTTGAATTCATATCTTTAGCATTACTTGTTAGGTAAATCTCATTAGCTCCTGAAACTGTTGCAGATGACAAAATAAAGAGCAAAACTACCAATTTAACATCAGTTGAAAATGAATGTACAATTTGATCGCTAAGTTCACACTAACAGGCAGTGTCTGTATTTCTGGTAGGGCAGAGACAGTGATCTGCTTTTGGACTTGAGCAATCCTGTCCCCACAGTACAGATTGCAGATTCCTTGTTTTGTGTTGGATTTATTTTTTTTTCCCCCTAGAACATGAACCTCTAAGTAAAAAGGTTCACAGATTTCTAAATGAGAATTACAAATCTCTTGATACATGGGAGGTGAAGTAATAGAAATAGATTTTGTTCCCTTAGGGCTTAACTCCTCAAGGTTTTGTTGCCCCTAAGGGACGTTTGCTCCTGCGTGGTTTTCAGTAGGATCCTCAGTACTTAATGCTTGCAGAGCTGTTTTTCCAGGCAGTCCTTAGCCTGCATCCTTTGGCTCCTGGTTGTTAGACTCCTGCATTAAGGCTGTGCAAAGCGTCAGGGTCAGGTTTTTGCCGTGCAGGCTGGAGGAGCTGTGCGCAGCTGGGAGGAAACCACACCCAAGTGTTAACTCTTCACCCGGTTCATTAATCCTGCACTACACAAAAACACTCCGAGGAAGCTGTGTATATGCATATCAAGGAATCATTTGATGTTAATCCTTAAGCATGGTTTCCACTAACCCAAATCCTGTTTGCCTAGACTTCAGAAAGGGCAAATCAGGATTGTGCCACAATGAAGTTTTCTATATTTTGAAATACTAGTGCATTTAGCGTTTCTCTCTTTATGTTACCTGGTTTAAAAAAGAATTTTGCAAGAGAAGGTTTATATTAAATTACTCATATCTCTAGCTTATTCTCCTAAGATTCTGCAAAAAACCTTTCTATGTATTTGGATGACAGTATATGAGAATATACTATGTCATTTTTTTTTAATAAATAGCAGAAAATTAATTTTCTGATTGCACTCAAATGTAGAAAAAGCAAAATATTTTAATTTCAATATCCTCCTTTCAGATGCACAAAGTAAATTGCAATTTAATTTTTTTTTTCAAAAGCGCTTTTTACATATTTTGCAGTAGTGCCCTTTAATAGCTATATCAATATATTGTTTTATTTTTATTAGACTTCATAAATATATTGACATATCTGTAACACTAAACATGAAGCTTCCAATGCAAGAGTTTGTACATAGTCCATATCCAAATGTCACCATTATTTCATTTAAAAGATCCCAGCATGTCTACCTCATGATCCTTATAAACTCTATAGTACTCAACACTTTTTCTTGCTACATTCATTAAAATTAAGCACCCTTTCCCTACCCCATCTGTAAACATCAAGTCAATTGGCAGCTAGCACATTTCCCAGTCAGCAAGCAGTATTGTGAATTTTATCTTCTCTTGCAGAAATCAATTCGTCTTCGTTGCAGCAGATGAAATTTCTTGTAACACCTCTGCAGGTAACAATCATTGATACTTCTTGATGCATCCATCCAGGTCTCAATATCCTTTTTCACATGCTGCATTGAATCGTAAGACAAAGCATAGGAAAGTCCATAGTATAAATCTTTGGAATAGTTTAATGAATTTATAGCTTCAGCCTATAGGTTCTGCCATATAAAAGCAGTTAGGTTATTTTGCTGACTTTGGTGTTTTATTTCCAGTTTAAATATCGTATGGCCTAGTGTGTAAGGATATGTTAAACCTTCTAATAAAAGCTTCAGGACTGTGACTTTTAAAAGTCAAACCAAACAGAACTGATGAAAAGAGCAAAGGCTTAGATGTGTGTAGGACATTGTAAGTGCTATAGATGTAACAATTTTCTTTTCAACTCGTTGGGGGCAAATGATGCCCACAAGGGTATTGCAGACCCTAAAGCACTCACAAAGTCTATCCTATGGATGAGATAGTGGGAGAGAGGGTCTGTGCCTTCAGAGGATCGCTCTCTAGTAAGTAAAAAGTCTTGATATACTATCGTGTTGTAAGCCATGGGTACAGAAGAATGAACAATGTTTTTAAAAGATTTATTTATATTTTATAAATATATTGAAAATGTCAAGAGGTTTTCTCTCTTTTAATCAATAGAGTTTGAACAAGCTTAGTCATAATTCAGGTAAGGATGGTATTGTGTTACTACATAAGAATCAAAAGGCAAAAATAAGTAGTAAAGATGCTGGAACATATTCTGCCAAAAATGTTGTGCAAAAAATCAAGTTCATAGAAGCTTCTCGTATTGAAGGATGAAAGGGTGTATAGTGTGAAATCAAATGTTGGTATTAAGAAGTTTTTGCCGATAGAGTTTTATATAAAAATAAATGAAAGAGACAAGAAAAGAAATAAATGAAAGGTGACAAGATTTCTGGTTATGCCATGATGATCTACATAGAAACAAATAAAGAACATTTATTTATGGAAAAGATGATCACGGCTAAACACAAAATACGCTGAAATTGTCGTAATCTCTATGCTAGCTGTGGCATTTTTGGTGGTAATCTGAAAAGTTCTTCTGTAGTGAAACCTGATTTAACATAGACTTTTCCAAGTCCTCTAAATTATGAAGAAAATACATTTTGAGAAGCCAACATTTGTCACATTCTTGATATCACTCAGCTCGGATTTTGGCTTTTGTTACTTCACTTGAGCTTCCTGCTCAGCTCGTCTTTGAAGTGAGCTGTGGCGGGGAGGCTACTAATTTGTAAATCTAAGCTTTGCTAAGTAAGAATAAATATATTTATTTTAGCAAATTTTTAACTTGGAATTGTTGAGTTAGATGTGGGGTCTGTGGGGCCAGTTTTGCAAAGTGAACCCTTCTAAGTGATAATTATTGGTCTAATAAAGAAATTTTTCTCTCTCAATTCAGGCACAATTTAAGTGCCCAAGACTTTATTATAGATACTCCGTATATCACTTCTTTAGAATTCCAGTCAAAAATGTAACACTTTCATTTATCGGTACATTCAGTGAACTTTACACAAAAGGAAATGGATCTCTGTGTGTATTTATTAAAACTTTTCAGTTTACCAGTTGATTACTTCTGTTGAATTGGTTGAACAATAAGGTATTTTTGCTAGGCATGTTTTTGAGCATGTGATAAACACATCCATCGCAGGTGACTGTAGGTGCCTTTTTTTGCACTAAGATATGAAGGAGAAAGCTGGTGAAAGCCTGTACCTGCTGTTTGTTATATACCTAAGTTTCAGTAATATAATTTAAATGACTTTTGGCTGCATAAGAAAGTAATTCTCTGGCCCATATTCCTGTGAGTCAAATTGCCAAAGTTGAATTTGGTCTTTTGAATTTGTAAGTTGACTTCCAACTATTTTATTATCTGATGTTTTATGTTTTAATACACGGAGCAAACATAGAGATACTTTCAGAACCAAAGCTAACCTTCCTGTGGTTTTTCAGATGCATGCAAAACACCTGCAGTGTGATTTTATAGTGCTTTTCTTAGTGCTTCTAAGCTCAATGATAGTAATTCTACTGTGTTTGTAAAGCTGGTATCAAGTGAAGATACTTATAACATGCTCAATGTTTGAAATGTGAGTATATGTATGTTTGTATTGCTTCCCTGTAAAGAATGTGTGTGTTTGTGGATTCCAGACCGTAATATAACAAGCAAAGCTTTGGTTGGACCTTGATCATGAGTTGGGAATGGGAGGTCTTGGGTGGTTCTGCTGGTAATATTCACTCTTTTCTTCTTAATCCCTCATCATTCCTGCCAGAGGATACTTAGCCCTCAGCCACATATCGTTTTTTGATTTGGGAATAAAGTAATCTTGAGTAGACAAATGTGTTAATGAGCAATTTGTCTCCATATATATACATTTCTATTTGTGCATCCATGTCTGTTCTTGGGTGCACATTACAGAAGGGAAACCTCCTCAGATACCTGACAGAGGGATCCTTCCATGGGAAATTTAAAAACATTTCGCTCTTGATTGCATCCAGTGCATTCTGAGGCTGAAGATAATTACTGTTCAGAAAAGAAGTTCTGCACTTCTGGGATAGATCTTCTCTGGCAGACATGATTAAAGGGCTTGCAAACAGATCTGAACTAGAACAGAGACAGGGAAACTATCAGAAACCTCCTGGTGGTTTGATGATGGAATTTTAACAAGGATCTCTGAGGACCTTCCTCTAGCAAATTCCTGACAATACTTCCACTAGGGGAGAATTAATCCTGAGGTCCTTGTCTGATGGGGGCAATGGGCATCTGCCCTATCACTCTCTGGATAAATCAGAATGAGACCCAGAACAAACCCATGATTTATTTACATGTTGGTTGCAGAACATTGTTCATTTTGCACCTTTAGCATTCTCAGGGAATTTTTCAAATCAGTGCTCAGTCTATTTTTTTTCTCTTTTAGGTTTCATGACATCAAAATTCATAGTTTGTAAAGAAAAAGCATTTTTAGTGTCTTTTGCAAGTGCATTCTCAGATGTACCTGCAAATGACATTTTATATTTTTTTGTGTAAAAATGAGACAGGGTTATTATTTTATATTTATATTACTCTCTCTCTTCTTACAGTTTTTAACTGTTATCCAACCTTTATGTAGAAGCAAAAAAATCCAGTGCTGATGCATGCTTGGTATTATTTTTCTCCCAAGTGTATTTGCAGTTTATGATTTTGAAATAACAGAGAGAGGCAAGGGTATATATAAAGCTGAATTTGGAATGAAGTGTGGTGGAAGTGGATATAACATCTGTCCAATTGTGACTGTATTTATTTACATTTTTGAGCAGAATCAGTCCCAGGAGGAAGGATTCTCTGTGTGTGTGTATGTATGTGTGTGTCTGCATGCAAGGAAAAGAAATGCTTTATAAAGCTTTAGAAGTTGACAGCCTTAAATTAAGTTATTGACCTCCATTTGGAGAAAGATACAGTCTCCAAAACAGATTAAACATTTTGAAAGGTTTAACTTTATAACTCCAGGAAAGATGTTGAATAAAAGCAAGCAGCTTCAATAAGCAAACCGTGGGGTTTGTGCTATTGAAATATTTGAAGAGAATATTGGCCATTTTTAACAAATGCAATTGCTCCAGTCATTGCAATTTTCCTGTATACTATCATTAACCTGTCAGCACTAACATTGCCACAAATTTAATTCATTGAACAATAGTAAATATGGAGATACTTACTTAAAACAAATTAATATTTGATGAAGTGCTTAGAATGGCTATGGTGCCTGTTGTGGAAAACCTTCCTCTGCCAGGGCACATAAATAATTGCAGCTGATCAAAGTTTTGCCATATGAGCTTGCATACATCTCGTTGACCTCTTCCTGTGTCTGGTAGGAGATATTAGAGGCCAGATCATAGCCTTACAAAGGAATTTGAAAGAGTCCAATCCAAACTTCTTTGGAAGAATGCAGCTCCAGAGGTATTTCCTTCAGCCTGTTAGAATTACTGTGTGAAGACATATGCTCAGTTGAGAGAGGTTCTTCCCTTTTACTGTTGCTGCCAACGGGTTTGACTTCATTTCATGAAGCAATTTGGAAAAATAACCATTTTCTATGAGATGCTTTTATTATTATGTTATGCTCTTCTGCTAATCAAATAAAAAATGAAGATGAAGGAGCAGCTGTATGGTCTTTGTGCTAGTATTTATTTAAGGCTATACTGCTGTTCCCTGTGAAAAATAGCAGACACTGAAGTTTTTGCTCTGGAAAGACTAGGAAATGTTGCACTAATGCACAAAATTAAACTTCTTCTATAAATTCAAGTGTCCTTTATGTTGGCAGTTTAAACTTGCATTTACTGGTGCTATAAATAGTTGCTTATATGGAATTCCGTTTGTTACAGCTTTTACTGCTCTGGGTAGTTGTGCACTGAAGATGTTCAGCTATTGGATCAGTTGATAAAAATCAGTAAACACTTTGATTATCCTCTGTTCTCCTTTCATGAGGTTTGATTAATTCCTTTTTGTCACCCAGTGGAAACACTGGCAGCCCTCGCTGGCGTCCCTGTCATTATCTGTGTGACAGCTTGCCCGCCCGGTGCTCGCGGTTCTAGGTCAGTTCGCATGGCTGCTCAAATGTGACAACATGACAAGATTAAGGAAAGCTGAGGTCCTGTGATTTGTAAATGGAGGATTTGCAATGTGAAGCTCCTTTGATAACAGAAATGGTGAATAATCTGTGTTTGTCCTCAACAAGTGCCCATAAGCACGTGTGCATCTCCTGTGCTGGTTTTTAATGAAGCAATTAGATTGGTTTTTCTCTGATAGACTAAAAATAGTGCACGTGAAAGATGGTTTGTGCGTGTGTGCATGTATGGATGCCTGTATAAAAATCCATTAAATGAGCAAGGATTCAGTTTTAATATCTTGAGATTATAATATTGGAAACAAACATAAAACAATGCTGTGGTTGCAGGCTGCAGAACTTTATACATGAACACAAAAGACTGCTTTCAAATTTAATAAATAAAATACCAAATATATTTATTATTGAACTACATATGAATTTCTTCAAGCTTTACTGTCCGTAAATATAACAGCAATAGTAATAAGGAAACACTTTACAGACCTAAGAAAAGCTTTGTTTTCATTGGAATAGAGCTGGGTTTAGGTGTCACCTGATGGCAAGCCTCAGATTCTTTAGTGGCTTTTTTTAAGGAAGTTTATATAAAATCTAAGTTTATTGGATAGAAGCTGCACAGACAGGTGGTGGTGGTAGCATAGAATTCTGTTAGACTTTTGACTAGGCACCAACTTCAATTCCCACGCTGGTGTAAATCCAGACAGCAAGACTGAAACTGAGAGCTCTTAAGTTGAGATCTGTGCCTGGGGTTGCTCCATAGCAGTTATCCAGCATCAGTTCAGGAAAAGTCACCTGTGCTGCTGTTTGTTACCCTTCTGCATTTCTGCAAATTAACTGGTATCAGTCATGTTTATTTAAATGTTTCAGAAGGTGGCAGCTCAGCTTTGGCTGGCTGCAAACATCTCACAAATTTTGAAAGAAGACACGGGCTGGCAAACAGAAGCAAAATTAAAACCACATCTGAGCAGCAGTGAAGCTTCTGCAAAACATGTCTGTCAATTAGCAAGGAAATTAACTGGCCAAACTGAGATGTGACATACATAAGTAAACAGCCAAGAATTGGAAATTCATCTCTACATACAGAAAAGTCTGCAGAGGCTTCTCAACTTACTCCTTTCTCCAATCTGCAGGAAAAAGTAAACAGTGCTTTTAATATTTCATCAGTGACATATTTATGAAGATCCTTTCACGGAAACCTTTCATTATTGCCCTCTATCTGTGGTAGACCCTGGTCAAGTTTCTTATCTCCGTGAAAACCTAGGAATGTGTAAGCACTATAGTGATGGGAAATCCCTTACAGCTTTCCAGGCATGCAGGAGTTCAGCCCTGCAGTACACCTTGAAGTTTCACTCTTTGTTGTGCTGCCTGTCACTTCCCAATTCTTTCTCTGCTCCACATCACAAATCTGTAGCACATTATAGGTCATGGAGGAGGAAGGTGCTATGAATAAAGTATGTTATGGTCCTCCCTTGTACAGAGACCTCAGTGTTTCATAGTGTGCATTCAAAACTTGGCGCAGAGAATTTTAGTATTCTTGACCTTTCCAATCAAGGAAAATGCCTGGAAACTGTTTTTATCAGCAGATTTCAATTTCCTGGATCTTAAGTGAAAACTTCAGAGACATCGTTGTCCATTGTCTTCTGAGGTAGTGAGAGAGACGTGTTGGTCATCGAGGTGACTGAAATGTCCAAAGTCACTTGGTGTTAATATCTAAAAGGAAGTTAATTAATTGGTTGCACATTCTTTGAGCACCATGAGGAGACACCGTCCTATTGCAGTGGGATGAATTTTAAGTTGAAGGGCTACCACTGCTGCACAGATTTGACCCAGTGAGCCTAAAATATTGCTCAGCAGTTGGGTTTGTGACTGAGGTGCATAGGAAGGAGCTGTGCTGCTCATGTCATCTCTCTTGGTATCATCATAGTTCTGTGACCAAGAGGAAGAGCACAGAGTTAGTTATTGGAATAATTTATGTAGTTAACGCCAGGCAACCCCTGCTTTCCTTGTATTCCTTCCAGAAGCAATTTTATTACTTGATTGTTCAATTACAATCAAAGTGGGTAAAGAATGGATAGTATTTGGGAAAAGTTAGAAAGATGTGTTTTCCAGTGGTACATAGGCTTTGCTTGTAATATGGCTGAGGTCAGAGCTAGATTTATCTGAAGTAGTGCCCAATTTTTAACTTCTATCTTTATAGTTCTTAAGCAGGTTCATAATTTTCTGTAGTTCCTCCAGCAATATGTAGACTTGAAAAAATGGGGGGGGAGTTGATAATGATAAGTAAAATATGTGCATCAAATTCTTTAAAAGCCTTCTGCTATAGTTCTCAAATCACTTGAGGAAAATGTGTTAACTTGGTTCATATTTTATGTGGTGAATTTTTCCTTATTAATTATGCTATTAAGCCCTATAGTGTATATGTTCTTGTAGGAGCTTCTAAATGGCTCCAGTACCAGAGCTCCACTGTCTGTCCCAGATGTGTATGGAAATACAGCCATGGTACTAAAGAATTTAAAATCCTGAAATGGCAATTATGGTTAGAGAGGCACAGAATTCCCCAATTTTAGAGACTTCAACAATACCTACTACTGATAACTTAGAGATTCCCTTTCAAAGGCCCTGATAAAATAAATACCACAATTTTATTTTTTAAAATTATTTTCTTTTTAAATTTTTTTAATTTGATCAATGAACAACAAATTGTCCTTTTATGTAGTATTTTAGCATTTTTAAACCCTCTGCTGAAAATGATTGAAGAGATTGAGGCACAGCATAAGTAAAGAAGAACATAGCTTATATTGGTGGATAGTTTATGGCTATATTTACAGAAGTTAGCATGGCTACACTGAGGTTTTTTCTCACTTATTTCCCAGTAAGTTGTTAGTCCAGCTATTTAAGAACCTGTGTCAGTATGATAACAAAATGCTAGCAAACATATTTTTCCCATGATGTGCTGCATACTTGTCCCAGATATAGTGGAAAATAGAGGAACATACCTTGTTCTAGTTAGTGATGCATCAAAATTGTTCATCAGCTGTGTTCTCAGACAAGAATTTGTGTATATTGGTTTGGATACATTGTTTTATCATTCTGTAAAATACACAGAGAATTGCATTGACTATTAATTTATTCAAAACCTTACCATTGGCATGTCCTAAATTTTAGTAAGTTGTTTACCCAGAATGATAATTTGCAGTGTAAATTATCACAAAGCATTTAAATGTACTAATTTACTAATTGTAATGAGAAGTAAGCACACTGGCGCAACAGTGAATAAATGAAGCAGTGTGTGTGTGTCTGAAGCAGCTTCCTGGTTTGCAGTGTGACAATATAGTTTAAATCCTTCTTACTATTTTCAGCCTGGAAATCAGAATCTATTCTGCTAACCTTCTGAGCTTCTAAATTTGGTGTCATGCAAGGGCGTGTTTAAAAATTAGCATTTAAAAAGAAACCCACTTGCTTTAAGTTTAAGCTGACACTGTTCCTTTCCTCTGTGGAAATGAAATTTATTAATCATAATAAAACCATCATATTCTGAAGGTAGAGGTCACCCTGAGGAGAGAAAAAAAAGTCTATTCATCACAGAGGAATTTCAATGCATTTTTTTCCCAGATAATATCCGAGCATGTGTTCTTTCCCCTTTGGAAATATTTTCATCCATGTTTGTGCTTACATATGTATTCAGGAGGGTGCAAAAATGAAAATTGTCTAGTTTAATTTTATATACTTTATTTTCTTTTACAGAAGATTTGGGAGAATTCCTTTTACATTTTGTTTTGTATTTGCATTGCACATATTTGTTTAAGTGGAATTTCAATATCCTGTAAAAGAAAAAGAAGTGTTTGTTATTTTAACAAGAATGTAAGCATCACTTATTCTGAAATAACATTTCTATGTTATTATCACAGTAAAAGCTTTAGCATTATCATAATATAAATGTAAACCATTCTTTTTAAGGAGCAAGGGTTAACTTTGGTCACAGTTGTCACGTTAGGATTTCTTCACAACTCTTTTGTTTTGAGAAAGAGACATGGTTTACATGGAAGGATGAAAAAAAAAGTGTAAAACACTGACAATAAGTGATTACTGCTTTGGAAAAAGTGTGATGAAAATGTACTCAGAAGTCAATGCTGGGTTGAAACAGTCATATTTTCATCTTTTGAAATTGCTTAATGTGTGTGTTTATCCATATGTTCCCCTCAGTTGTCAAGATTTCTGTTGAATATTGATATAATAATATTATTAGCAACATGTTTTATTTATCAGTGTTGTAAACTTGCCAGTTACTTCAGTAGTTGGCTTATATATAACAATAATTTAATACAGCCTGAGCCCTGTGCATTCAGGCTTGGCCCTTCCTTATAAGTGGCCCTTGCATCTGGGCCACTTCATGCCATCCTATGTGACCTGTTGGACTTTGTTTTGTGAGGCACTGGGACACAGGCAAGGATCCTGCAGGAATGGGATGTAGGATGGAGGCAAAATGCAGCCCTACCACTAGACCAAAATTAACTTTTTAAATTCATTTTTTGCAGATATTTTATAATAATATTATAAAATATCTGCAAAAATATAATATTCTAAAAATATTTTTGCAGATATTTTAAAGCCCTTGCTCAGCATTGCAGCAGTATCAGGTAATCAGGAAAAAAACAAAGCCAAAACAGGGAAATATACCAATTCCCATTGCTTCAAAAATAATAGTCATGGCATTAAAGTATGTAAAATAATAGTACATGCAATTCCTCCTGCATGTTACTAAGGACATGAGGGACATAAAGGGGCTACCTTTAATTTAATCATTTCCCCTTCCTAGATGTTTTCTTACTGTTTGAATGAAATTTGGCTGTAAAGAATTAAAATCATAATGGTATTCAAAATGGATTCTCAGGCTTTAAAAATTGGCTTGAAGAGGTAATGTCTTCTTCCCTTCAGTGTAGATGAACAAGACATGAGGGATTCTGTTATGGTCCTATCAGAGCTGAGTATCTCAAACCTCTAAATCATGTTTGCATCCTAATATGGAGGGTTGCCAAGGCTGAGGTTTATGGAAGTTCTTCCTATCAGAGAGGCTCCAGAGTGTGGGATCAGTGTCAAACCTGCTCAAAGAGCTCTCAAACTGCCTTTCCAGCTCAAAGAATCGCCAAGAAATCACCCAACATAGACTGATGTGAACTACTTTCCTTCCCTTTCTTTTCTGGTGGGAATTGCCCATTTTCTTTGTTGGGTGTTTTCTAAAGACAGTTGTTCTTGGATACCAAGTATTTAAGTAGAATTTATATATAAATTCAGTCCTTTACTCATCAATACTTTGGAAGCAGAAGAGGAGCTAAAGTATTATATACAAGCCTTTTACACATATTTTCCTGAGTTTCAGACCGGGTCTTAAGGAAAGCAGTTGCCTAACACGCTGGTACCCCTGGAATTTCATGTATACCTCTGATAGCAGTGAAGACTTCTCTACCCAAATCTAAAGCAAACACAGCTGTGGGGTGAGATACAGAGCCCACGCTCATGAACTTGGTATACTTCAATAAATTAATTCATTTTTAATATATTATCCCTTAATAGGAATTTGAATTTAGTAAGTAAACAGGACAGCACAACTGAAGGCGTTCAGCTACGATGGTTGCACTTTGAAGTGAAACAGCCAGGCTTGAGAATGCTTTATAAGAACTTAGACACACATTTGCCCAAAATGCTGCACTCTTGCTGGGAAGAAAATGTCTAATTCGCAATGCTGAATATTAACCACTGTACACTTGGAAGTTTGTAAAGTTTGTACTTAAGAGAGCTGTTTTCTACTTTTTTTTTTTTTTCATCATAATGTGTGGTTATATATTCTTGGAAAAGAAAAAGCATATGACTTCTGCAAGTTTGTGGTGCTATGTTTGTGCAGAGAGTCAGAGACAGGGATGTTCAGTCTGTCTCTTCCATGCTGAACCCTTTAGTGAGCACAGTTGTCACAGGAGGTGATTTGCTGGATTTCCATATGAAAGGAATCCCTCATAATCTGGCAAATGTTGGCTCAGTGAGATGGAGAATTAAAGATTTATTGTCTGTGGTAATTTCTGCTCCGTCCTTGAAGATGTCTCTAGGTAGGTGGAAATGTCTAGTTCAGATAATTTGGTCCTATTCTCTCCCTCACATCCGGGACCCACAGTAGTGGGTGGTGGAGGATTGCATATGCCATGGAAACATTCCTTTCACAGCTTTCCCTCAGCTGTTTAGCTTTGTGGAGGAGCAAATACATGATAATAAAATAGAACAATTGTCCTCTTTTCAAAAAAAGTACGTTTGTGCAAATATCTGAAAAATAAGGTAGTTACACAGAATGAGACCAGTTTGTGGTTACTGTTCACATAAGGCTAAAAAATAATGTGGTTTGGGTTTTTTTAAGAGATATCAAGGGCATTGTTAAACCTTGTTTGCTACATTAGCCCTCCTATTCAAGACAGCACTGTAATTACAAGATTGCTTTTGTTGGTCTATGTGACACCTGAGAGCAAATGAAAATTGTTTGATTATGGGAAAAAATGTTAGACACTTGCAGTGGAAGTTGTCCCTAGCTGGCACGGCCATCTCACTGATGGTATTCACCATATTCCCCCCAGACTGGGCAGCAGAGCTTTGTGTGTCAAGGTGAGGCAGAGGACAAGGCCAGCAAATGAACCAGGGGCACACGGAAAGGAGCTCTGAAGAGTAGTATCAGCTGTAAGGGTTTTGTGTGGGGAGAAATGACAAAAATCTGATTTTCACATCACTGGCTTTGCCCGGTTGTAGCAGGAGCTTGGCCTGAAAACTGAGGCTTCAGCTGTGCAAGTGTTTTGGTGTCTCTTGTGCAGAAGGAGCAGGAGTGTGCAGTCAGCACGTTCCTGACACCACGTGCCTGCTATTGCTCCACAGCCTCTCTCCTCAGCCTGATGCTGATCCCTAATAGTCTCACAAAGCTAATTATACATTTACTGTCATTTGTAACCTTAACATTTCCCAAAGGATATTGCTTTTGAATCTGCAAAGTGAGTTTATTTGGAAGGAATTTGGCTAGAACGGAATATTTCATTGCAACCATTTTGTTAGTATTGATAATATCTGGTTTTAGCTTTTTTTTTTTTTTTCCCATTAATCTTAAATTTATTTTCTTTTCANAGTGTTTTGGTGTCTCTTGTGCAGAAGGAGCAGGAGTGTGCAGTCAGCACGTTCCTGACACCACGTGCCTGCTATTGCTCCACAGCCTCTCTCCTCAGCCTGATGCTGATCCCTAATAGTCTCACAAAGCTAATTATACATTTACTGTCATTTGTAACCTTAACATTTCCCAAAGGATATTGCTTTTGAATCTGCAAAGTGAGTTTATTTGGAAGGAATTTGGCTAGAACGGAATATTTCATTGCAACCATTTTGTTAGTATTGATAATATCTGGTTTTAGCTTTTTTTTTTTTTCCCATTAATCTTAAATTTATTTTCTTTTCAGTTACGGACGAGTTTATGCTGCAGACCCCTACCACCACACACTTGCTCCAGCAGCCACCTACGGCGTTGGTGCCGTGGTAAGT
>VZRS01009608.1:29063-301563 GCA_013398055.1 Ifrita kowaldi | reverse complement strand
GTATTTTCATCAGCTTGGTACTTTTTGAAACATGACTGTGTCGTGTAAACAATCTGCAATTTTTCAAGGCGTGACAACTCGCCCCCCACTCCGTTCAATTTCCAAACCCAAACCGAGGCCATTTTGCTCAGTATTGGGCCCAAGACAACTTTTGCACCTGGGACAAAAGAAGGACCTTCTCCCGCCCCCGCGCTCCTGGGAAGAGCCGCCGGTCGCGCCCCGGCCAGCGCCGCCCAGCAGCGCCCGGGAGGCGCCTCCAGGCACCATTGAAAAATTGCAGTTTGTCTGTGCATATGTTTGGACTCTTTCCATGTTGTCCTGTTTACAAGTTAACCTAAGTTGGGGTGTTTGTCACGGGTCTTCTTGGTTTTGTATTTAAATAAATAAAGCGGCAAAGCGTCCCGCCAGGGGTTTGCTGCAGGTAGTTATATCCTCATGTGTAACGTGCTGCCTCCCGGCCAGCACCTTAGTAAATGATCAACTCACCGCTGTGAACCTGCCAACTTGCTATAACAACTCTGCTTTAAAAAAAGTGTTTGTGATCAGGCTTTCTCTTTGTCATCGTATGTGCATGCAGTATGATCAGTTGAACAATAACCATCAATAAAGTTTCACAAGATTTGAAAACAAAGTTTCTGTAGCATTTATATCTAAGGATGATAAATAAATTATCTTTAAAATTGAAACAGAGAGAGAAAGAGACTAAATTAATCAATGAAAAATGGGGCAGTAACATATATTTATACTGGTGAGGGAATGAACTGAAATTCATTAAGAGTTCGATCCCCACATTTATTATATAAGATATGCAAAACAAGCCTCCTATTAATAAAAGAAAAAGTAAATTTTGTTTAAACACCATGGTGAAAGCAACTTGAAAAATGTTTACCAAATGTTAGGCTTCCAATTTAAAGTGTGGATGAGACATCTTTTTTGGAATTGCACACACAAAATGTCTAATGTGGAGAATAACAGAATTTATTTGCAATTTTAATTTTCCTGAGATGGCTTTACAGCTCCCACTCTCCAAATGATTATATGGCATTTTAGTCTATTAAAATTATCTTGAAAGGTTGAGGGTGCAGCCCATATTAGAAAATATTTTGTTTATAAAACTCCTACAGTACTCCTAGTAGCCATTTTAAAATGTATGTCTGAAATAGTTATGTAAGAAAAGCATTTGAAATTTTTTTACAATATATATTGGGAATGTTTTCACTTATATAAATAACTACTGATAATATGACTTATGAAAAAATTATTACTACCATATGTGGAATATAGTGACTTCTAAACAGATTTAAAAGAAACCAACCCTACAAACCCAGAAAATGTGTATATCTGTCTTTAGAAATTAGTGTTTATATCACAACCGTGATTTGTGAATAAAGAAAAATGGTTTGTAATATCAAAATAAAAGCTTAGTCTGAAAAGGTACAAATCCTTTGGTGTTCAAAGTCATTTTGCTTTCCCTGCTCGCTGTGTCGGTGCCGGGGCCGTCCCCACAGTGGCCCCACAGCACCGTGCACGGTGTGCCCCCAGTGCTCTGCCTGTGGGGCACGGGGCTCTTCCCGCTGGGGCTGGGTCCCGCCCGGGCGTGCGGGGGCTGCTGTCTGTGTGTCCGTCCCCGTGTCCGTGTGTGCAGCCTCGGCAGCTGCCGCCACAGGCCTGGGACAGCCAGCATGGGACTGGGTTGAAGGTTTGCTTCCAGAGATGACAAGGTTCCACCGCCAGCATCAGCTGTGTTTTTCAGGCAACACTGCATGATACATGGGGGTTTGTTCATTGCGATGAAAAAGGCGTCTTCCACACTCCCAAATTCCAGCTGTCGCTCTCCTGGACGCTGTCTGTTTCTGTGCACATCGGGGGCAGGGAAGCAAGCAAAGAGAGCTGTTCCAGAGGCACCTCCTGTCACTGCCAGGCTTGTTGCCCGAGCCACAGGAAATGTGTCCACATGCTGTAGTTCTAGACATGCCCACCAGCCCAGCAGCTCCAGATGAGGCTGATGAGGATAATGTGCCTTGGATGGTCACATGCCTGCCAACAGGATTATGTGACTCTTCTACCTGGGTGCCCATTATACTCTAATTTAGCAGAGGAAGACAAGACAGAGATAAGGGATTCAATATTGCTTGGGTTGCAGTTTAGCAGTAAGTTTTATTCTACCAAGTGCCTGAATCCTTCCAGGAAGCCAACGAAAAGAAACCCTGATGTTTGCCAGGAATGGTGGGGAGACATTACGCTGTGCCTCGTTTATACCTTTGTATGACACACAAGCACTAAATGTCCAAGTGCACTCTCCTGCCCATCAGGCTTGATGGATGCACTGGCACTGCTTCCCTCAGGGGCTGGATGAAATGACCAGGGTGGTAACACTGGGTAAGATTTGGGCTGAAAGCAGGTGAGAAGTGTCTTGGAGCTAAATACAAGTGGGACACATAGACACACATGGAGAACCTGAAATGCCACATAACTTTCACGTGGTTGGATTCATCTGCTTTTGTCTGGTATCATTATTTATGTCTAATGCAGCAGAGCTTCCTTTCTTGGCCAAGTAGCACACATGCTAAATTAATAAAAACTTTGTTGAACAATTGGCCAGAGAATAAGCAAAGCACCATGTGTAACCAAAAGGCAGTCATCTTTGCAGAGTATTTTTATTCCAATTATTTAAAGTTCTAATACAGCTTTAATTGTCTAGCCCAAATTAAATGGAAGCTTTATAGAAGGTCTTAGAGCTGTTCCTGTGTAGGATGTTTTGTACTACTCTGTCCTTGGTCACCTTTTTGGGCATTCAAGCTGTTTATTAGCTTCCAATTTGGGTAAAATTTTAAGATTCTTTTTAAAACTAGAATTTAATTTTCTTTAACTTTCTGGGAACCTTGTCTTCAGTTTCAATTGCTGTCATGTCATATTGCTGTTTCTTGCCTCAAGTGATTTTTTTGCAAGTTTGACATGTTCCTCTTGCCACATTTTTTCAGCTTTACAGTACAGATGCATGAGGAAAAAAGGCTGTGCAAATCATTTCCTCCCTAAAGTAGAGCTGAAATCTCATCATTTTGGTAGGTGTAAGGGAGAGAAGAAAAAAAGAAGAAAAAAGTAAAATAAAAAGTAACCTTGTTTCAGTGGGATGAGAAGATTCGAGTGGGAGGTGAGATCAGAAGGGAGACAATGATTTTGGGAGGTCTTTTAAGAATTTATGAAAGTGTCATCAAAAAGAGTCATTTTACCAGTATTATAAAAGATTATCTTGGTGCTTCATTTATACCGAAGGGGCATATGCTTCACCTCTGACTATAAGAGGAGCTTTATGCCGAGCCTTTCCAGACTTTCCAGGCAGCTTTCATGCCTCTCCAGCACTTCCCTAGTGCTCTGCATACCAATAATTGTCTCGCAGCACTTCACAAAAAGCACAATGGACACAGACTAGGATCAGAGGAAGAGATGGGCAGTATATGCCAGTGTACCATCAACTTCAATCTTTTCCTGAGATAAGATGGAGATGAGCACAGGGAGGAAAAATACTAGCAATACTTCTATATCCAAGAGCTCGTCCTTATTTTCTTGCTTGGAAAAGAAAGGTTTTTAATTCATGCTGGTTTGTATTTGATTCTGTGGGTGTGTTTCCTATATCCACGCAAACAAAGGATGAGTGCCATGCAATGGCAGTGCAGTTGTAGCAGTGACGTGACTCCCTGGCTGTGTCTGGCTGGGACGCAGCTCCTGCTTGGCAGCAGGGCAGTGGAACACACAGATTGCCCACTTGTGAAGGGCAGATACTCAGAATTATATCCATGAAGGGACCTGGAAACAGCAATGTCATTTTAGGTGTCCAGGCAGGCAGCCTTCAGGGCCAGAAGCTCCTGCTCAGCTGTTGTTTAGCGCTCTGTAGCAGATGCTGTCACTCTTCAGATTCCTCCAAAATGTCCTGCCAGGGCACTCACGGTAGGTGACCTTGCTTTGTGTGATTTGCAGTGCCTGGCAGGGGTACAAAGAATGAATTTTGGGTGGAAGGGAAGGTGGAGGTGATTGCCATGCCCACTGACATCATGTTCAAGGCATTCACAAATGAATGTGGGAGATTGCTTTTAAAAGTCTCCTTTTGGCTCAACTTATACAGGAATTTTTTTCCACATGTGGTTGCTATGAGTACATTGGGTTAGGTTATTCTCAGTTCTTCTGTGAAAGACCTTTCATTTCACTTAAATAATTAGTCATTGAGAAACACTTCTACAGAGTCTGCTGGCTGGACTCTGCCCTGGATTCCAGTCCCTGCTCCACATCAGAGTGAATAAAACCTGCCTCCATGACCCTACTGCTTGGTTAAAGGGCATCAGGTGTCAGTGGAGTGTCCCCTCTCCTTCCCGTGGGACTGACTGGCTCCTTGTAGTTCCTGATTCCAAAAGGGATTTACAATTGAAAACCCAAACTGGAGAAAAGCTTGTTGTTAAGGTACTTTGGAGCCCTCCAGCCTTCTTCCTGCTCAGCCCTGCTGGGCTGGGTTTGCTCTGTTAGCTGTGATTTACCCTTCGCTGCCTGGGCAGCCTCTGTGCCTGCCCAATTTAATGATTCCACTCTTTAGCAAAAGGCCTGTGAGTCAGGATTTCAGCATGTAGGAAAACTGTTAAATAAAACATAAGTGAATGCAAAAATAATCATTTAATGGACATTATGAAAGGACAGTAAACCAAACAGTTCAGTCCAATGGATGATGTATAACATCTAAACAAATATGACAACTAATTAAGGATTAGGTTCTGCATTTTGGATGACAGGCCTTATAAAAATGAACAGCTAGGTTATGTTGGGGGGAAAAAAAAAGCTGCATTTTGCAAATGTCAGGCAGACAGCTCAGTAAGCAGAAAAGCTCAGTTATCCAATTAAAATAAATGTGCAGTGTTCTCAATATAAAGAGCTAAAGCATCCTTATGTTGAGGAGTTAAGATCCTGAAATATAAGTGGAACAAAAAGTGCTCTCTATAAAGATTAATGTAATCTATCAAGATTAACATTTTGCATGCTGGCAAAGGCAGATAGTAATGTGTTTCAATTCCTGAAATTGGAAACATTAGACTAAGATCAGTACCAATTTAAACCCCAGGTAACCCCAAATATTGAATTGAATTCATTATTTACAACCACGACGGGCTAATAACTTGCCCTGATGGCTTCTATGGGAAATAGATACTTACAGTAGGTGCTCTCCTATTCCCCACAATCCTCCCTGGTACTTCATGTGAAATATAATTACAAGTTGCACAAATGCAATTTAGGAAAAAGTCTTCCACTAGAAATAATTCTGGTTTATTCAGGAGTTTGATTCCTGTCCTAAGAAAGAATAAGGCTGGTTTGAACATTGTCATGTGCATGGGGTGTCAGGGAGAGGCCATAAAGTTTCAAGGCCACCAGTAGGGGACATAGTTAAACCTAATTTTTTTGTTGCTTTCTAACAAAAGGAGGTTATTGTATAACAGTGGAAAGCAAGCAGTGGGGAGGGACCGTAATAACAATTAAACTAGGTTGCACTTGCTTTGTAGGAATAAAAGATTCCACTATCTACACCTCCAGCAGAGGATACGTATTTTTTAAGCTACGATTTAAACCTGCCCTTTGATGCAGGTCTTCAAAATAAGAATTTCTAAGGCTGGAAACGTGTAGCAAAATTTCTAAAAGGATATTCAATTCAAGGTATTTTCAACAGAATTAACATGAAACATATGGATTTTCTGGTGTTTTATAAAGCAGAAAGCAGAACACTATTACTAGGAGGGAGGCTTTACCAGAGTATTAAAATGAAATTCAAGTTTGTGAGGTCCCTGATATATAAAATAAAATCTGTCAAATGTTGAAGTGAGAGGTGATATCTTAGCTCTGCAGTGCTTGAGAAAACATGGAAGATCATGGCTGTAACACTCCCACCTCTGTTTGATTCTGCCACCCACAGATTTGCCACCTTTTTAATGAAGTGAGCAGTTGCACTTGCAGCTCTGAGTGCCTCTGCTGTCCTCACCTTTATTCTTCTAGAAGCAATGTTTCACTTCTTCTTGGCCACAACTTTTGATGTTCACCCAGAAGGGCAATGATCCAGCTCCCTATTATTTGAGAAGAATGATGGCCCGGGGATACAGACATTGTTAATTTACAGACTCAGCTGACGAGCTGTGTAACTGAGGTTTCATCACAGACTTGAAATTTCTGGGGCCCTGTTGCTCCACAGTTAAAAAGCAAACAAAGTTCTTTCAGGAAAAATAGCCAGCAAGAGAAAAAATAGTTTTATCTGTGAAGCTGAAAAGCAGCTTTTATTGGCAGTTCTCTTACACTAAGAATAGAGAGAGAAATATGCATGTTGCTACAGCTGGTAAATTCTGCCAGAGAGACAAGAAATTCCTATGGGATGTCTCTAGATTCTGATCCATGTCTTTTTATTTTTTTTAATTTTTAAACATGACCCTCTACTAGGCCACGCTATAAAAATTCAACACTGCCCCCTCTCTTCACCCAGCATTGGCTCCTAATGCCTAATTCCTGTGGAAAGAACGATCCATAACCCTTGGAATGTGAGGACATTTTTTGTGCCCTGGGATTAAGAGGAAAGCACGCACCACCAGAGCGTGCTGCACCAGCCATCCACTCTGAATCCACTCTGAAATCTCCTACCTCTGGAAAATAAGAAGTGGCAACATGAATATGATAAGCAGAGCAACATGGCCTACTTTCTGATAATCTTCTTTCATAGCTTTATTCTCGGTGGCTTTGAGGGGAAGTCAATACAGAAATCATTTTGCCCAGTGCCAAAATAATGGAAATACATGCAAATTTGTGCTCTCCCCCAGTTGTCTGCCTCTTTGTCCTTTAGTCAGCCTGAGCCTGTCACCACTCTATAGAATTTTATACCTGCGTGGAGCCCAGCGTAGGATTGGGGACAGGAAAACAGGATGTCATTACTGGAACACCCTAAGAAACAAATCCCCAGTAAAATGAATTCTTGTGAGGCAACTGGAGATTTGGGAAAGTGAACACCAAGTAACTTGCTCCTGTTGAAGGTCAGAAGGAATTAGGTGCCAGCAGATACCATGGTTAGCACTGGTCTGCCCAAACTGAATGGGGGATCTTCAGAACACTGTCAGAGCACACCAAAGTACAGAGAGGATTATTTGAAAGTCCCCAAATGCCGGTTGCCTCATTTAAATGAGAATCTTCAGGTGTTTTCAGCTTGTTTTGGACAAAGCACTCTCAGGGTTTTAAGAGACTGAAGTCACCTGGAGAGGTGTGGTCCAATTTTGGGAGACTTTTTTTTGCCTAGAACTTTCACAAAGGACAGTTCTAACATATTTTTACTGTGACATTTCTGCACTTTTTCTACAAATATGAAATTTCTTCTCCCTTCTAATTTCACTCCAAAACTTTATTTTCTTCTCCGCATTGTCAGAATTGCTTTTAAAGATTTAAATAAATAAATAAATAGGAAAGAAAAAAGGAAAAAGAGAAAACGTGTTGGCAGTGCTGCAGGTCTGCAGAGGGAACACAGCACTGAGGTAAAGGAAGGCGAGTTGCTGAGCGAGTAGGTCCTAGGAATTTTAAATAACCTTAAGGCTGCTAAAAGGAAAAGTCATAAGGTCTCTGGTGTTTGTGAACATGCTGCAGAAAAGCAGACAGCATTAAAAGTGAAAGTTTTCCATTCTCTGTTGTGTAAGCACGAGCAGGCAACAATATCAACAGTGTGTTTTAATCAGGGAAGAGATAACGGTTGAAATGTGCTCATTTTCAGGGTTCAGCCTATAAGTATTTAAGGTGATCAGATTTCTGTAAATTCAGGAATGGATGTCTAAAGACAAATTGATGCATTTTTTTTTAAAGTTAGGGCTAAAAATCTTTTCCCGGGGAGACAGAAGTTCAGGATTTTAGAATAAGCTAAGTAAAAAGCTGGTTTGGGGCACATATATTTTGTATGTGTCACAGGCTAGCTTTATTTTGATCCTTGCCCATCATATTTCATTCACTATGTAGTTTTTTAGAGGAAAAGAGTTTTGAACTCACTGAAGGCATTTCACCCTTTTGTTGAAAACTCCCCCAAAGCAGGAAAATTCCCAAGTGTCCTGTCCCTCCTGGGCACGCAGCGGGAGGGGGTGCTGAGCCCTCATAGCAAAGGGGCCTCGGGAAGCTGCAGATCAGACCCACCAAACCCAGCCCCGAGTGGCTCCAGCCTTCCCCTGGTTAAACCGGGGACATGCAACTAAATCATAAATATATCATCAAATATAATAAATACACACTAAAGCACACTAATGCAACCACCTCAGGGCTATTCAGACCTCAGAGGGAGTTGCCTGAGCAGGGAACTCCAAGCTGGCAGCTCTGCCAGCAGTGCTGGTGAGGGCCAGCCACGCTGCGATGCCACGGGGAGGCACAGGCTCTGCAGCTGGAGGGGTTCAGGGGTGCCAGATACCCCCATGTGTGTCACCCTTCTGTCAGGCCATGGTCACAGCTGAACCAAGGAGGAGCCATGGCAATCCTTTGCCAGCTGTCCTGGTAAATTAACCAGGCCCAGCCCAGCCCCACGGGATTGCAGCTGTCCCTGTCCCATCACCGGTGCCAGTCCTCCTGTGCAACGGGGAACGGAGGATGCTCACTCCCTTTTCCCATATTTCTGCACAGAGAATTTCACATGTAGCCCTCAAAGATAAATTTGACCTTGAAGAAAACATAGAATTGAGGCTTTTCTCCCTCTGAGTTGCGTTCCTCCACATGCACAGGACAAACCAATTAAATGTTTTTTGACCTTATGCTTTCCTGAATGTTTTGTATAATAGCCCAACCTAGGTAAGTTATTGAAGAGGAATTAAAAAACTGAATTTTCCTAGAATCTCAGCTTTGAAAGCAGAGCAACTCTTCTGTGAACCTGATGATAATGTGGAGGAAAAGGACAAAGACTTATGTAGGAGAAGGAAACCAACAGTCTTGTCAGGAAGTTTAGAGGCTTAACTCTTCAAGTCACTTTTAATTATCTCCCCCGAGTAGAAAAATTGCTAGTAGCTCATAGCTGAATAGAAAAATTGCCACAGGACACTCCTTCCTTGCATAACAATAAAAGAAAGGTGCTAAAGAGTGATACAAAACAATGCAGAAAACTTTTTACTATTAGTGGAGGGTACAGTGCCATGCCCTGATCTACAACAAGCCCTGCATCTGTCAGAGTTTAACTAAACTGAGAAAGCCTCAAGATGAGCAGTGCAGAGGTTTGGGAAATCCCCCATGATGGGCATCTGTAAAACATCTTGGATTCCCCCATATGTGGAGTTGCTTGTTGCTGAGATGGCAATACTGGAAATGTTGCTAAAGTTTTAAAGATGACTTCTGAAAGAGTGCAGCTGTGATTGCACTGTTTTCAGTAGTAATTGCATTCCCATGGTGCAGCTTATGAAGGTTTTCTGAGATCTTACTTTTGCATTTGATCCAGGAGAAGCAGTTTGCCTAAATAACCCAACTCGGTGGGATTTTTTTTTGCTGCATTTCCTCTTAAAGCTTTTTTTTTTTTCTTTCCCTAATATGAAACGAGGAGTCTGAGAAGATCAAATAGCGAGTAAAGATTTAAACTGCATAACACAGATACTGGAACAGGGAAAAAGATCCCAACAAAACAAATAAAAGACCAAAGAACCCCCCAAAGATTCCTACTCTCTCTGTATATTAGCCTGACTTTAAACACCAGGAGTTCCTTTGGGCTCGATTTTAAGTGGTTATAGTAGCTATCTTTCAAGAGAAATCTGGGAAAAGGGGATGGACAGGCAGAGGGGGGATCCCCAACAGCCTGGCAGAGCCATCCTTCCCAGAGAGTGCCTCCACCAGTGCTGGGGAGCTTTATGTAAAGTCATTTTACATGGAATAAGACCTGTCTGTAGCCACCTCCTCTTCCAAAGGAAGGTTCATGTGCCTTGTGGAGAGCACAAAGGTGCTTGCATTTCCCTCTTTGCAGCCAAGCCATGTGGCAAACGCAGACATTTGGGTATCAAAACCTTTGTTCTTAGCCCCTGACTGATACACAGCACTGTGACAGGCATAAGTTTTCCCCTCATTCAGCATGAAATTAACTTGACGTGTTCAAAGAAGCAAAGCTATCGAGCCCGGATCGTAATCAGCGTGAGCTTCTTCGGGGGAATCGTCCCAGCCAAATGCTAAAATGTGATGTGTACACGCAGCGAGTCCCGCGGGCAGCCCCGGTGCTGCTCCACACGTGCTCTCACAAAGGGGCAAAGCAAGGGATGGATGTTCCCCCTGCCCTCTCCCTGCCTCCCCTCAGCAGCCCCAAAGTTGTCACCAGCCAGCCCAGATGCGTTGTTTTAAACATGCTCGTAATGAGTAAATGCACCCGCAGCCGTTCGGAGCTGGTGTTTCGAATGTTTAAGTGCCTTCTGGGAAGCTTTTAGGCTGAAATGTTGCTGTTAAGACACTGAAATATTAGTAAATCTTGCAAACGACACAAGTTCTAATGTTCCTCGTTTCTGCGGTGCTGCACACTGTGCTAATGACCCGGTGACTGGATTTGCTGCTTTGGAAAGCAGAGCTCTGTGCTGTAAAACTTTCATCTAAGTTGAGCCGCCTCTCTCTTAACGATTTTTTTATTTGTTTACTTGTTGTTTCAGTAGAATTTAAAAGTAGCAATTAAAAAAGTCCAGCCAACCGAACCCTCACCCCCTAACAAGGAAGTTGCCTTAATTCAAGATCCAGTGTAATGGTGGGGAAAACATCGTGCTCTGCCCAGCAAAGTGATAAGAAGTAAAGGAAGATGCATAAATCTGCTGGTGTTTTACATGAGCAGGAATGCATAATTCTTGTGATGGTTTACACTCACACCAGCCACCACAGCTACATTTGCCACTCAGCTGTGCCTGGGCAGATGTCCTCTCTGTCACTCGGTCAGAAATTCCTGATGTCCTTTGAACCCTGGCCCTGCTGGCTCTCCTGTTCCCATGGAAGTCCATGGGTTTGCCATAGGGTGGAAGAGCTCCTGAGTCTGGCTGTGCCAGGCAGGGAGGCTGACCTGGCACACTCAGCATCTCCACAGTGGTTTGAGGCAGAACCTGAGCAACCTCTGTGCCCAGCTTTCCCCCTGAGCCTTGGGAAAGAGGCCAGGAAAGAAAAGGAAGCAGGAGTAGACAGGGAGAGGAGGACAGCCCTTGAATGGAATGGAGAGCAAGCCAAGGTGATTGTGCAGGTGACACGTGGGGACCCGGATGTCTTCCCTGGATTAGGGAGTGTGGGAGCCAAGCTGCATCCCAGGTGGCAGTGCACAGCAGCTCTGCTTTGCCTTCTGTTGGGAAGAGCTGTGTGATCCTGGAGGACCACAGGCATGGGGAAAAAAAATTACAATTCCTACAGCCAAGGTCAACACTGTCATCTCCGCTCGTTCTGGTGGAGCTGACAGAAGGAGCAGGGGGGACGTGGTGATGCTCCTGGCACTTCCACCTGCCCTTCCTGCATGGAACACTGGGGCACAACCACCCATTTGTCCCAGAGTTTGCTTTGCTCAGGAGTAGAAAAAAATTCTCTGTGCGCAAAAATAAATAAACCCCCCAGCACTTCCTGTTTAAAAAGCCAAGACCAATATTTACTTCGCGTTTATTTACAGTAGAGCCGGTGAAAACAATGCTATTAGAAAAATAAGTGCTCGAAATATGGTTATTTGTGCCTTATTTCTGAGCCAACTGAAAAGATGAAAGATAAAAGCTTACTGGAGAGGCTGCTGATAAAAGCTGTCTGTAGTGAAATCCCTGACTGCTGCCCCCTGCCCCTCCTCTGCCCTCCCCCGAGCAGGGGCTGTCACAGTCCTCCAGGGGCTGGCCAGGACATGCCTCTTCCTCATCGTTGCTTTTTTTCTGAAGCTACTCTTAGTTTGAGAACTTCATATTAGAGCTCCAAAAGCAGGCAGAAGGGTGTGTTTTGAGAGCTGTAGGTCTTTATTATGGTAAAATCATAACATCTAAAATCCAATTCAGCCCTTGCTATAAATAAGTATAATGAAGAATTTAATGATATTTCCATTAAAATTAGTCAGAAGGCAAACTTTAAAAAATGACACAGATCATTAAGTGGGAACATTTCTCAGAAGAGATTTGTTATATTAAAAAGGCACTGAAATTACTAGCGTTAATCAACTGTATTGTATTAAAAACTCTGTATAGATTAATTAAGTACTTTAAATATGAAGAAATAAAAAAGTGGGGATATAGAGGAATCACAGGCTTGAATCTGGGTCTCCTGACATGCTACTTCCCCTGAACTTCTTAAGCACCTAATTTAGTAAGAATTCAAATTAAATAATTGTTCTTGGCTGGTCTAAGCTGTTTTTAATACCCTATTTCATAAGTAACAAGGTTCCTGGCATCACTTTTCATTTACTTTCCTCAAACACAGACACTGGGATCTTGTCCACACCACACCCTGGACTCAGTTGAGTCAATAAGGGCCAAAGACAGTCAGCAAAAGACATTTTGAGATATTTAGCTGTGGTTCTTTGCCGTCAGGACCTGGCACTTTCAGGTGATCTCCCGCTGGAAAAAATCTGGGCTTGTTTTGCCACTGACTGCAGAGAAGAAGAGCATTCAGCTCATACACTTAAATTCGTATTTGCCAATGAGGGCAATTTGCCTCTGCACTGCTGCTCCCTTGGGTACCAAACACTTAAAACAACCTCAGTTCAAAGTACCAACTCTAAAAAAAAAAGAGCAAAACTGTACAATAGGTAGGCTACATTTTATCTTTCTCCTTGTGAGAGATGGAAGCAGCACCTCTCTCATCGGGGCTGAGCCGGCCTCGCGCAGGGTTAGAAAGTGAGGTTATTCCGTGGGTGGGAAAGCAGCAGCATCAGGCCCTCAGTGCCCTTGGTAACACAGCCAGCAGCTCCAGGGGTGCACGCTCCTCTCCTGCAGCAGCACACCTCATTGCGTGTATATCATATACACGGTTAGAATATTCACTGTCAGCTCGTGCAGGAAAATGCGCTTCACTGTCATGGCACAGGGAAAGCCACCTTGTATTTTCGTGCTTGGATGTTGCTGTGTTTTTGCCAGATCCGTTTGCACCAGGGGTATTTCAAGGACTAGAAAATACAACAGAGTGCTCCCTCTATCTGCAGCACTTGGACTGGAAAGGAGAATCTGTAAGAGAGGTCAGCAAAGCTGTCCTCACCCTACCTCCAAGATAAACAGTAAAAGTGTCTTTTCCTACAGACGGACATATAATTTAATTTCTACATGAAGAAAACTTGAACCAGTCTTCTTCCCATCTCGTCCATGCAAAGTCCCAGCCATTCCCCTGAAGAGGTTGAGGGCTGGCCAACAGAAACCTGAACCACCTGTACACTATTCCCAGTCCTGTGTGCACTACAAAACAAATTTCCTCCAGAGATCCTCTGGTTTGGAAACTGCTATTGAAAAGGCATCCCCAGAAGTAGAACATTTTACTGGTTGAAACTAAATACTGAAACTTGAAAGCTGGGAGACTGAGAAATTTTTTTAATGGGCTTAGTATCAACAAAATAAAATAAAATAAAAAATAATTCTGGTGCAGTTTGACTGGCTCAGTAGCAGGTATTATCATATAGCCTTGTCTCCCACTTTCTTATTTCAATTGTGTGGTGCTTTAAATGCTGCTGGATAATACAGCAGAGCGTGTGTCAGAAACAGGTCACCAGCTGATTTTCTGCAGCTGCTTTATAGAAAAATATATTCCTTAAAACTCAAAAGCTCTCCAGCCAAGTCCCCAGTACTTGAGGAGCTGGTGTACATGCCAGGTTTGTTATAGTGCAGCTCACATTCTGGGGACACTCTTTAGCTGGGTGATAAAAATACTGACATTGATTCATGTAAAATGCAATAACCTAAAATGTTTGTAGCCATATACTATCACTGAAACAAAAAATACTTATTTTATTTTATTTTATTTTATTGAGACACTAAATCAGAGATTGCCTTCACCTGTGAAATTCAGCTCAGTGGATACACTTGTACTAATTCAAACATCTGGACACTGTCTCATAAGTTTATGGTACAGTCAAAACTTTTTCCCCTATTATTTTAAAACTAGGTATTTTTCAAGCTTGGATTTTCTTTTTTTCCTGGTGTTTGTTTCTGTTTTTTCCCCCCTTAGCACTGTTTATTTTGCTATTGGTCAGGGAGTAAGATAAAAACCTGAAAGGAGCTACACCTGAAGGTAAAACCTGAAAGGAGCTACACCTGAATCTAAAAACCTGAAAGGAGCTACACCTGTATTTTGCCTGCCAGGCACATCCCAGGGTTGATGTCCTAACGGAGAAAAGGTGCTCATGATGAGCCGGGCATTAAGAAGCGGCTTTATGGGGCAGCAGTTTCTGCTCCTGTGGGCAGTGTCGTGGTTGTAAGGTTGTTTCTCAGGCATGGGGAAATGGTGAGATTCCGAATGGGCATTCTGTTTTGGAAGAAAAGTATTTTGTCTGTGAAGATATTTGTGCCTCAAGAAAATAATGGCCTGGGTGAGTGTTACTTCATGCAAAGAAGCCCCTGTTTGTTCTACTTTACAACTTTTGTAGGGAGAGATGGAAAGAAAATCTCAGTCTTGGAGACAGTTCTAAGGAAGATGTGGATGGAGGATTCAGGTTGAGCTGGGAAAAAGGGGAGTGTGGGGGCTCAAGTGTTTTAGCTTTTGTCTTTGTTTCACACTATCCAAATCTATCTTAATTGGCTACAAGTTCAATGAATCTCATCTACTGTTTAAGTCAAATCTGCTTTGTCTGGGTGATGAGTGCTCTTGCTTCATTTCCACTCACAAACCTTTTGTGTTTCCATACCCCTTGTCCTGCTGAGAGTGTGGCGGGGGGGGTATCTGCCAGTGGCACCGTGCCACAAACGGTGGCCTTTGCCATGGTGGTGCTGCAGGAGCACTTTAAGGAGAGTCGGTGTCATGAAATTGGATAGAGTCACCTGGAGAAAGAGAGCAAAGGTTGTGAGAATAGGAACAGGGAGGCTCATCTAAGCAAGAGGGAGAGAAAGGTGTTTGGTTAAGAAAGGTGGAATAGTTGGGGGCTGTTTGTTTCTAAGCAATTTAATCAGTTAGTGCCACATAAGGCTTACAGAAGTTAAAAGTCAAGTGCAGACACTGAGTTTTGAAGAATACTTGGAAGAGAAGTATATGATGTTATGAATGTACTTTTAGGCCTGACAAACAGGTGGTGTGTTTATCCATGGTTAGCTGACAGGGCAGCATAATGCTGAGCATAACCACCCACAGCACAGGGCACAGAGCGAGCTGCTAGCCACGATTTCAGTCGGATTTGAGAGGGGTGTGGCATCTGTGCCTCATGCAGTGGCACTGTGCAGCCTGCCTGGTCACCAGCTCCTGTCAGAGGATGCCTGGGTGGATCAGCTTTGATGGTGTGGTTGTGTTGTTTGCTCAGGTCCTTTTCAAGCAATGCAGCAGAGCTGCCATGCTCAGCAGGTCACCAGCACTTCATCTTGCTCTTAATATCTGCCTCTTGAAATGTGTGAGCTATTCCAATAGGGCTGTAGCATACAGGTTTCAGTGAGTTAATAACTCTTGCTCTGCCCGTTTGTGATGCAGGCTCATCCAGGAGAAATTAACAAACATTGTTGCCCCAAATCTGCTCTGACTGGGTGTCAGTATCAGTAGAGAGAGCACCACTTGGTTACAGTACATGTCATTGAGATAATTGACTAGAAAATTCCAAGTGATTTAAGTTTAATTTTGGCTCAAGAACCCGTATAAACTGGAGCACAAACACTGCCTTGGCTTTTTTACTTCGGCTGGAAGGTGCCAATTAAGTTCTGTAAGAGGGCAGCAAGGCCAAAACCAAAAAGCTGTGAACCCAGAGGGAGGGGGAGGCATTAAAATGGGTCAGCTGTGTCCCTGCATTAGGATAGAAGTTCTTAATTTGGGAAGCAGACTCTTACAGCCAGCAACAGGAGTGAGCTTGCCAAGGAAATATCCCTGGAGGAGTTACTGCACTGCCTTAGAAGGGAGAGAAGGGGGTCATGCATGTGCGTAACCTCTGCCCCACAATGGATGAAGAGGTTTGAAAATTCCCTCCAAAATGCCTTTTTGCTTTCTTTCTTTGTACTTCAGGGGCTTTTAGTCTCTTCTAATTCAGTGGTAGCAGCTGGGGTTTTTCATGTGTTGTTGGTGTTTTGTAGGTGATACCTGGTCTCTGATATTACTGAAAATAATGCTAACAGCAGAAATGTAAGTTTCAGTGTTATAATAATAAAGAAGGCACATTCTACAAAAACACCTGACTCCAGGCTGAATGATCTGAGCATAGGCGTGCTCCAGCAAAGCTTTGTTTTTTCCCCTCACCTCTGGTCACTGACCCCAGCCTCCTTTGCCCTGCTGATGGAAGGTGATCATTGCTTGTAGGCAAGAGGCAGAGGAAGTCTGGATGAGAAATATGGTGCAGTCATGCAGAGATATACTTTCAGTGTAAGCCTTCACAGTGTAAGTGCCTCATGCTCAGGCAGAACTACAAGTGCAGCATGGAAATAAATAGGCCTGGAAGTTACTGCGTCTCAGTGATGGCTCAGGACCAGATACAGGCAGTGTGTCCTCACAGCTCTTCATACTGTGCTTAGAAGAGAAAAATAATAGGCAATCTCTGAGTTGCTGAGATTTTCAATTGTCTGAAGTGGTGCAAGGAGCCAGCACTTCTTAATGAGGTTTTGTGGTTTCACTGCACGTGTTTCATTTGAAGGTAAAGAGTATTTGCACAGGCACTAAAATAGAGTGGAGAAGAACTGTATAGAATTTATGCTGCCCCTGGGGTTAAGAGTGTCCATATCTGACGGTTTATGTCCACCTTTTCTTGCAGAAATGATTGCAGGGTGAATTTTAAGTACTTTATCATGTGCAGGATTTGTAAATTCACAGGAGCTGGGTTAGGGCTCTTGTGCTTTTAAGGTGGCTGTGGCACCAGAGCCTGGTGCTCTCAGAAATCACGCCTACCTATGCCGCAGATTTAGTTTCAAGATGAACATGCACTTGTGCTGCCTAATTCTGAAACATCCCCAAAATTAGACTTACTATGTAGAAACTGTGAGTCTGCACCTTGGAACTGGAGTTTCCAAAAACAGGAAATAGATTCCTGTGAGCGTAGAACCAATTAGTTTTTGTCTTTTTTCTTTTGCTTAGAATGTCAGCGATAGCTTTAGACATAAATAATTTTGAAAAATGCAATCACTTCTAGACTGAAACTTAGGTATAATTGAATGAAAAAAAAAAAGAAATATTTTGTGTAAAGAAGCTTAATTGGAGACTGTAACCAGAAACTTTAATGGAATGTTTTGTGCGTTTATCCAACCAGTGAGTGCTCAGAAATACAGCGCTCGAGCAGCAGTTTGTGCTAGTGGTAAACAACCATCATGATGTTCTCACTTGTTATGTTACAGTTTAAGCGTTCTGCCATGCAGAACTGTTGGTTCTGTTTGTGTGCTGCTGTTGCCTCAAAGTGAGCGAGCCACGGAGAAGAATGGCTTTGTGAAGAATGCCTTTGCAGCCCCACAGCCTAAGAACAGATCCCCCATGCTGCAATGGCAGTTCAGCACTCTGAGTTTGGCAGTAGGATTTCACCCTGCCTTGCCTTAAAAAATGTGTGGGTGTCTCCTCTGCTCCTACCCCTGTCCCTTTTTGATATAATGTTTAGGTCAAAACTGGAGTTGCACACAAATGGAAAGTTGAAATGAGAAAGGATCATTGCCAGCATGGTGTCTGAAACAAATTATAAACCAGAGCAGGTCAAAGCTCCTTGAATCACGGTGATTTCCTGCCACTCAGGCATTAGCAGGGTGTGCATTCAGCCCCTGTTAATGTGCTTCAACTTTTCTGAGTTGCATGAGAAAGTCGGATTAGCATCTCTGTGTATTTTGCCACTTTCTGACAGCACTATAAGCTACAGTCTGGGGACTGTATTCCCACACAGGGTAGACACTTGAACAAAAGTACAGCTTTAAGATCATCATTGTTTTGACCTTTCTTCTCCTTTTCTGCTCAATTCCTACTGTGATCAATCAATAGCTGCTGTGGGAACCCTGGGTCAATATAATTTAAACTGGTTAGTATGTCAGGATGATGCCACTTCAAATACTGTAGCAGTCAAACCTTGCTGTATAAATAAAAAAAACCCCACATAGTAGAAAGAAGGCAGATATTTTTCTTTGAAACATTTCTGAGCTGACAAGTCTGGATTTATGCTGATATAAATTATTCTTATAAAAAGAGAAACAGACAAAAATCCTTGGGAGAGCTGCTTCCCTAATCTCAAGCAGATCTGAGGAGAAACCCAGAAGAAGGGTATGAGTATGTGAGAAGCTGGCTTTGCATCTCCCTCACCAGCTTAGTCTGAAGGGCTCTGGTTCATTAAACCTAGACATAAAGCAGTTGTACCCCAGACTTCTGGCTTAAGAAAGCAGCGACAGTTTGTTACAAAACTCCTTACTTGACCAAGGTTTTGTTTCCTCTTGTAAGAAAAATGTGTCTGATCTTGGTGGTGGAGCTCTGGAGCACTTGTAGGTGTTGAGAGGTGTTCATGCTGCCCCTTCCCAACACGGGTAGGGCTCCCCTCTGTGGAATTTATCCAAGGTATTTACTATTTTTTTTTGTAAACAAAGAAAATCTTATCTTGCAGACTTAATGGAAAACATGAACCATCTGTGAATGTTACTTGCAGCTCATTTACTTCATTGGCAAATATTAAACGGTGTTGTAAAGATCCACTGAAATTATGGAAATGGGTTTTAACATTAAAATCAAAGTGCAATTAGAACATTTCACTGCATAATTGTTTGGCAGACTAAGCTAGCAAGCAGAAGATACCCAGCTTTCTGATTTATTGGTCACAGGTTGTTTCTTTAGAACTACAGAAGCTGAGATACGTTTTTGTATTTATATTTTTTAAATGATCTGCACAATTATGAAAAGGCAGTGCTCACACATCTTGGGGTTTATTTTGTATGACTGTGTTTTACATTTCCAAGCTGTTATCTCTGCTTTCCCTAACCAGCATAAATTGGAACCTGCAGGATTTAGAGGCAGGGGTACAGACAGCAGCAGCTTTGTGTTTTACCCCTGTGTACATCCTCTTCTGGAACATATAGTTTGTTTGGTTTTAATTACTATTCAGACAAAAGAAAAAAAAGGTTCATCATCAGTGTGGCCCAGAGTGTTTTGTAAGTAAACACCACGTTACAACAGACTTGTAATCAATCATAAAACATACTGGTTTTTACATCTTCAGAATTGAAGAGGTTTAAAGAAAAAAACAGATTTAGTGTTGGAATACCTAAAAATATTTTATGTATGTAAAATATAGTGTTACAATTTATTTGCCAAAAGCATATTACAAATAGTTTCTGCTTTGCTGTTTCATGTGAAACAACGAGGGATTATGATAGGTAAGGGCTGGCCAGTGATGCATGGAGTCCTTGTGCTTTAATTTATGTATGGGGTGCTCAGAGTAAGAATATATTTACTGTCTCATGCTGCTGAGCACTAGGAGCTCAGCCGTGGGAATGAAATAACATGTAGTTGAAATTACTGCACAGTTCTTTTTAGTGTAAAAGCTTTTCAGAGGCTTTCTTTTTGTTCAGTGTTTGTACGATAGGGTCCTATTTGTGACTGGGTTCCCAGGTGCTATTGTAATGCAAATAATTGCATTTTTTTTCAAAAGCACACTGTGAGCTCCACTGTTGCTTCAGGAGTAAATATTTAAGTACCTTTAATATTGAACATTTGCTGAATGCCTTAGTATTGCTGCTATAACTGTTTAGTTTATTTATTTGTAGAATAATGTTAGTCTTGGGGGGGAAAAGTGTATGTTGTTGAGATCGTGTTTGGAGTCCTTGGTACCATTCTGGGTAGGCTGAGCAAGAATTACAGCAGGTGATTTCAGCACTAAGGTGAAATTATATTGGAATATTGCTCCTGTGGGGGCAGAGGTGTACTGCCAATCAGTGTTGGGGTGACTCCTTCTCAGGGAGCACTGCTGCTCTGTGGAAACACACATTGCTGCTCTATCTGAGCTGGGCAGGCTCTGGGCACTGCAAATTACTGAAGAAGAGGAAGAGCAACTCTTGTAGCTTTTAGCATTACAGTTGGTGCAGACATGAAGCATGTTCCCAAAAGCATGCAAGGATACTGCTAAAATCTAGATATTTCTGTGCTGTTTGGCTCAAAGGCCTGGTGTCCTGTGACTCCTGCAGCAGTCAGGGTCCTCCAGCTGCACAGTGATGCTGGTGCTGGGGGTGTCTGGCTCTTGTTGCAGCTTAGCCACTGCTAACCTGGGCAAGAACATGGATTTCTTAGCCAATGCTTTAGAAACAGAAAGGTATTGGTATTAGAAAGGATCTTTGATTGCTTCTGCTTGTTCTTTGTAATATGAGTGGGATGGATCTCCGTCTGGTTTGGGCATGAAAAGCAGTTGGTTTTTTTCTGATGGGGGTTTTACATTCAAAACTCCCATGAGTTGAGGCTGTTACCAGCACATTGTTCTTTGGTTGTTGAAAAACTCCCCTAACAAGAAGAAACTGGCCGTTGTTCATGTATGATCTGCTGGCAGCTGTACAAACAAACCCCTCAGGTGGCCCTTCACAGGCACCATGGCACTGTGTGCCTTTGCTCTGGGCTCAGTACCTCGGCTGAAGGCAGCACCTGCCCCTGCTGCTGTTGGGTGCAGCCTCCAGGAGAGATGGGCAGGTGGTGGTGATAAGAGGTTTGGAAGCGTGTTATGTGCTCAGGGTCTGCAGGTGAGAGTGGGAAGCAGGTGGTACCTGCAGGCCAGGAAGTCAATTTATACCCAGGCGCTGTGTCTTTAATCACCTCTGTGACCTGAGCTCCTTCTGGTGTTGGACACCGTGTGGGGACCCACCCACGAGGATGATCTATTAAGCAGTTCTGGAGCAGCCCTCCATTTCTGGTTTTGGATAGGGACCTCTGCCACAGCCAAGTGAGTTGAGACATTTGGGAGCTAAGGCCAAGGGGTTGTTTTGTGTGTTCTGGGCCATTCCTCTGCATTTATGTGCTGCAGGGTTTGGTGTGCAGAGGCTGGCAGGCTCCTTTCCTCACCACCAGTAAATACATGGATCAAACACAACATTTCTTTAAAGGTAAAGAGCTAAAAAAAAAATATCAGCAAGCCTCATGCAAATGAGCCTGCTGTCTCAATACAATTTCCCTGCAAACACCAACACAGCACAGGTCTTTGTAATGTGATAAATCAGCTGAAGCAGCAGGAATTTAACTGAAGGAATAGCAACTTTTTTTGAGCACCTCTGGAGGTTAATTGATGAAAGGATTTTGAGTTGATAAACACAACAGGAGGATTTGGATGTTTTCTCTCAGACGAAAATCTGTATAGTCTGTGCTGCAAGATATTTATTTAACAAGAACTGAAACTATGAATGTCTAGGATGATAATGTCTTCTTCTGAAAAAAAAGACTGTATTTCAGTCTGAAGTATCCCACTATCACTGTGACATCCCAGATAATTTCAGATCCCTTCAGGGGTTTGGTACTTAGATACATGTACATGCTAATCCACAAAGTAGATGGAGCAGGAAGATGACCTCCGAGCTGTGAATCCCCACGGATGGGAAGCAAACAAAAAGGAATGGACTAAGGCAACTTTGCAATATGAAGCTGGCACATGGTGATGATAAACAGTCAACACTGGCACAACGCTGTTGTTTAGCTTTCAACCGAGTTAGTCTTGCTGCTACCACTGGGAAAACTAATAACATAACAAATGAAACTATTGTTCAGTTTCATTAAAAAGAAATCTGATAAGATGGGGAAAATTGAATTAGCCAATCTCAATAGAGTTGCTGCTTGTTGGAGCAAAAGCAATATCATCTCTAATAGAATATGTCCCAGATAGTTTTGGCTGGTCCGTGCAGTGTGGATTCTGCGTGCGGATGCTGGCACAGCCACGCAGCAGGCTAATGTAAGCATTAGTGGGTCAGAACTCTGCATCTCCAGCAGCAGCTCCACAGCCAAGGCTGGCAGTGGTACTTGTTAGATCAATGAGATGAATTGATTTCTCTTGGCAGAGCAGGTTAAGGCTTCCTTCCAGTGAGGCTGATGTGCCCCTGCTCTGCGTTTCAGGTGGAGCCTCCCCAGGAACCTCGCAGCCCAAATCCCCTGCTCTGGCCATGGCTGCAGCCGCTCTGCCAGGGCTGGGGACCACTTGGATTCCATTTTTAAAAATTCAGCTTTGGAATCCACACTGAAAGACTTTGATGCCCAGGCCTCTAGATGCTATAGGCCAATGTTGGTTTTATTGTGGCTTTGTGAGTCTCCTGCCAGAGCCTCAGCAGGACAGTGCTGTCCATAACTCTGCACTCTCTGTAACAGTCCCAGCCTGAGTTCATGAGGTTGAAATCCTTGCATCACTTAGTGGTGACTCAAAATTTTAATACCTAAAATAATCAGTGCTTGCTCATTTTGCTGGAAAACAGGAACACTGTGACTTACAATTAGCCCAACAGCCTTGTAACTGGGAGCTGCTTGGGTTCCTCAGCTACCCCTGGCACAGCCCGGTGCTCTGTCCTGTCACTTGTCACTGCAAGGTGTCTGCAAGTACAAACAGACTGGGCTGGCATGCCACATTTCATATTTGTAGAGCTCATAAGATACAAGAGACTGCAGAAATGTCCTGTGCACCGTTGGTTACTGTGTGAGTGCAGGTAACCTGTGGGATGTGGAGCATCTCGTTTGCTCAAGTGTAAGAACTCAGTGTTTGTTGGTAGAAGCTGGGGTGAAAGGGGGACCAAGTGAGACTGTCTTTTGTTTGCTTTTTTGTCCCATAATTTAGAAGGACAGAGAGGTGCTGGATTACAAGAAGGGAGTAATCACATATGGAAGATTTTGGGATTTTTTAAACAAACCTGGTAAGTGCAGGCTTTGAGGCAGTGTGGAGTGGGGGGGTGAGGCAGAGGGACACAGAATTCAGTGATAATATGCTTTAAGTAGGATCAACATATTTTATATGTAGCAGAAACACCTACATATGATGTTTGGCCCCAAAAGGGATGTTTAAGGGGATTAATCTGAATATTTGCAGGGCATTACCTAGCTAATATTAAACTCCTTTGATATCTCAGTATCAGAATGTCTCAGAACTCAGTTCAGTTTCCTTATTTCTTCTTAAATTAAGGTTATTTAATTCTGAATTAGGGAATTACAGATGTTGACTTTTACACCTTTATTCTGCTGGAGTTAATTTTCCAGAGCTGCTTTTTCTCATTGCTTTTTTAGTAGGCTTCTGGCTGGCTTCTACGAATCAAAACAGCTTTGCTATATAGAGGTTTTCTTGCTCCTTGACATGGTTTTCTGGGGACTTTAAAGCACTGCGGTGGCTGTTTGGTAATGCTCTATTACTTGTAGCACCTTCTAAAATATCTCTTATGTCATCTCATTCTTGCAAAAGTGGTGCACTCTGTTCAGGTTTAAATAATATGTTATCAGATTCAAAAGCTTAGTGTCCTTAGATGATCAGAGTGAACTACTTCATTTTCAGTATGTGAGGAAATGAAACATTTTGTAATAGAAACTTAAATCTCCTGCCTGTGGAATGAAATGACCTTGTGTGGTACAAGATTTACATTTAAGCCAATGGGCACTAAAACCTGCTATGCACAGCTTTGTATTTCCAACTAGCTGTAACTCCATTTTGTCAAATCAAAATGGAAATTGTATCCTGAACATTTTTATTTTAACGGATTTAAATATAGCTGTGTAAATAAAACTATTAGATGACAGAGAAAAAGAGATTTGAAGAGTAATGTGTTGGAGAGAGTGAGGATGTGTGGAGACTGTAAGAGAGAAAGGGTTGTTGAGCTGCCAGTGGGATGTTCCTGAAATGTGAGGCAGCAATAGGGAGATGGAGATGAGTAGAAGTTTGTGAAATCTTTGTGAAAGCTGGAAAAGGTTCCCAGGAGGCTGCTCCACGGCAGCCTGTGGCCCTCGCAGCAGCTGCAGGACTCTGCTGGAGCACACGTGTGCAAGGACCTTAAAATAAAAATCTTTCCTAGATTATAATCTTTGATGCTATTGTTAACTGCTTTTGCATGTGTTAAAGGGCAAACTGAGGCCATTCTTGTGCTTATTTTCTTACTTTTTTCGGCTGCAAAGGTGTGACTGACATTTAAATGTGATTTGAAACTGGGTGCATAACTCTCATGGTGTTACTGGTGGGGATGGGGAGGATGAGCTCTTGAGATTCAGACTTCAGCTGTGTCCTCTGAAGAGTGGCTGTTTGCAATAGCAAGTTCAATAAAATGCTGCTGTTTCAAGGCAGAATACCAAGAGCGTTTGTTAGAGGAGACAGAAAATGTGGTTTCTCTTGGGATTGTGTCCTGCAACCCACATTTCAGCAGCTGCATCCCAGCAGCTTTTGCCTCACCGTGGGCTCCTGGCTGTGTCCTGGTGGGCTGGGGAGCAGCAGTGTGCTGTGGGTCACTGGAGGTGGACGTGCTGTCCTTGTGGCTCTTTGGGGCTGGCTGGAATTGCCATCCTTGGAGGGGAGAAGAGGGATGTGTAACAGGAGGCATGACATTAACTCACATCTGTCTTCTCTGCCCAACGTAAGCAGTGTAGAAATGTCACGTACTTGGGAGTTATATTGATCTTTCCATCAAACTTGGGGACAGTGGTTTTTTTTTTAAAGTTATTGGAGGTACAAGGGCATGTGTGGATGGGCAGTGCTTGTGAGTGTCATGACAGAGGCATCTTCCTATTTCTAGTGTTGATGTGGAATCCAATATTCACTTTAATTACAGTGTTACAGCTTTTGTAACCTTGGAAAAACTGCTTTGATGGGAGATAAAATACAGCAAGTTGAGGTTTTTCAGGCATACATAAAGTAAAAACCGAAGAAAGTAAGATAGTGATTTGACTGTAAGACTTCATGGACATCACAGTTTTTCACACGCTTTTTCAGATGACTTTGAAATATTTTAACCTGAAGCAATATAAACCTTGATAGATATACTTGTCTCCTCTCAAAGTTCTTGGCATGATCTTTTATTAACTGGGCCTATGGCATCTTTAAGGAGCATTCCCTAACTTAAAATCTGCTCAACTGCAGATGGAGGAAGCTTTTGTGTCAGGGAGTTATGGTTAATATGTGATGATGAAGTTATGTTAATAGATGATGATATGTTAATTTGTTAGTAAGTAATGATGTTGAAGAGCTTTGTCTCAGCTGAGAGCAGAAGGAAATTCATTCTTTCCTCTTCCTTCTTCTGTATTTGTTACATCTTTTCTATATCCAGTTTGCTTTTACAGCAGTACCATTTTAGAAGCTTTTAGAAATAATGGCCACATTCACATCAAATTGTGAATTCAAAGGCTGATGAAAACTGCTCCCTCAGCTTACTTGGGGATCTCAGGAAATCCAGCTGCTGTTGGGTAATGCTTTGTACACTGTGAGAGACCCCATCCTTGTGAGGGGGAGCAAACAATAGATCCTGGCAGTGCATGACTGCTAAAACATTACTGAGCTAGCAAAATTCAGACTCCAATGTCCCGGGCTTGACTTCAGCATTTTCATGTATCGGAACCTGCAGCACAGGTAACCAATTTTGCAGTACAGTCACATTGGATTTCCTGCCTAAAACTACACACTTTTGAGAAACTGACTTTTCCATAGTTGGTAATTACCCAAACAAACAAAAAGTGCATGTGTACTTTTCTTATGGACTAAATGTTTTCTTATTTTGTGCTATGCCTGTACAAGCTCCCATAAAGAGAATAGAGATTTTTGGTACCTCTCTTGGCTGGGCATTATTACTCACTAGCCTAAACCTGAGGTGTGTTTCAGCAGGGCTCATTTCCCTCACATGACTGTGTTGTTCCTGCTGTGATGCTTTTGCCAGCATCTCTGGCCAGCTGCTCTGGTACATGTCTTGGGGGCAGATGTCCCCTAAAAAGGAGTTTTTTGGGCTCGGTGACCAGCCTGCCTTGCACAGCCACCCCAGCCTCTTGATCTGAGCAGCAAAAGAGCATCATTTTCCTGCACTCTGGTTACACCAGCAGGACCCAGTCCTGTTTCTGCTTGTCACCTGGAAGTTCTGCCAGAACAGAGGACCTGAGAAGCCTCTCCTGTAGCTCCTGGGCAGTGGCAACACAAAAGGAATCCTCTCTTTAAATTTCAATCAGTGTACCTTTAGGTTAAAGCGTAAGCTTATGAAGCAGAGGTTAAAGCACAGAGTCCTGCCCAGACAGTTGCTTCTATCTTATTCTTTTTCTTAATGCTCGGGAATAGCCAGCACAGCCAACTTCCTCTCCTGGTTGAGGAAGGACTGCTGACCTCCATTCCTGATTACTTCCGTGCATTAGCTGGCAACTCTTCCCTTATCTTGCTATTTGGACTTCAACAGATTAATTTCCTTTGATCTTACTGTTTATGAAAGGGGCTTTTCTTTTTTTTTTTAACTCTATTTTACTCCAAGTCTCTTTAATTTCTGAGAGAAGTGTAGCCTGCCTGGCTCTCGGGGTCTATCCAATGTTTCTCCTCTCAGTGTCTCTGCTAAGATTTCTTTGCAGACTTTCACTGTTTCACTGTGCACACGTTTCTGGTCTGTTTTAGCTCTGAACCACTTCTCACACAGGTGGTCTGAGCACCCTGAGAGTTTGGGGTAAATAGGAGTTGGATGACACTGTACAAAATGTATCTGTGTGGCTAAAGCCTTTCCATGCATAATGTGTATATGTCAAGAGGAGGAGAGGCCACTGCTGCAGTAAAATTAGAAACTGGCTTGTAGCAGAGAAAACAGGCTTGCATGGCTGTTAGGCAGACGATGCACTAACTGGGAATGAATGCATTGTGTGGAATAAATAACGCACAGGCAGCTTGATAACACCTGTCTGGTGGTACATTAGGGTATTGTGCTGGGAGGGTTTGGAAGAAACAGGGCACACAACTTTTCACAGCTACACTTTGTACTCCAGGTAAGTCTAATGCAAATGAGGGAGAAATTGGTGACATTAGACTAATAGCACTGCTTAGTCTGTAATAGTCTCTACTTAATAATGACTCCGTACTTAAAATTTTCAGATGAAGGCTGAAAACGATTCGCTCCACAGGAGGCCTCATGGCTTTGTGTTTTCTGTTTTCCTAAAATGAATATTCAGACTAAGACAAATCAGGGAGTATAATGAAACAAGATAAGCATCTAATGCTTCCAGGGGAAAGATCACTCTCTGGCATAAACAGCAGTTGCATACAGAGGGTTTTTGAAATTACAGCATGTTGAGGTGTCTGTATAAAACAAATATAGGCAAATGGAAGTCCAATGTCTTCTGTAAAGCGAGACTTAGATCTAGAATTCTTCTCCCGTAGGTATTCTTCCAATCATTTAATGTGAAAATTTAGGCCACAGCAGGGACTGATTCCTTTTGTCCTAGTGGGACTGCCAACCTGTCCAGCTCCCACCTCAATGCTATGAGGAAAGCCAAGGGATGACTCAGTATTTATTTTTTATTTTTATCGCAAGTCAGGCATTGTAATAATGATCAACAGTGGAGAACAGAAGCATAGCCCAGTTGGTTTCTAACTGATAATCCAGATTCAAGTAAAACGAATTTCTAAACTAGATCAACTCCTGTTGAATAAATGGCTGAGGCTCAAACATATATCCTGCCTGTGCAGTGATGAAATGGCAACACTCCTGGTTGCCTTTCCATTTGTGATTTGTCCATAGTGATGACAAACTCTTTTTAGCTGAGTGCACTGCTTATGGTGCAGGTTCCTGTCAAGGTGAATTTGATTCATTTTACCTTATTGCACCAAAGTTTAAATCATGTCATTTCTATCCGTGGCTACATGTGGCTGATTTGTGGTACATGTCTAACCGGAGAATACGTAACATAAGATTGATTACAGCAGCATTTCTAAGAGTGTAATGATAACTTTTTATGGCTTTCAACTCTGTCATTGTGCTGGTGTCACACTGTTCTGAAAGGAGTTTGGGATCTCACATGTCACCCTAGGCAGGAAAAAAGGTGGGGAGAGGGGCAATATTTAAAAGCTGGAAGGAAATCACATTTCTTCATTAGGTTTGTCTTCAACGTAAAAACTGTAAAAGTATGTCACCTATAGAAAAGAACATATTTAAGGTAGCTGCATAAATGGCTGCCAAGGAGTAAACTGAAACCTGCATTATTTCAGTGTTAATGAAATGTTAAAGATACCTGGAGATTTTAAGTAAGGATCTGGATTTTGGAAGGTTGGTTTTCATGTTGCTTTTGATGTGACTGCATGAGGTGTGATTTTTGCCTGTGACCATCTTTTCGGATACACAGTGGTTCCACTTTTGAAAGCTGTGGGTGATTTGGGTGCACATTTAAAGGCATCAGAACTAACAGGATTCCCCAAAATCTCTTAGCTATATGGCCTGTGTGGGTTTCTTATATTGACAAAAGAGCTCACTGACATTTTTAAAGCTGCTTAAGGCCTATGTCAGCCAGCATTCAGAATCTAAGTAGACAAAAGAAATACAAAGTAGATGAAAATTAAAAGATACCACAGAAATTCAGTAGCAGTTCTGGGAATGTCTCTAATATTCTGGGTTCCTTGATTCCTTCTCTGCAGATGCAAGGAAATATATGGTATCCTTGACTTCTCCTTGGCTATGCTGTGCCTCTTTTCTTTCTTTTTTTTTTTTAATTTCTTCTGAATAATGTGACCCAAATAGGAGAAGGAAAAAAAAAATGTTTGTCCAGTGTAGAATTTGCCTCTGGTCTGAGTCATGGGGGAAAAGGCAATGCTCACTCCGGAAGGAAGAACACATTTGATGTCCTACATCTCAGAACTCAACAGGCTAAACATGGATGCTCTGCATCAGGAGAAATCCTAAAAATGTCTCTCTCCTTGTAGAGATGATCAGATGCATAAAGGTCCACTAAATGTGTCCCAGTGTAAATGGGCTCTAAATATTCAGGGACCTTCCTGAAGTGAAGGTGTTGTGACAAACTGGATGCTTTCTAAGTTATAATTCCAAGTCTGCTTCTTCCCTTTTCCCTTTGTTTTCCACCTATACACTGTGTTTCCTTGGAGAATGGGCAGATTTTTGCTTGTGGCCACAGCATGTTTTATTGAAAACACTGAGCTCACCTTCTGTTTTCCTTTCATTCCAAAGGGGAGTGAGTTATCTTCCCTGCTTAATACTGATAGCTAAAGCCATGGAAGCTCCTCTTCAAAGAGGGAACTGAATTCCAAATTCTGTTGGACTAAAGGCCAACAGACTCTTCGCTTGTGCCAGAAACAGTGTGACCCAACAGGGAGTGACTGTTCGCCTGTGCTGGGCACTGCTGCAGCCCTGCCTCGAATCCTGGGCTCAGTTGTGGGCCCCTCATGACAAGAAGGACATGTCCAGGGAAGGGAAGGGTCTGGAGCACAAATTTGTTAAGGAGTGACTGTGAGGCAGCTCAGCCTGAAGAAAATGAGGCTCAGGGAGAACCTTCTCACCCCCTACAGCTGCCTGACAGGAGGGTGCAGCCGGGGGGGGGGCAGTGTCTTGTCTTCTCTTGAGTAACAAGAAATAGGACAAGAGGAAATGGCCTTAGATTGCAGCAGGCCAGGTTTAGATTGGGTGTGGGCAAGATTTTCTTCACTGGAAGGGTGGTCAGGCACTGGCACAGCTGCCCAGGGCAGTGGTGGAATCCCATCCCTGAAGGGATGTAAAAGACATGTGGATGTGGCACTTGGGGACATGGCTGAGCTTTGGCAGTGCTGAGTAAATGGCTCAGCTTGATGATCCTGGTGGTATTTTTCAACCAAAAGGATTCTGTGATTCCATGAAATGCAGGTGCTGTGGTTGATAACTGTGATGGTAACTCTGATTTTTCAAATGTCCCCTGTAAGTGTCAGGTGCTGCTTTGGCAGAATCCTCTACTGCTGTTTCTGATCAGCTCATGGCTCCAGACACCAGCAAACCACAAAGGGTAACAAGGTACTCCTCGCTGAAGATCATTCAAATGCAGTGATCATGCTTTTACTCGGTGTTAACTGGGCCTTCCTGTTTGTATAGCAGTGTTTGCAAGTACTGCTTATAAGCTGGATAAGTTAATTAAGCTCTTCAAATAATGTGTACAGTGCTTCAAATTAAAAGCAGATTTGATTTGTCCTAACCATGGTACAAAGGCACTAGGGACTGGATTGTCACATCCTTTGAAGATACAGTAATCAGAAAGCCACACTGGCCATTAATTGAGTGCTAATGGCAGATACTACTATTTGGAACTAATTTCTGGTTGGTATATAAATATATATCTATAAAATTGTGCACCCCAGACATTTAAATAAAGTGTCTGATTTGATGAGTTCTGGTATTGTTTCTAAGATACGTTTCCTAGTTGTTTTCTAAAGTTCTACAAAGTATTCCCTGAGAGCTGCTTTCTGCTGTTGGTGGGGTTTCCCAAGCAGGAGTGTTTAAAAGAGCTGTTCTTGTGGTATTTTTGGTTTGTGTACATTTTAACTGCTGCTCTAGTCAGTATGTAGATGCTGCTTCAATTTAATTGAAACATGGTTTTTGAAAGAGGAGGGAATGAGTAAAAATCTGTTTTCAATGGCTTAGTTCATGCTGATAAGCAAATTAAATCATTTGCTGTCCTGAACATAAATAGAGAGGAAGTAGATTGAGTATTCTTCATATTTCATGGCCAAAAAATTCCTACGTATGCATCAAGCTGCAAAGAAAAATCATTAATTGAAAGTAGTGATCTGATTCTTGTCTACCTTGTACCTCCCACCTTCTGCCAAGGACTTTGACAGCTGTAAGTGCCCACCTGGCAAACCCTCATCTTTGCATGGCAGAGCATGTGCTACCTCTGATGAGTCAGAGACCTGTGAACTGCCTTGTATTACTGGGAACTGCAGTCAAGGAGCCTTCTAAAACTACAGAAAAGCACTTTTTGACAGTTGATGTTGTTTGAAAGTTAAGCACAGCATCAAATGGGAGGGCTGGATTATGGACAATTATATTGTTCCAGGGAGATCTGGGGATTGATGCTTGGTTTTGATTAAATCTGTTCACTGTTCAAGGAAAATTAAATTCTACTTGCCCAAATTATTTATGGTAAGGACCACGTGTCTTGCATCACGTACTCTCTCTGGTCATTGGGTGATAAATCCGTGTGATAGAGGTCTCTAAAATGCATGGGAGTTGCAGTGGGGAGTGAAAAAAGGTAAGAGAGGTAATAGGGAAGAAAGTCAGACTTGACAAGAAGGTTTTTTATGTTTGAATGCTCTGAGAAAATAATCTGGGCAGTGCCCCATGCAGCAAAAATCAAAGACCAGTTTTGCAAATATTTTTGTGATTCTGTATCATCTTTCAAGTGTGGTGTGCAGCGTTTGCATACCTGCCTCTGCTGCAGGGCCCTTCACGAGGCTGCTGTAATTGTCCCCTTGGGGACTGCTGTTGTGCAGCTCTCTCCAGAATCGCTTCATTGAGCACTCCCATAACTTCAGCTGCTCTTCTCTAATTACTGATGGAGACTGGAGGGGGGCTCTGAATTTCAGCTGAAGAGCTGATCTCTTTCAAGCTAAGCATCACTTCACAGTAAATTTGGTTAGTTTTGTTTTGTTTTCTTTGTTTTTAAAGAGATGGGAGGGAAGTCGTGGGATAACTTTCCCTTAGTAAAGGCAACACTTTTTGGTCCTATTTTCACTGCACAAGTTGGTAGGAAATTGAGTTCAGAGTACTGAGGACACAGTTCAGGTGCTTTGAACCCTAATGTACCTGATTTACTGAGGGAGAATAATGAAGCAGAATAGCCTCAACTGCTGGAATAGTTTCACTCTATTGAATTGCATCAGTTTTAGTCAACTAGATTTGAACTGTGACATGTGAGACGGGATGTTGGAAAAGCAATGCTGTGTGTGCAGCACAGCCCCCCTCTTCATCCTGCCTTTCCCTCTAAGCCCTTCCAGCTTAGAATTCAACACAAGCTTCTTTCTCACCAGCGAGAATGAATGTTGATAATCCTGAAATGTCTAGACATCTGAACTCCAAGCTACCCAAGCCTGAGGTGTACCTTTTTGGAATTTCCATTATCTACATCGTACACCATCTATGCAGTTCATGTAGTAGTTTGTTTTCAATTAAAATTTTAAGTTGTAAAAAGGTACCAGAGAATTTGCAATGATTCTATGAGGGATAGGAGAACTACTAGTTCAGGCAAAATAAGATTCAATTCAAGCGTGGGTAGGTTTATGGGATTGTAGGGTTTTAGTTTTATTCTCACACTCCTCTGTAATTCCTAATTTTGGACAGAACAGATGGACTGAAACTCTCTCTCTTCCCTTGTTTCCCTTCTGGGAGAAAACACGTTTACAGGGACAGATTCATTGGTACAATTGAAACAGGGAACAGGTCTGCTGCATTTCTGACCAACTGAAATCCAGAATAAAACAAGAAAATGGGGTTTATATGATATTTTAGCCAAAGGAAAAAATATATCCTGTTAAAAAAAGAGAATAGCCTGCAGAGGTAGAAAGTCATTAAGCAAAAGGGAACTATACAGAGGTGTTGAATAATGCTGGATAAAACAAAGAGGACCTCTCCTCTGAGGTGTGCCTTAGAAATTCTGTGCTGGTGTTGTGCCTGTATCCCTGATCAGGTGAAACTGTTGTGGATCTGGGTTACCTGAGCTCTGACTGAGCGCAGGGCAGCCCTTGCTGATCCAGGAACCCTCCTGCTCCATTTCTGCACCTGCACAGAGACTCCAGTTTGGGTTCAGGTGAGCACAGTAGCTCCTGCATCCAGGCACAGACAAACTTCTCTGGCCAGGTGAAGTGACTGTGCCACACACGCTCCCCTCCAGTTAAAAATGGCACCAAGCAGAATCAGTTCATCCGTGAACAGCACCCTGGCAGGTGAAGTTGCAGAGCTGGTGTGTCAGAAGTTGCCAGAGAAGCTGGGATGTAGCAAAGGCTCAGGCTGCAGGTGCTCCTCAGCCCTGCTGGGCACATCCAGCCCCGCAGAGGTCTCTGCCTCGGTGGCTTGGCCGCACTGCCGTCCACAGCAGTTGGGATTCGTCTGTGGCTGGTGACAGCAAACACTGTCAACCTCAAAATGGTTTTAGCACAGCCACCCGCTTCCTGTGGGAATCCCCCTGGTCGCAATAGACTCAGGCAAATGTTAAGAGCATTTAGCTTTTGTAATGCTCCTGTGCAAACACTTGGAAGTGAGATCCTTGGGAGGCCTTCTAAACAAGCCAAGCTGGGCTCAGGAACTCTCTCCGGAGCTCAATATAGTTGCTGACTGAGAAAGGACTCAAAGTGTCAGACAATCCACCAGTGCTCCTGTTTGTGCCTGGCTGCCTGGTTACAGCTGGAACTGGAGGCAGCAGGCTGGGCTTGATGAGCCCTTGCCTGAACCAGTACAATAAATATATCTTTGCTCATTGCAAGGCACATAATGCACTACAAGGTTGAAACCCTGAAAGGCAAACTCCTCCAAATACTGGATTTAAATTCCAGTAAATGCCCATGTATGGCAGAGAAGGGAATAATTATTATATAGCAACTCTACTAGGTAAGAAAATTATTTCATAATCCCTTTAATGTCTGTGCTTACATGCTAGCCAGCTGGCTTGGTTACTGCAGGGAAGAGAGGCTACTCTATTCCTTTAACAACTTGTTTTCAATCAAGCAAGCTAGATTTTTGCAAGATCAATATGAGATGAACAGAAAATATTTGATTACCTCAGGAGCTGTCAGTGTCTGTCTTTTTTCTAAGCTGACATAAATAACATCTGGGGCAGCAAATGTACATACTTCTGCTTTCTATTTCTGAACATTATTCACGGACTGAAACTTAGCTTGAAATTGAAACAATAAGAGTTAGAATGCTGGAAAAGCACCACTTCAATTTGCAGCACAGAAACAACTGAAGCTGCCAGCTGGAATGAAGATTCTCAGCACACAGAAGGCAGAGAGCATGTGTAGTGTGATGCAAAGTACAGTGAAACTTGCTTGTAAATCACTCTGCCTTTTAAAATTCAAGTCCTTCTCTCTGGCAAAGTAGAATGCTGCTGAAGTATTGCCCCATGCCTGAAATTATAGCACCTAAAAAATATTGCTGTTTGTTCGTGCTGGGAGAAAGGTGAACCAGGCAAATTGTCTGAGAAGAAACTCAGACATTGTCTGTGCTGTGCTTCTGGGGAGGATGCTGCAGTCACTTTTGCACCTTGCTTGTGCCCCATCTAGGCAAGAATTCTAAAATTTCCAAGTTGTTTAAATATCAGATGTTATTACTAAATCTGAAAGGGCTTTATGAAGGTTACTATCTGCACACCTGCTATACAGGTGTATAACATACTTCTACTTGGTAAGTCCTCAGAGCAGGAACAACAGAAATACAATCCTACAATTTCTATTCTGTGCTCTGAGAGTGCCTTTAAAATGCAGCAGTGTTTCCTACCCAGCAATTGTCCCCAGCAACCACTTGAGATCTGAGCTATTAACTACCAGAGAATGACTGCTTGTGCTGTGGCCTGTAACCTCATCTTTGGGTTATCATTTCTGGTGTTTCTTTCAATAATTTTGCCAGTTTCCTTTTTCTTTTCTTTTTCTTTCTTTCTTTTTTTTTTTTTTGAGCTGCCACTGAGATTTTTTTTTTTTTTAGAGCTATGTTTCACACTTTTGGGCTGTGTCCCCAGGATAGAAATACTTACCTCTTCTTTCATATCTCACGTGCAATTTATTGGCTCTGACAATTTCTTTCATTGTGAAAAATATTGCTTTAGAGAAATCAGTTTTAAAACCCAGCAGCAGCTCAGACTGTTTTTGTCTGTAGCTGTTCCAAAGAAGTACCAGTTGCCAACTTGTCTCAACAGTAATCAGCACCTCCAGGTAATGGCTCCTGACACACTTTGGTACAAAATGTTGCTGAAAACTCATGATCTGGCTCTTCTTTTTAGGCAAACAAAGAAAAATGCTGGGCGAGAGAAAAGATGAAAGTGTTTACTTCCTCCCCCTTGGAATAAGGGCTGAGGAGATGTCAGTGTGGGATCCTGAACTTGCTGGGGACGAGCACAGGGAGACTCTTGTCGTGTCTCTCCAAAGGAGCTGTCACCTTGAGTTAGGATGCTGTGCCATGGCAGGCTGCCACCCACACTTGGGTGTACTTTGAAGTGAGCAGATTAGAAGTGGTTCAACTTCCCAGGCACACCAGCTTGGATAATGTCAAGAAGGGGAAAAAAGGGAAAGAAGCTTGCTTGTCAATGTTAAGAGAATAAATAAAAAATTAACTAAACCTTTCCCATCTGCTGTGCCAATAAATTTAAAACTGACCCAGTGGTTTTTAACTGCCTTTTTTTTTTTTCAGGTTCTGAGTGAAGGTTTTAAAAAGTCCTTTAAAATTCAGCTTGTGCAGGTGGGGGTGCAGGGATGCAATCAACTTCTCTCCCTTCTTGCCAGAAGACCTCTGAGGGAGATGAAGGACCTGCAGCAGTGCCTGCAGTAACCTGGGGAGAAGGTGTGATCACTGAGCCCACACAGCCCAGCTTCCCTGCGTGCTGGGGGTCGTGGGGATGCTTCCAAAGTTTTGGCCCCAAGAGTCTCGCAGCCTGAAGTTGAAGGCGCTTCACCTCTGTGCAGCAATGTCTGGCACATGGAGGTCCTGCATGCTTTGTCTATTATTCCAGGCATAATTTGTAATCAAATAAAAGCTGTGATTAATACACTGTAGTGATGATGACTTGTCTGATCTGATCTGGGCATGTTCTCCCTTTGCACATGGCTAGAAGGAAACAGGCTTTTTAAATTTAATTTTTTTTTTAACTTGGGCCACTTCAGAGAAAGTCTTTGAGCTGGCTTTAAAGCAGTGTTGAGGGATGGTGAGGGATATATTGAGTGCAGGTATCTTGGGGATGCAGCTGCAGGTTGAGCTCTGCTGGCAGGACCCTCAGGCAAGAAGAGGCCATGAACTGCTGCCCCTTTGCACAGCGAAGGACACGGGTGAGGGACACCCAGGTGAGGTGGGAGCCAATGACCCCCAGGCTTCTGCAGGTCTGGACTGTGAGGGTATAAAATCCCAGGGAGTTCTTTGTTCAGGGTCCTTCCTTGGAGGCACCAGCTTGAGCTGTTATTTAGTTATTTAGTTATTGCACCAAGATTAAATTATTTTAATGATCAGGACATCTGAGACTCTGCTATGGGAAACGTGGGGTTGAGCAGGTGGGGAAACACCTGGTCTGGCTGTGTGGGTTGCAGCTGTGAAGGGGCTCTGGTGAAGTTTGACTGGATAAACTGGAGTTTCACCTGGTTTTAATAGCTCATGATTTTCAGACGAACTTGTAATTCAGAGGTTTTCTATGTTAAAAACTTTCCTGAGAGATGAGGTAAACTGGGTTTCCACGGGAACATACACAAGAAGACCTTCATAGCCACCAAAATAAGCTGTTAGAATAAACTGAACCTATTTAGGGGCTTGCTTGGTAACAATTGATCAAACTAATAATGTTGATTATACCCTAGCCCCTGCCAGCAATTTTGCAAAGACAAACCAATGCCTTCCTCATGTTTGGGCAAATCTCAGGCTTGAGCACAACACAAAATTCAGCTGCTAAAGACCTGAATCTAGCACTGCCAGAAGAGCAGCACTTTTTCAGTCTGTTCTGGATCTCTTTTGGGGCACCCTGCTCTCCATGGGATGGAGAATGCTGCCTTTGAGGTGATAGCATTTGGTTTATATGGGAAATACTAAATTAATTTACCTTTCCTTTCCTGGATCCCAGATATTTAGGGTTTTTTCTGTGCTTATAGCACAGCTGTGAGTCTTTTTGCATCTTTGCAGCCTTCCATTGTTCCCTCAGTGTGTTACTTTGGGATTTTTTTTTGTTTAACTGTGACCCTGGTCCTCACTGCTCTTCCTACGGACATAGGGTTAATATGGACATACGGACATGTAGTTTGTTACTGTTATTAAAAACTCAATCACTCTATTTTTATATCTAATACTAATGTTCAGGTATCAGATGTGTCTGGTTGTTTAAAATTGAGTACAGCTTATAGGCATTAGGGAAAGGGTGGGAAATGCCATACACAGCAGCAATGGGATTTGTCTTACCTGTTTACTAGAAATGCATTAATATCAGGACAAATCATGGCAAGTTATGAGTTTAAACTAAATCTCCTTTCTCCCTCATTGTTTAATAATTATTTAATTTTCTTTGATTCTCTCTCTTTCTTTTCCAAGTTAAACAACCAATCATGCTCTGGCCAAATCTCTACCAAGCCAAGCAAACCCCTTCTTTTTATCCTTCTTTGATACTATAACGCTTCAACAGGACCAGTGTAAAATCCTTTGTTCTACCCTTGCCACCTGACATCTTAGAAATGGGATTTATCTCTGGATGTTTATTCTCCTCTGTTCTCCATTTTAACAGTGTAAATATTTGACTTTGCAGTTGTGAAGTTAGTATAAACTTCACAGTAAAAACTTGGCTTAATTAAACCCATCAAAATACCTGTCAGCTTTGTGTATGTACAAGAGGCTGGGTCAGAATTAGCTGCCTACAAATGATGCTGCATGGGTTTCAAGGGCTTTTTATTTGAAAGGCAGAATGCCTTTCAAAGGTGAATTTTGCAGCAGGCATTTAAGTAAAATTAGGTAACAAGAAAGAAAGGTTTATATTCCTCTAAATACTAAAAGTTAGGTCTTATCCCAAAACTTCTTTAAATGTACTTTCTAAGAATATGCTGTCACATGTGGAGTAAGAAACACCAGTGCAAGTATGTCATAAACACAGAAGAATTTTAAATACCCTGTAGTTTTTATGCCTGCAGTCATCTCAAAACACACAAAAACTCCTAGAAGTCAGTCTAATTGAAACAGGAATACAATCAATTAGATTCTTCATTTGCAGTAGTAATTGCTTAAAGATGTGAAAGAAGAGATCATCTTGAAAACTTGCAGGAAATAGAAAATAAATGAATAGAGAGAAGTACATGGATTACTTTGATCTTCGCCAGTTGTGTTTGATATTATGGCTAAATTTAACAGTTATCCCAGACATTTTTTTTTTTTTTTCCAATTAAAGACTCTATAGGATTATTTGCTGAGGGGCTGAAGGTTCCACCACAGGATGAGGCATTCAGTGATGCTGAGATCAGGGTAAACAGAGAGCTGGATTGCAAACAGCAGCACTTGAGGTTTTGTACAATGCAATGCCAGGTGCAGCTTGATTTCATAAAACAATAACCCCTGGCTGATGGAGTGTAATATGGCACATCTTCAAGAATAAATGAGACAAAATATTCCAATTACAGACTAATCTTACTTCTTTCTATCCTGAGCCAAGTGTTTGCCTCAATTGTTCAGCAACAAATTACCCCAGGAGCAGAGATCTACCACGGAGGATAACAAAGTGGCGTCTGCTCAGGGAGATTAACTGTTGATCGGATTCTCATATTAAGAGTTCTTGAAGGAAAAGAAGCAAACTAATTCACAGCAGATGAGACACTGATGTCTTGTTCTTTGTCTTCAGAGGAGCCTTCTGTGCTGTGTTCACCAGGATTTTTTTGGAAGCTGCTTTTTGAGGATTCGTGTGTGCCTTCTGCACAACACATGCTGCAATAAAAAAAAAGAATCAAACTTACAGGAACAGTTTCACGAGGGCTGGGAAAATTTTAGAAGTGTTGAATTATGACAATTAATGCCTGTGTTCAGCACCTCTGAGAGATTTAATTAATGATCTGTCATTAACTCTTTCATGTATACATGTCATAAGAATGTGTATCTTTTTCTCTTCTTTGGGATTGTTTCAAGACTGAGGCTGATTTTGCCCTGCATGCTGCAGAGGGGAATTTATAAAGAGGCCAAACTGAGATGTAGAGAGACAAGCAATGCAGAGGTATTAGTTTCAGCCATACTGTGAATCTCTTACTGTGTTGAAGAAGTTTTAGAGAAAGATTCCAAAGTGTGTGCTGCAGTTGGATCTACTCCTTTTTACTTTGAACTTTCCACTTCTGCACCCCCAGTAAATATTTCTATGTACCTGCTCTAATGACAGCCTTAGGTTTACTCTGCAGTCAGAGCTGGGGGTCTTTGCAGTCATCCACAGCCTTCCCTGGGGCTTGGATGGATATGGAATTTCTCCTTTGCTTCCAGCTGGATTTCGTAGATCCACATAAGACCCACTACAGAGTTTGAAGTGCTTCACAGTCAACTATAAGTTACTCCAGTGATTAATTGGTTTATAAATATTTTCTACAACTTAACAGAATGTATCATTACTGCGTTGGAAAGAGCCACTTGACACGATGTGGGTATTTTAGACTATGAAGTTCAGCTGCAATTTTAAATGTGTAAAACCACTCCACTGGAATATCTCTATGCAGATGGGAGACAAAACTCAGCCAAATTTTTCAGTGAGTGGTTAATGGTCATTGTTTTGAAAAAGTCAGGGTTTAACCTAGCATAGCATGTAAGTGTAACTCTTCACCTGTGTCTCCTTTATTATTAAACACCCAGATTTAGGTTAATTGAGCTGTTTTGCAGGCACAGGCTGTTAAAGACTGTTCCTGACATCAGCTCTTTCCTTGCTCTGTGGAAAATATTCTCTTGAGAAGACCAAGAAGAATTTAAAACAAAGCCCAGCAGCCCTACATGGTCCTGACTTATTCCTGGACAGCCCAAACAGTGACTCCTGATTATTTTCTGTCTGCTTGCCCCTCAGTTTAAAAATACAGGTTTTGTTGACTTTGTTTCAGGTTGAACTGAGCAACATCCTCTAAATCCCTTTGGTTAACAGTCGCTGTCACAGCAACATTATGGAGCACTGGAAAACACTTGAAGAAAGTGCTTTTCAGAATATTAGAAGAAGCTCAGAGTGAAGGAGCTTTGATGAAATGTGGCAGGTCACTGTGTTTAGGGGGTGGCTGTTAAATGTAAATGTAAGAAGCAGGAGTGTTTAGTGAGGGGCGCTTCTGTTTGTTTTAGAGGGTGGGATTATTGGTTTGCAGCTGCTTGGCTTGTGGATAGCTCTGGTAGCTAGAAACAAGAAAGCAGAGGTACGATGCAAAACCAGAGGTGCTGATGGAGATCAAACCTCTGGAGAGCCACTTGATCAAGTTCTGGGGCTCCTTGGGAGTGGACTCAGGTGCAGGAGCTGCCTTCAGCTGCAAATACTGATGAAAAAGCCTTGGTTCCTCCCAGACAGCCTCCCAAGGAATGACTTTGCTGTTCACTTCCCCCTGCCCTGTGAGTAACTGAGTGTGCTCATGCTGGCTCTGGCCAAGATGTGCTCCTGTGCGTTGTAGGTCCATTGCTGTGTGTGCAGATTGCCTGTAATGCTATAAACTAGATTATGGAGGTGTTTGCCAATGTTTTGGATTCTCAGAATGCCTGTCTATCCTTGAGACCTCTGCACTCAGCCAACTGCTCCAGGCTTGGCCAGCCACACTGCTTGGCAAATTGAAAGGCGCTCTCATTATGGATAATTTGATTTAACATACCTGCTCACAAAAGCAGGTGACTCTTCATTTAGCTAGTGAGATATTAAGGCTCATATTTCAACAGGTTTGGAATTATGGCATGGGAATTTTTTTTTCCCCTGGATTAATTTAAAGTAAAATTGACCATTTTTTGTCAGTTTAGTTGTTGCAAAACTCCATGTACTCACTTTGCAAACTGTTTCAACAATCCACATTCATGTGAATAACTCTTACATTAACAATGTCTAAAAGGTACCTGCTTGCTTTCTCCTTTCACTTAAATAAAAACCTTACAAGGGAAAAAAATCCCCAAAACACCTATCTGTTTCTTTCCATGCTTTCTGACAGGAAATTGTTTCAAATGAGAGTTTTCCATGACCTCCCAGGGTTCAGGTGCTCCTCTGCAGAGCCCCTCCAGTAGGCAATTTTTATTGGGAAAGTTTTGTTATGATGGTTCCAATTTCTACATGGTAGAAATTTAGCATGGATCTTCCAGTCTTTCACCAGGTGCCAGAACTGTGAAAGCTAGGCCCTAAATCTAAGAGATTGCTCTGACCAGAGCTAGAAATGTTCTGTGGTGCTTTTCTTTGGTGCCTAATGGCAAGGCTTCAAAACCCATTCCTCCTGCCTCCTGTAATTCCATAGAAAATTGGGATGGAACAGGTATGCAGCTCATTACCTTTGTACCGTACTGGGCTGCAGATTTTAATGTATCATGGGGGTTGTTTCTTTCTTTTTAAGGCACTTATTTCTTCAGTCAAAAAGTTCTTTCAATGCAACACAGGTATGCTGGATTACAGGGTGTGTCCTAAAATTTCTATCAGAAGTCTTAAAAATGCTTTGGTTGTATATTTACAGCAGAGGAGAAGCCTTTCTGCTAATGCCCTGGAATGTGTGCCAGGTCTTCAGGGCATGCTGCATAATGTGGCCCTTAGAAGAAATGCCCTACTTTCAAAGCTGAGGAAGTTAAGACAATGAATTATGGAATTAGATGGTGAGGAAACAACGAAGGAGACATGAGAACTAATTGCAGGGAGAGATGTTGCAAAAGTATTTCTAAACTTGTACACTGGGGCAAAAGCAGTGTTACCAAACTCATTTGCACATGCACATTAAATGTATTAACCATCTTCTTGCCTTATGTAACGTATCTAAATAATTTAAATGTGCTCTTTATGTAACTAAAAGAACATATTGCTTGAAGCAAAGTGTAAGGGGTAGGGGGAAGGGTTCTGATAAAAAGATTTCCTACCCCTTTAGCTGTAGAAATGATAGCCCTGTACTGTTTTTCTGTAACTGTTTGGGCTAAATTTGAGTGAGATGTATATTGGAAAAGCCCTAATGAAATTCATGAGAGTTCCTTTGCTTGTTCCAGCCTTAACTTGGGCTATGGCCATTATTATTTTTGAGGAAAACTGTCCTCAGTATGTTGAACTCACTGCACCCACCGTGTATAATGGAAGTCCTCCTCTAAGAGGCAGAAAACAGATCCTGTTCAGATGCTTTTAAACATTTTTTAAAATCAGATATTTGTTCAGAGTTTTGGAATGTTTTTTGATCTTTCTTATCCTTTGCAATGAATTTGGGTGCAGGTTAGCAATCAGTTCTGGCCAGGTTACACCTGAAGACAATTGAGGTGGCCCCAGGGTAGCAAATTGGCTCAACTGAGATGCAGGTGAGGGCAGTCACATGTTGGGGCAATTGAAAACAGCTGGGAAGCTCCCAGCCTCCAGTTCTCTGTGGGCTGTTGAGAAGAAAACATGCAGCATCCAGGGTAGGTTTTGTTGGCTTTTTTATACTTTTGTTTTGTGTTTGTATATAGTTGTTCAGTTTTGGTGTTTCTGCATAGTGGTCTTTGTGATGGAAAGTATCAGCAGATGCTAAGGTTCTTTTTTTATTTTTTTAAAATTATATCCTGGTTCTTTGTGCTAAAATGAGCTGAACAGTTGAAAGTAGCAAACTTATTTGTATCTACAGAAGCCAAGCAGAGGCACTGCAGAGCTCATGCTCTTGAGGGCTAACAAATCATCACTGTGGGAAGAGAATGTGACTTATTATTATTTACTGCAACTAAGAACAACTTGGATAACAAATCAAAAGTGCATTTTTTGTTGTTTTTTTTCTCTGAGTCTTAATTTTTTGTTTTGAAGTTCCTCATTAGTAACATTAAAAGTTGAATGATGTTCTTAAGACATTCACTAGTCGCAGAAGCCCTTTTCTGTTTGCAGCTGTACAATGTGATGTTTCAAAGTGCTTTTCTCCCTTTTGTGATAAATCTTAATTTTGTTTAGCACACAGTAAACATTTATTTTTGTCTTCCTAGAGATAAAGAATTTGCATGCAAGGTTTTTGAGTTGTTCTGAAACAATATTTGTCTTGATAATTGGATGTATTTATCCAGTTTTGTGGATGCTTTTTCTTTTTTAAAAAATGGGTTGTTATTGTTCTTCAGTGAGGTCTGTTCCTTAAAAGACTTGTTTACTGAACCCAGCTTCTTAGTCTAAAATATATTAACATGTTACACCTTTGCAACATAAGCTGTGTGAAAGGAAAGCCACAACATTATCATTCCATTTACTCTGTTAAATCCTTACCTAAATGGGGTGCATGTTGGGGATTGTTTGTTCCCTTTTTAAAGCTGTTTCAACACCTGGTATTTACTCAGGAAGCCTCGAGGACCCATGTGGTTCTCAAATTGCTGCTCTTCTCCAAACTTCTCTCTGTTGCTCTTTGGATGAGTGTGACGGACTGCTTTGCATGCCTGGGAAGCTTCATTTCTCACCAGGTAGAGTCACGTGCTGACATCTCTCAGGGAGCCCCATATGCCAAGACACCTGAGCCAGCCTTTAATGCCTCCCAGGTACGTGGCAGGCCTGGAAGAACCTCTCTCAAACTTTCTCTCCTGTCACTTTGCTATTTTTAAGAGCTATCTTAGCAGCATGCCGAGATGAACAGACTACAGGAGTAGAGACTCTTATGTATTCCTTTCAAGTAATAAATAAATAATGCATTCCAGGCTGTGCTACCAGCAGATGTTCGTTGTTCTGACTTTATGGTTCTAGAGATAGTTAGTAGCAAGTTCAAAAGTAGTTTTATAGTATTTCTGGGGAACAACAGCAACAAAAGATACTGAGAACGGTTGCGGGTTTCTGTTCCTGGAAGGCAGCTTCAAAAATTTGCATTTTTTTCATGTTAGGAAGAGAAAGGAGAGTTAAAATTCTGAAATCATGGAGTGGCTTTCATAATGAGTAGACTTCAGCCTCACTGGCCTTTCTAGAAGATGAATTCTAGTCATTAATAAGCAGGATGTCTGTCTATGATGGTATGTATTAATTTGTTTAGCTCCTCTTTGATGAGCTGAAGATTGTTTTTGACTGACTTTTCTTCAGTGTCGCTATCCCCTGACTGCAACAGTGTAATTCATATTTCCCACTTGTAGAGGAAGAAAGGCACTGAAGGATAGGATGCCCTACAGGATCACAGTCTTTTGGCTGGGGTCTAGGAAGGTGTTTCATTAATTGGAAAGAGGTGAAAATGTGTTTGGACTCAAACCTGTCTCTGACAGGGTGGTGAACAGGTATTGCACTGATTTGGTAGAGGGACGGCATTTTGCTTCTTATTCTAGTTGTGCCTATGGGCCTGTGGTGGGACAAGGGTCCCTTTGGCACGGGGTTACACACAGAGTAAGTGAGGATCTTGCACCCCAATTGATGTCCATCTGATAATCTGAAGTGTGGTAAACATCTTTAGAAGATTTCTTTGGCAACTTTTGATAGTTTAATAGTGATTGTAATTTAATTTTCATTTCACTGGCTTTGAAAGAAAGCAAGAAATGGTTTTGGTTGTCTGAATTCTAAAGGGTTTACCTCCAAGTGCTTTTAATTCCAGTAGATTTGTTTTCTAGGGTTGGGAAATAATGGGCTGGCCACGTGCACTGTGCTGGATGTGTATCCACTGTATGTGCACAAACACTCCCAGAGTTATTATTGAGTACTTTCTCAGCAGATATTGGCCACTAGTTTATGTATAAAATAAAGGGATAACAAATACTTAAAGGCATTCTGATACACCCTTCTCTCTGCCACACCAGAGAGCGATCGTTGCAAATGGGATTACGCAGCAATATAACAAATGTCATTTGGTTTCTGTCCTCCAGCAGTAATCAAATAGCAGGAAAGTAGGAAAAGAATTCTCTCATGCATATGGTTTTTTACTCTGTGTTCTTTTTCTGTGATTGTTGTTTCACTTTTTTAAAATGCTGCTTTTTTTTTATTTTTTTCTTAAGCAAAGGATGAGAAATGTGTATACTTTCTTGAAATGATGTTTCAAATGATGGAATTCAGCATTCTCTTGTGTCAGTGTTTCCTGTAGTTCTGCATTGGGGAGCTCAACGTAGATCTAGGAGGGAACTCATGTTTTGGCAGTATCTAAACTTATCCATGCACTTTATATGGAACCACTAGTTGTAATATCTGAGGGAAGTATTAAAAATAAATTCCAGTGACCAAATTAATATTGAGTCTGAACTCTCTTCAGCAGTCTGCTGCTCTTTGTCCTTCCTGTTAGCTCAGTTTAGATGCGTTCGTTTGGGTAGAAAGCCACAAAATAGTGTTGGGTTGGTTTGGGTTTTGTTTTTTCCCTGTTATTCACCTTTTTTTGGTTGTGTTTGCTTACCTAAGCACGTGTCTTGTTTGGGAAAGGCTTCCCAGGCCATGTGTATTGAGGAACGAAGAGGTTTCTGTGTGAGACACTGTGAGGGTACCCAGGGCAGTGGCCTCTGCAGAGCTCCCAGCTGGGACATGGGGAAGGGAAGAGCAGGACCCTCCCAGCTGCCACTCCTGAGCTGTGCCAGCAAAGGCTGCACCTGGCCCCCAGTGAATCCCTCTGATGGGTGGGGAGAGGAGCAAGGGCTGAAAGCAAACTTCCATTTTTGTTGGATATTTTAAGATTCACTGTCAGTTTCCATTTCGCTGCTTTGTAAGTCAAGAAGGTGGTGTGAGAATTGAATACCTGCTCCCTTCCAGGGCTTCTGCTTTCTCACTTGCTTCTGCTTTCTCAGTTTTTGTGCCAAAGCATGAAAATTCCTGTGACAATGTTACCATTTTGCTAATGGTTCATGCCCTAGTGGATACCCTCCATTGCCCTAAAATATGCAATCATTTAATTGTCATTGCAATCCTATTATATTGCCATTATGGAACGTCTGGTGGGGAAAGCTATGAACATGTTATTAGTGCTGAAAGGGACAATTTACTGAATCTCGCTAAATGCCATCACTTCTCAAAAATGAAACAAAATTACTTTATTATGCATGTCCTACTTTAATATTCTGCTCAGATAATGATTGGGAGCCATTGATCTTTTTCTGAGTGGAGATTTTTTGTACAATTTTTAGTTTGTTGCCACAGTAGGAATGCTAAAATCTTCTTGGCTTCTTCCAGCTTCCTTCTTATGTTAAAAAAAAAAAAGCTCTTGTTGAACTGGAGTTGTGAGTACAGATTTTGAAGCCTTTTGTGTTTAGTGACTCAAGTAATGTTCCTATTCATAAGTTCGTACAAGTGAATCAGATCTCCTCTTCCTCCTGACACTCCCTCTCATTTCTGGCCCCTCTTTCCTTGCCTTTCTTAGATGTTTTGTAAACTCTTCAGGGCACAGGGTGCATCTTAATGAGTCTTTGAAATAACACTATCCTCTGCTCTGTACAACCTCACTTGAGCTCTCCAATTACAGCCAAAGTACAGATAATTAACTCCCCACTTATGGCTTGTGCTGGAGGAGAGTTGGTTGCATTTGAAGCACATGCAACTTGTTGTCAGTGTGGGAGCTTACAATTGTAGGCTATTCCCAGAGATGGTTCCGTGGACTGGTGAATTTGAAATTCTTGCTGGTTCTAGAAATTGCATTTCCTTCTGTGGAAGGCAAGTGAGGCTGAGTGAATCATTCCCTCATCTTTGAAATTACCATTCAAAGAGCTACGGGAAATCCAAGGCAAATGTCACTGTGGAACAATGTGGGGACCAACAGGGACTTCTCCAATGTTTTATAAATTCTGGAGGAAAAGCTATTTTAACCATAAGGAAAGAAAGTATCATAGAAGTCCTTTAATATCTTCATAGTGTGATGTCTTTGTAAGTGCACATAAAACAAACTGAGGAGTATTCTGTGCAAATTATGATTAATAATTTGAGCTTGGGGGGCATTAAATATCCTATGATATGATAAATGCAAAATGTATCAGGATTAAGAATGCAGATATATGCTTACATTGCAAGTGTGTCACCAAGCGAAGCAGGAATAGTCTGTTGTGACTTTTTCCTCTTTTAATTTGTGTGATATTTTTAGCTGTTTCATATGGATTCTGCAAATATCTCTTTTTTTAATCCTAGATTTCTTCCTGGTAATTTCGAATTTGTAGTTCTGGGCCAGCTGATACAACACAAATAGAATTATTACTATACAACTTAGTTTGGAAAAGGGTTTTTGAAAAGCAGTTTTGAATTGCCTTGTGGCAATTCTCTTGTACATAAACTCATTTTAACTGCATAAAACCTACTATATTGCATCGAGAAACTGCAGTGAATGTGCATTTAGATGTTATGAATAACTGCAGTTAAGTAGAAATGAAACTGAAATAAATCTGAATTTTATTTGCACTTTCCCTTCATTTTAATGCCACTCAAGCTGCTGCTACCTTTTATTCTCAGAGTAACATAGCTGTTAAGGATAAAGAGCGTGTGTGTGTTTATCTGTGAAATGCTCAAGTACTGCTGGCCTACATGTAGCATGGTTTATAACCACTGAGGCTGTGCAATGAAATTTTGACTGCCGGACGTTATTTTAAAGCTGTTTGCTCCTGTCATGGAAATGCATTACACAACTAACACAAGGTATGGCTGAGGAAACTGAATAACCGCTTCAAAATTTAAGATTTCAGTGGGTGATAAGTGATGTTTGTGCCTTGGCAATCAGGATGCTGTTAAAAGTGTTGGGAATGTGCACGAGGGCTTGTTCGTGCAGGCACTGACTGGTTTGTTGCACGGTGCTTGCAGCAGCCAGCACGCTTGGCTTTGTGCTGTGGCAGTGAGCACTCCCAGTGATGCCACGGGGGTGACCATAATCCCTCTGCTCTGCAGCCACATCTCACTTGGAGGATCCTGAGTAACTGTGGGGAAAATTTTCAAAATTTGAATGGCTTGGTCAGCCTTGTGTCATTTCTGAGCACGACTCACCTGCCCAGGAACTGCAGTCCACAGAAAGATAATGTGCTTTGTCTGCCAGTGCAGCCAAGAGCCTCTGGAAATTTTACCATCAAAAATCCTGGTTGACGAAGGTTTGCTTGATTTATCAGGCTGTGATGGCTTTTATTTGCTTTCCTGCTGTTCTTTTTGTTGCCAACTCATTCAAATCTGAACTTTTGGACCATTTCTCTGCTGTCAACCCTCAACTTTTGTCATGCAAGCCACCCTGCACAATTACTGTCAGACTGTAATTAAAATGCTAAAATAAGGTAGTAGGAGCCTGTGCATTGCCTGGTGGGCTTCTGCCAGCAACTAATGAACAAGCCCTCTGTCCTGAACACATGGATGTGCTGGAAAAGCAGCCCGAATGCTGAACACAAAATCCCTTAGCAAAGCCGTAGTGGAGTGGAGCAGTTTGATAACCATGCTGCTCTTCCAGAGTGTGAACCAGGGAAGGTCCTGAGGAGCTGGGACACAGCCCGGGCTGGCCCTGCCCTGTGCAGGGACGGTGGTGTGGCTGTGCCTCTCTCGTGCTGCTCCCCCTCGCTGTGGGTCCCTTCCCCTCAGCACATTCTGTGAGTGTGTGATTATCAAAACTCTGTTTCTGTGATAGTATTCTCTCTTTTTTTCCATCTTCTAATGATTAAATCTGCACTAATAATGATTCTTTGATTAGTCTGTTAATATTTCAATTATAGTGCTGGGAGGCCAATGACTGGACGGATCAGGTGCATTTTCTTTTTGCCCTTAGCAAGATTTTGAGCATAATTTCTTTGATCTCTTGAATTCACAATGGCACAAATAAGAAAAAAAAAAAAAAAGGCATGGAACAGTCTGTTGGCATGGAGGCTGACCAGGCTCGGGAGTTATCCCACACTGCACTGCTGTTCTGCCTCTTCTTTTCTTAACTTTTAACTTGTTTTATCATGTCCACCTCCCCTTTCCCTTCTTAAAGGAGTTATCTCAAAGGCTGAGAATTTGTATAGCCTGGAAAATTTTTAATTCGTGCCCTAATTAATGAATATAATGTAATGTACACCTGTGGTGATAATACCTTTATTAGCATTGAAGCTGTTAGACATCAAAGCATTGTATCAGGCAAAACCATCTATTTCTCATTTAATGGAATCACAATTAAAGTGTATTTTGCTGGAATGAAATTGCATCATGACTGGAGCTCTGCATGGTGAGCAGAAATCCTTCCATCCCAAACTGCAGGTTAATAATAAGGTAGGCTTTTATGTTCAGCGTGGCAACTGAAGTATTAGGTCGCAATACACGTTTAACATCACTGAACATTTTATGAATTCACTCGTTTTAACACCTGACAAGTGTCTTAAGAGGTAGATGCATTAACATTATTTTTGCTTCATAAATAAGGGTGAAACAGTGTTCTCACCTCAACGTGAACAGTTTCAGTAAAGAGAAAATGCTGCAGCTTTTGGAGCAATAATTCATTTCCTGTGTGGATAAACTGAGGCTGAAGGCAAAATAGTTTGTCTCTATCTAGTATTGTAAATACATTACCTTTCCCCTTTTAAAATTGAAATCCTTCCTATTAGACTACAAGCAATGCTAAGGTTTCTTTCTCACAGCTTCTTTCATTTCTTTTCCAAATTCCTCTGCTGTTAATCCTATTGTATAACAATTTGGTAAAGATTTTTTGTTTGTTTCTGTTTCCTCATCTCTCTAAAGTGGGAACTGTGTTCTGGCTGAAAAAAATATCTTGGAGATTTATGAAAAGCCTGGATGTGCTTCCTTTGGCAAAATTCTCCATGATTTCATTGTTCTTTTTAAGAACCATGAAGAAAGCTGGTCATGTTCAGTATTGCCTGTTCAGGCAGTGTCTTGTAGGCATGACAACAAGCATATGTTGTTGGGGAGGCGAATGCAACTGGGTTTGGAATTCATCCATCTCTTGAGACAGGGGTGGGAGGCGAGGGAAAGGTAACAAGGAATTTGTTATAAGACAAATATGAGATGAACATTCCCATAAGAAAACAGTAAAGAAATTCCCAATATGTAGGGTTTGATTTTCATATTCTCTGGATCATGGTCATATTTATCTTCTGTCAGGAAGGATGAAGGGGCCAATAATGGTCTTTTCCCACTCTCCAACCTTCTTTTCCTTTTTTTGCTCCATGGATTCTTAGATTTATTTTTATCTTGGAGAAGCTGCGGTTTACTGGTGCGGTAGGCTACCTTTTATAGTTATAAAATTTAGGAGAGAGTGATATCCTTTCCATACAACTTCCAGAGTGCTTTCTAAAGCCTTTATTGCTGTAATCTTTCAGATTCAGTAAGAATCCTTGACCTTTGCTGGCTCCATTATTTTAGAGATGTTGCGTCACTTTGATTCGCCTGTACTACCACATCATAAGGAAAAATATCTTTCCTTATGGAAATGGCATAGCTACATCAAATAAACAACTCTGGCACTCTTCAATTATCTCATTAAATGCTATAGGGGAGGACAGAGACCTGCCTGCACTTAACTAGTTAAAGTAACTATTACTGCATTGCATAACAGGAAAATTTGAATAGACAGAGGATACCTAGAGTGGAAATGGAACATATTTCTAATGTACAGTGGTTAGCTATACAAACACTTCTTGGTCTATATTTAAAAAAAAAAAAAAAAAGAGAGAGAAAAAAGTGAAAATCATTCCTTGAAAACATAGAAATTAAACATCCTTTTTTCTCCAAATTTTGCAAAGAGTATTTTCACTCTGTTGTAATTTGGGGCTTGATTTAACAATCCAGGAACTCAATGTGGCTGCCAGAATCAGCTCTCGACACCTCTAAGGTAGGGGTGTGGGTGTGGTTGTGAAGAGTTGCTGCTGGTCAGAGGTGATGACACTGTGTGTTCTCACGTTTGTGCTGACACAATAAACAATGTCAGAAATGACCCACAGACCACATTGGTAGGTTTAGTTTAAAAGTTTGTTAAAGTATGCGTGTGTAGCATTTCCAGTTACATTGCGAGTACAAAGGGACATGGTCTCATAGGAATGCATTCAAGTCTTCCAGGAAAAAACATTCTAAAACACACATAAAAGAACACTGCAAGTCAGATTAACATATGAAACTCTCAGCAGCAGAGTTCCTTGAAGAAAATGAAGAAAAACGTTGGGACGAATATTTAAAGTTTACAGTTTTACACTGCTCAACAGCTCTGTGTTCATTAACTGGCACATCCCTTCTAATTTGTGATCTCATTTGTACTGTGTCAACAGCTTTTAGCAGTGCCTCTCCACATTCTGTTTGCTTTAAAGCACAGTTTCTGTAATCAGAAAGAAAACTGGGAGCAAAATCAGCATTTCAAAACCCGTAGTCATCCTCATTACTACCCCCTCCTGTGCTGCCTGGCTGAGCTCTGGCTGGTTCACCTGTGAGCCGGGGAGGGTTCTGTGTGTGAGACTCTGCCCATCGGATAGAACTGATCAGTGTTTTCAGTCAATCACTGCAGGTTTTGTGACACTGTAAAAGCATTCAAGAATTGACCTTTTTTCCCTTTATGCTGCATTACCAAAATAATCTCTTCTTTCGTGCTTTGTCATGATAAAAACAGGACTGGTATGATTTATAGAGGCAAATTTGGCAGTCTCTCCCTATTTACTTGGACTGGAGGGTAGGTGTCAAATTTGTGCCTGTCCCAATGAAGATGTTACCTGAAAGAGGAGACAGTGTGTTAGAGGATCAGACGTAGATTAAGGTGTTGCTGTTGTGTGTGCCAGGTATGATTTACAGATTAAGATCGTTTCCCCTATTTAGTTTAATTGGCATTTTTCTCTTTATTGTGTGTTTTTAGTTCTCTAATTTTGTAAGTTTTTTTTAATCTACCCCAACACAAAAGCCTATGCAATGACAGAGTATTTTCTACACAATTCAGCATTTTTTCTTGTTATGGTACAAAATACTTCTCCATCCATTACAATTCTGATTTTTCTTTTTGCAGTAAAATGCCATTTTAAAATATTTTAGAGTATTCCAGTGTAATTGTAATTGTACAATGATTACAATGTAATTGTAATTTTACATGACCTAAATCACTCCAAGTCATTTCAGAACAGGCCCCAGGTGAACTAGAGATTTTGTCCTTGTTTCCTTCTTGTCCCAAACTCTGCCTCAGTTACATCAGAAGTTCTAGCCCTGTGAAATCAGGACCCACTCTTGTTCTGCTTCTCCACAATTGTAAAAAAATATGTGTTTTGCCTGCCTGAGGATTGCACTACTAGGTTTGCTGTCACCTTATTAGTGCTCATTCCTTTGCTGGGTTCATCTGTAATAAGTCAGAGTTCATTTATTATGGAAACTCACAGATACACAGAAGAAATTGTGAAGAGACTTCAATAGTTCCTATTCCTTACAAGAGGAATGTCTTTAAATTATAAAGTACTATAAAGAACTTTTGCTCTTAGCATTAATTTTTCTTAAGCTCTCAGTCCCTTTGACAAGGAGAATAAGAAGCAGAGATATCGCCTGGAATAGGGAGGGAGGGAGCTGTCCAAACCTATCTTTCTTTGGCTGATTGATGTTTAGTAAGTTTGCAGGAGTTAATCTAAACTTTCTAGCTTGGGTTACCGTCTGATTTGGTGCTATAGTAAATGAAGAGGAACAATTTAGGCTGTTTCCCCGACCAAGGTTTTTTGTGTGATGCAACCTCTAGAGATGCCTTGCAGTCATCTAGGTGGTGTGGGATCTTTCAGAATAAAAAACAACAGGAAAAAGAAAAGAATAGAATAAAAATAATTTTGCTCTGTAGTTTGCTGAAGGATTGGATAGCAAACTTTGAGATGTTAGTAATCTTCAAAAAATAATTAAAATCAAGCAGGAGGGCCTGGAAGCAGCTGTGTGTGTAATGTAGCAGCTCACACAGCTCTGCAGCTATCAAAATAGCTCTGTATATACTTGGTTAAATATTTTGGTTTAAGTCTTCCTCGTAGCCATCTACTTACAGAGTGCTCCTTATTCCTTCCTGTCAATAAAAGGGGAAGGGAGCCTTGGAGCACAGCGTGCCTCTCTGTGGACTTTTCCAGCTGCTAATGACAAGACAAGCTTGTACAGATGTGGAGTGAAGGGGAAGCTGAGCTGTTCCCCCAAAGCACAGCCTCTGCTCTGTGGCATTTTTCACCACAGTGCCCTTCTTGAAATTTGTGTGGGTGATGTCAGTTTAATAAGCTCAGCACTTTTAGGGGACATTGACAGAAACTAAATAGGAAAAAGGCAACAAATGTTGGGTTTTAGCAGAATATCGACTTAATACAGATTGAACAGGGAAGAAAAATATTGTGTGGTGTGCAACTCGAACTTCACATTGTCTCATTAAAGACTCTGCAATGGATAACACTGCCTGCCTGCCTTGCCCTCAGCTGTAGACCCAGCAGATCATTCATGTAAGGAGTAATAATATACCACTCCATGGCACCTCCCTGCAGCTGCCACGAGGTATTTTGAAGATCTGTTTTTATTACTTACCAAAATCTACACTCCATTTATTTCTGTGTAACTGGTTTTCTGCTCCCTCCCCACTTTTCTGTGGCCCCACATCTATTTCTTATTCATTTGTTTGACCCAAATGTCTTGCTTGTGTACAGCCATCAATCCCTTGAAACCCTCAAGTCCCCAAACCTGGGTGTGTATTAAGATGCATTTGCATTTTTTGCCCTTTTAATGGTGTACCTACAAAAAAATGAGTCAGAAGAAATATTAGTTTCTATCACTGAGAAAATTTTGCCTGCTGTCTGGAATAAGTGGATTGACTGAAAAATTGAAAACTGGGCCAATCAACTTAGATTTTCACAAGAAAAAGCACTAAATCTCACAATAGAAGCAAACATTCAATTTGATTTTTCAATCTTGACATGTTTTATGTTATTAAGTCTGAGTATCTGGTTTAGAAACACATAAACCATGGGTTGAGGGAACATCACTTCCACCATTAATGTGAATCAAAGGCAATTTAATCTGACACCAGTAAAACACCAGTTAACCAAATAGTAGCAAAGGTGGGTTTGTCAGATGGACAGCTGATGGTTTGGGTGGTCACTGAGGGACGGCAAAACCTGTGGCATGTTCCACTTGGCTATAGGGCTTCAGGGGATCAGGAGGTTGCTCAAAAGCAATTAGTTTGTGGTTAAGTTTGTCGGGGTTTTTTTTGGCTTTGTTTTCTCCCCAAAATGAATTACTTAATATAATCCTATTGTTTGCTCACCAGAGAATAAAGGAGATGGTATTTGCCAGCTGTGCAAAGAGTGGGCTTTTGGTGGGAGGGACTTGTGATGTATTTGTGGCCTGAGTCCCACAGTGGACTGTGACTGTGCAATACTGATATTTAGTGCTTTCCATTTCCTAAGCAATAATTCCACACAACTCATTATTTATATTCAGCAAGTGCCAAAAGCTTTTTTTTCTTTTTTTTTTTTTAAAAGGCTCATAATATGAGTTTGCTCAATAGCCTCTGGAATACTGAGTTTTGTCCCTTCAGTGCAGGAAAAGCTGTTTGTCTCCTTTCAGAAAGCATCCAGGCTTGACCCTTCATGGCCAAAATATAATGTGAATGCTAAATTCCACAAAACCCAGAGAAAAAATATTAATATTTCTCTCCACATTTCTCTTTTCATGATTGAAACACAAGCACTGAATGTGATTTTCCTGTCTTGAAACAAACACACCAATAAGTCTATCCGGTCTGCCAAGAAAAGATGCAACATCCAGACAGTTCTTTGTACTGTCAGATGAAATGAGGCTATTTTGACTAGTGTTTAGGATATACAACATATGGCATGCTGCTGATTTTTGCTTCTGAAGGATCATATTGGATTTACGTATCTGATGGTATAATTCTAACTGCACCCTGCAAAATACTGAAATGGCAACTCAGCATGTTTTTTGAAGGTGCCAGAACCATAAAAAGTTGTTGCTGGCTCTGTTCCAGCACTTCCTTCCTTTATTAAAGCTAATTTCTTGGCTTTTGACTAATCACAGCTGTCCTTGAGGACAACAAAATACGAGTTAGGCAGATCGGGAGGTGGTTTTGCGTTTTGCCTTTCTGCTCCCCTCAGCAGACATTGCCTGTGGTTTCAGTCTTCCGATAACTCACCTACAACCTGAAACCCCACCCAGGACAGCAGTGCCTAAAAACTGCTGCCCAGCACCCCCTGAGTGTTGGGGAAACAGCTTCTCTGGGACTTGCTGCAGAGCAGGCTTTTGGGTGGTGCTGAAGCCTTTGATTCCCAGTTGCGCTGGTGTTCCAGGGCTCAGGAGAACATCAGTCTCTTGGTGCTGCAGCTCTGCTCGTGTCATCTCATCATCAACCTTTCAGCACTCATCCAAAGCCACTGCTCCTGGGTTTGGGCAACAAAGAGATCATGGCTGGTTTATGTCTTCCATAAGTCATAGGATCATAGAATGGTTTGGGTTGGAAGGGATCTTAAAGCTCATCTCGTTCCACCCCCTGCCATGGGCAGGGACACTTTCCACTAGCCCAGGTTGCTGCAAGCTCCTGTCCTTGGACACTTCCAGGGATGGGGCAGCCTCAGCTTCACTGGGCAGCCTGGGCCTCACCACCCTGACAGGGAAGAATTTCTTCTAATATTTAATTTAAATCTATCCTCTTTCCATTTAAAGTGATTTCCCCATGTTCTGTCACTACATGATTATATATTATGATGCTTTACTGAGATTCATATTTTTCTAGACTCAGAAGGTAAACAAAAATGACGTATATTCATTTGACGTATCTGCATACTTTTCAAGCTAACTCCATGTTGGTCAGGTTGTCTTTTTTGACACGTGAACAATACGATTTAAGATGTCTGAAACTGGACTGTGAAGCGTGGCTTTGTGGTTAAGTAAACTCCAGGCTGTGCTGAAGCCTTCATTCCCCCTGTTCCTGTGGACTTTACACCACGTTTCTGTTGGCACGACAAAATATTCAGGGGGCTTGCTCTCTGGTGTAGCTGGGAAAGTTTTGTAGGATTCATTTTCTTTACCTCAGGAAAACAAACAAAGCTGAGCAGCAGCTGAGCTGCTGTGTGAATTTTGTTAGAGAAATGGTGGGCACCAGCCTAACACACACATTTGGACTTCTGTGTTGATCCAAGTCCTCTGTCTCTGAACAGCATTGTGCTGCAGCCCAAATTCACCCAGCAGAGGCAAATCTGGTTTGGATAATGCCCTTGTACAGAACAGATTAATTGCTTTAATTAGGTGGCTTTTTGTTTTGGTTTTTTTTAATGTCATTTTGGGGTACCAGGTATTGCACATGGGAGCACTTCCCCTGTGCTCTGGTGTTGATGATCACAAACAATAAGTGCTTTTTTTCAAGTCAGCTGTGTGATCTAATAAACATATGTGATCCTGCCCATCTCTTTACTTGTCTTCTTACACAAATTTAATATTCCTGCTACAGTATTTTCTTGCAGTCTCATTTTCTGTTAACTTTCAATTTTTATAGGCTGAAAAGTACCTCAGGGAAAGAGCTTGCTGATTGGTTTTTTGGGCTTTTTTTTTTCCTTGTGAAAAGTTATTTTTATAACCCTACAGTTTCTTCTCTTTTTTCAGTGCTTGCTTTTTCAAAAAGAATAGCAAATTGACTGTATCTGAGAGCTGATATGCCTATTTTGCTCATAACTTTTAGCTGCTATTTCCTTAGAAATTTCCTGGTGATACATATGGTGTGTATGAACAAGCTGCCCTTCCTCTATTTCTTTTTATTTCCTTTTACCCAAAGGCTTCTTGTTCCTAAAATTTTTATGTAAAAACATTTCTGTTGTTTAAAATCTGTCTTATTCTCAGATGATCCCTAACTCTGTTTTATTCAATCATTAAATTATAAGGTGCCACCTTGTTATTTCTGTCATTTCCTTGCTGATCCACAAGAGCACAACCTGAAAGCGAACTTTCACTTTAAAGTCTTCTAAAAATATTCCTTCCTGGGATCTGCTGCTGTAGCTGGTGTCTGACACGAGCTGCTGCTGTTCTTCCTTTGCTCCATTTCAGTGTGACTGCAGGAGCAGAACCCACTTGGGTACCCACTGGGGTGGGCAAGAGCTGCACCCATTCCAACCGGTGGGTGCATGAGGATGAGATTTTTAACAGATACTCACACCTTTGTTACCCCACTGCTACTTTCTTGAGGAAGTTTCCTGTCCCAAATCATATAGGGTTTGGCCAGGTTAAAACATACTAAGGGAAAATTGAAAATATTATATATATATAAAAGCATAATTTTTCAGGACCTTTCTCAAAACCAGTCCCTGGCAAAGAGACTGCCCCGCTACAAAAAAAATTAGGCTGGTATTTTCTGGGGAAAGTGATAAGACTTCCAGGGGGATACGTGAATTTGGGCCCATGCTGTGGTATCAGGAGCCTGTAACTTCAGTTGGTTCACAGGAATTAGATAATTCAGGCTGAATTGGTGACAAACGTGGGGCAGTCTGGATTGTTGATTGTTTCTGCAGCTCTGCCCATGAGAAACCTAAGGGTGAGACAGAGACATCCCAAATTAAAACAGAGGCTGGGCTGTGCTTGCTGCTATTTGCTTTGCTTGACATAATTTGAGGAGAATATTTGTTTGTGTGTTTTGGTGTTTTCCTAGCATGACTTTCCCTTGCGTGGTCTCCACACGTATTGCCAAGATATTTTTAAAGTAGCTAAATTGAGTGAGATATATAGAAATGAATCTGAATGAAGCAAAATTCAGTGAGTTGGGCAATATATTTCTGACAAATTTATCTGCATGGAATGTGAGGGTTGGTGACAAGACAGACAGACTGTTTTCACATAATCTCTGCATCTTTAATCTCTGCCTTTGAGTTTTGAAGCTATATGGCTGCTGTGTCTTAAGAGTTAAAGAAGAAAAAAAGGTTGTTTAGTGGTGACAGCTGTGACTTTAACAGCTCAAGCTGGAAAGGTGAGGTCTTTAAAAAAAAAATGCAGTGTCCTTATGTCTGCAGTGCTGATCCTTTGCACATGGAGTCTGGAAGCCTGATGGTAATGCATAAAAATAATGGTTATATGTGACACTTAGTCTGTTTTGAGGAGCTTCCTATACTTAGTGACCAATAGACAGTACAAAAATTATTGTTAGACTTTTCTTGTTTGTGCTAAAACAGGATTTGAAGAACTGCTTAATGAACATTTACTCTTTTACAGCTCTAAAGCAGCCCCTGCAAATCTATTCTTTCTCTTTTTGACTTCTGCCTCTGCTGGCTCCCTTTGGTTTTGATGTTATCTATTTAAAACCAAATCTGATAAGGGATAATGGCTGCATTAGATTTGAAGAACTGCTTTGCTTGATCTGTCTCCAGTGGCTCTGGAGCAAGGTCTAGGGACTATCCTTTGTGATAAACACTGCCACAGACAATCCCTTAATTTCTCAATCAATTTACTAGCAAGGTGGATGTCGACAGCCTCATCATTTCCTGGGCCAAACTCAAGTCTGAGGATACGTGGGTTGTGAAAAGAGACACAAAGAGGTTAAGGGAGCAGCCTGCCAGAGTCGGTGAGGAGAGGCTCTCTGGGAGTTGATCCTTGCCAGGGAGGGAGAAGCAGCCCTGCAGAGGGGGAGGGAACGAGGAGGAGGAGGAGGAAAGATGCCATTCAGGCTTCTCCTGCAGGAGCTGCAGCAGGAGCTCTCGCTGGTACAGCAGTGCTATACCTGAGTGCCATAAATGTGGTGTCTCCTTCAGCCATCAAGGTCCTTCATTTACTGACAAATAACTGCATTATTTCCTTATATATTTCACAGTTATCTACATATGTATATATATACTCTCCTATGTTCACACATGATTATATGTGTGTAAAACTGATCTTTATACAAAACATAGACCATCTATGTATAAATATATATATACATAGATACCTATTTATAAAAATAATAGTTCTGCCTCATCTTAGCAAACTAGGGAAAACAAATGTGTATGTCCAATATTTATTGCTGGGAATAATGACCTAAATTATTTTCTTGTTAGAGTTCAGATAGCTTCATTATTATACAGTTTCCTCAGAGCAACTCTGAAGAGTTTTTTGTATAAACTGTACTTATTTATCACAAGGCTCGTTATCTGTGTTGTAATTACAGTATGCATACTGTTTTTAGACAGCAAGAGAACTAAAGCTATTAAAACGGTAAGGATAAGTTTAAAGAAAAAAAAGAAAACACCAAAAAATTACTTCAGTAATTCATTTCTTAAATCATGAGGTTCCTAACTCACAAGTTCTCTGTTTCATAAATCATAACTTAGGAGCAAACCAGTTAGTTAATGTGTGGGGAGAGGGCTCATCCTTCCCCCTCCACCACAGTGCAGGACTCTCCTGCATCACACTGGGAAGTGCGAAAGCCTCAGCAGTCCCATAGGATTTGCTCCAGAAAGCTTTTTGGGCAAACTGAAATGTCGACACTTTCCAGCTAGGAAGAGTGGCCTGTGCCCTTCCTGTGAGGCAGCAGATCCCTGGTGCTGTCCTTGCACTGCCCACCGTGTGCAGGGTGACAGCAGGAGGGGACAGTGAGGCTGCAGGGGATGGTGGCTCCACAGTGACCTTCAGCCCCTCCTGGCCATCGTGTCCTGCTCCTGCCTGCCCCTTCCCCTCATCTGGATCACCATCAGCTGAATTATGGCTCATCGAGGGAACAGTCACAATGTGGTCATTGTTGTTGTTGTCCTCTCAAAATTAGCCAGAAATGCTTGTAAGATGTCAAAGGGGGGTTTTTTTAGGCCTAAAAATTTATATTGTACAATTTCAGATTTTTTTGAAACACTGAGGTTCACCTGTGAGTAATTATCTGATGAAATTAATGTAACTTTGATGTTTGATATTGTATGATATTGAATAATTCAGCCTTTGTTTATTCCATAAGAGCTTTAGGAAGAAAGTCATGCCAACAGATGTAATTAGGAGGGAGAGCTGCTTTATGCTGTGACATTACAAGATGGAAATAGAATGGAGTATGTGGTAATTAAGGTGCTGATGGCTTTTCATAAACAAATTTGGGTATATGGTGAACTTTGGATATAGTCCAGCCTTACTGTTTGATGGAACTTTAAATGTACATCTGTGGCATGATGGCATTAAGACAGGATACAACAATGTAAAAAATATTGACTCTACTCAAATTAATGCTGTGCTGAAATATACTTTGCACCAGAACTGTTTGAAATGAGTTCAGTTTGCTAGCCCACTGTAACATATGACATTTTTCTAATTAGGGCAATGTTTAATTTACTGTCTCATGGCTTTTTGAATAAATATAAATTGTCATACTAAAGTGACAGGTGTAAAACCCTGGGTAGCTGTGTTAGAGAGGTTAATTTGCTCTTAATCAAATCAGTTCTGCTTCACTTTCTCACGGGGAGTGAGAGATAATAGGTTTGTTTAACTGGAGATTAGGCAGCCTTTTCCCTGGAATTCCCAAAGGGTTCACCTGAGACTTATTGTGTCATATTCTCTATAAAGATATTTGAATACATCAACATTTAAAGATGTGCTACATCTACTCACAAGGGTATTTTGTTGCCCGCATTTGACTCGGCAGCACTGAGAGGAGATCTAGGACTAGAAGAGCTGTAGGAATGTGGTCCTGTGGAGAGCTGCAATATGCCACCCAAGAAAGGGACCCATCCCCTCCCCAGGCTTGGAAAAGAAAGAAGGGTCAGGTTTCTTTAACTTTTTTTTTTCTTTTCTCTTATTGAGCTGAAAAGGGAGAAAAATCCTTGCCCCATCTTATATTTTGCAGTGAGAAAGTTGTCAATATGTACTGCTTGAGAGCTGATAAAAGAGCTAAGAAACACAAATGAAAATGCCTGCCAGTCTGTAGGAAGTGAGAGCAACGTGGGAATCCGCTGGGGGAGCGTGTGAGCATGAGAAAGAAGCTTGGTTTGTGGGATCAATAGGTGAAGGCTTTGTACCAGAAGGCCAATTGCTGCAGTGCCTGCCAGGATTCGGAGGGAAGAGGCAGTCCCCAGCGAGACAACACGAGCATCCTGCCATGGGGGGTGCAGGAGGAGCCGTACGAGCTGAAAATCATTCAGCAAACAAGCTTGGGGTGTGTTAGGAGAGAAATCCAGTGTGTTACAGAATATCTGAGGCTAGGGCTGAGAGCAGTCTCAGCTTTGATTGCCTGCCACCTGTGGGATAAGAGTTTTTAGAATTCAAGGCAAGCTGGCATCTTATTTTTATGATCTTCAGTGTAAATAACTCTACTTACAAAACGGAAATGAGGTGGTCTGTAGACTAAAGTTATGACACTTCCTTGCCACAATGTTTTAAGGAGTCCCTTCTTGTCTTTTGCTAGCAGCAAGGAAAATGAAATAACCACCCTTGCATGGCAATCTCCGTGCGGGGGAGAAGCCAGAAGCACAAATTTTCACAGCTCCTTGTGCCTGGCGGGTGCAGCAGGCAAGGTTCTCGCTGGTTTGCCACGTACAGAGTGGAGGGATCCAACACAAGGAATGGTCCTGGGCCTCACTCTGCTGCAACATCAGGGAAAACCATCCTAAATAATATTAACGTCTGTGGGCTGTAGAGATAAACGTGACAGAGTTGGGTCTAGAATTGCTCCACTGGGAGACAAAGGAATGTCTTGACCAAATGAGTGCATCAAGGAGAAGCAGGAAAAGGTGATACACATCATACAGAGCTCTAAGCAAATTCCTCCCTACATTATTGCACATGAAGAAGAGCCATCTTCTCTTTAATAATTTAGGAGGTAGGAAATTAATCTTTTGTAGTCCCTGGCCATAGATGAATGCTGCAGTAAATTGAGACTGATTTTTGCTTGTGTGCATCTTTTGTTCCTGAATTATCACGTGCACCTGTGACTTCTATTTATTTGAATGGGCTTTGTGTAAGCTAAGTACTGAGAGAAATGTACCTTTTTTTTTTTTTTTTTTACATACCCTCTATTGTATGTAAAACAAGCAAATCCTCTGACATGTTTAGAGTCCTATATTCTGGATGTGCTGGGCAAAATAAGAAGGATAGATACTATCGCTCTTCTATTATTTATGGACTATAAAGTCTTTACAGTGGCATTGACAAAGGGTTTATAGTCAGTACACAAGCTGGTTATACCATAAATTGTAATGTTATATGATAAACTGGAAGTTTATAGCAGTAGTAGATATCAAAGAAAAAAATGAATTTTGGTTTGAAATGATCTATCATGGGATGGAGTTGCTACATGTTTAAATATTCAACCATTTTTGTCTTCATTTATTTTGAAGCTACTGATAATTCATGTGCTACAGAACAAGGATTTATAGGTTTATTTAGAGACTGCTGTGGGGGGAGGTAGGAATAGACCCTTTAAACTCAAGAACAACACATTCTGGCACGGTGGCTGAGCAACACTTGATGCAATTAAATTGATTCAAGCCTTTGGTTTCCAGCCCTAGAGATGGCAAACAGACCTGTTGCTAAATATTTGGTCTGTTGCTACAGGGCTCCCAACAATGCAATAAAATAGTTGGATTACTATTTCTAGGAATGTAAATGGAGACTACTTACAGCAAAAATGTCTTGAACATAATTTAATTGCTTTGAGTTTACATAAAGACTAAAAGCAGGAAAATGTCAACAAATGTTAGTTCCCCTTCCTTTGTGAGTTACATTCCTTCCTTTAGCTAATGATTCTGTAAACAAGAACCAAAATATTCTTATTGTTTGCTTACAACACTTTAATTTAAAAAATCTCATTGCAGTTTTTCCCCTTGCAAGGAATTACTATGTATTAAATTCTTACTCTTTATTAAATTCATAGTTTCTCACTGCTCTTTTCTCCCTCCAAAGCCTTTCTGGTGTGTAAGTACTTTACAGATGGAATGGCACTACAAACTTAACTGATAATTTGCAGGTAAAACTAACTTTCTTTCTTTTATAGCTTCTAGAACTGGCTTAAAATTATCTCAGCTGGATGGAGCATGGTGCTCATAATGCCAAGGCCATGGGTTTGTTCCTTGTATGGGCCATTCACTTAAGGGTTGGACTTAATGGTTATTGTAAGTCCCTTTTAACTCAGACTGTTCTGTGAAATATAGTGTACCATAGGAATTGTAAAGCTTTGAAAACCAGTCTGCTGTCTTAATTTGTAACGTGTTCAACACTCAGGTGCAGCCAGGATTTTGGGAAGCTTAAGATTAGACACAAAAATGGAGGAAAACAGATTTTTCTGTAAGAATGAGTGCTGCTGACTTGTCCTTGGTGGTGACTGGCATGTTGGCAAAACAGAGATTTGCCTAATTAAGCAAAGATTGCTGTGTTTGGCCGTGAGCAGGCTTGAGAGGGGTGGCTCAGGTGAGAGTGTGAGTCCAAACAGAACAGAAGGGATTGGATGAAGCAGGCAGCATGTTGTGAGCCCAGAGCATCGAGGTGCAGGGCCAAACCAGCCCCTTGTGGGCTCCTGAAGCTCCCTGTGCCCCCTCCCAGGAGAGGGGCATTTCTTCTGCGGGTTCCCATCCCTCTGTGTGGCTGACAAATCCTTCAGGGACGAGAGTGTGTATGTCATGAAGGGAGAGAGGCTTGCAAACCTCTTCAGCAGTCAGCAGAATGGCATAAGAAATTATGTTCAGAGACTAAAATATGAGCAATATTTCAGTCTGTCCCTACTGCCAGGGGCCCAGGTAATGTCTGAGTGTATGCACAGCACATCCATGGCTCGTTTCCAAGCTCTGCTCCAGTCTGACTCGATAATGAATATGCATGAAGGGGAAAAGATGGGGGGGAGGGAGGGTTTGTCTATTTGTTGGTTTGTTTTGGTGATTTTTTTGTTGTTGTTGTTTGTTTGGAGGGGAGGTTTATTTGTTTAATTGTTTTTCTAAAGAAATATTTTTTTTCTGGGAGGGGGAAAAACCTAACTGCTGTTTTCCCCTGAAGTACAAGTTTTGCACTGTGTACGTTGTTAAAGTACAATGCTAAGGATGAAAAGATGTATCTCCCCAAGCGATTTCTTGAGTTGTTTTTCATGCAACATAACAGTTTTCAATTGTACCATGTAGCAGTCAAGTGGTCTTATTTTAGTTATGCCTGAGGAACTCTTTGGAGAAATTAAAAAAAATAAACCATCAAACCATTTTGGGGTTAGACTCTCTGCTTGTTTTTAGCCTTCTCTGATCTTTGACACCCCTGCTAAGAGATTGAAAAATTGGGATTGGTAACATTTCCCCATTTGCAGTGGTGTAAACAAGCACACATCGTAAGGCCCCGCCTGATTTTTGACATCTGCTTCTTTATCACTGATGCTTTAAATATGAAATAGTTCCACAGGAATTTCAAACAGCAGAGCTTTATGGGTGCTTTGGCCAGTGTTGTACCCCATAAATGCTAATAAAGTTGTCATTAGTGTCTGCAGGATGGGTTCTTGCAAGATGGGCACGTATTTCAGTCTTTATGGTTGCCACTGCAAATCAGCACTGAACATTCACACGGGACAAATTGATTGTGTAGCAGAGCACTGGTGGGGAACTGTGGGCAGCTTTGTGTGGTGGGGTTATTGATGGGAGAACAGCCCTGCAAGGATCTGCTCTTCCCTGAGGTGGACACAAGGGCTGATCCATCACAGACCTTCTGGGGACCTGTTAAAACCTTGTCCCTAAATTTTCCGCAAGGCCCAAATAGTTCTAACGAGCCTTTAATTGCTCCAAGCAGCCTCACCTGCTCTTGTCCCATGGCCCAGGAGGGGTGTTTGAGGTTCAGGTGGCCCTGGGACAGAGTTTGCTCCCTACCTGCCCTGCTGCCTCACCCTTGCTCAGGTATCTCTGGACCATGCTGGAGTGTGGGGTGGCCTTTGGGACCGGTCCCAACCCCTGCCAGCTGCAGTGGGCATTCCCAGCAGGGCTGGAATTCAGTGTCACAGGAATTGTGCAGGTCCCGTGCAGCTTCCCAGATTTGCTCCCTGTTCAATGTACTGATCAGTAATGGAAGTTTCAGGTGGCTTTGCAGAATAGGGGTGATTTTTTTGTTATTTATTTGTTTTCAACTGAAGTTTCTGCCTGATTTGTCTAAGAAGTTGCATAATTTACCTGCAGCTTAAAACTGTTCCCTTTGTGCAGCACAAAGAATGACATTTTCAGTTTACTGAAATAAATAAAAAATAGGAGAGGGGAGTGGGGGGAGTTAGGGACATGTTTACGTGCCAGTGGCTCTTGTTTGTGCCTGGCAGGCAAAGTGAGTGAACTGTTAAATTACTGTTGTGTTCCTGTGTGAGGTCATCATTGATTTCTATTAAATTCTTTAATGTTGTTACTAACTCCTAAAATCTATAGCAAATACTCATTGGACCATGTATATTTCTGAGGATTTATGAGCTGTTCATGATTCATTCAATCACAAACATGATATATACCACCGAAATATGAAAATTTTTTTGGGTGGTAATTTTTCCTTTTATATTTCCTGAGCAGAGTACACCCTTGTAAGCACAATACCTGTTTCAGTCTATCACTATTTACAGTAAACAACTAAAAATGAATTTAAGTTTTCAGCCTCTTATGCAAACTAAGCCTTTGGTATCTTCCCAGTATATGCTTGCTGAAATGCCGGTTTAGATACAGATACTTTTAGCTCTGTGTAATGCTTTGATATCTAGTATTTGCTCAAACAAATACACATACATTTTCTAGATAACTAAAGGTACCTTCAAGTCTGGACTATTAAAATCTAGCTGGTGCCTTGTCCTAGTCATGACTATTTCTCATAAATACAGCAGAGTTAACTGAGTTTCTGTTGGGGAGTGCCAAAATGGAAGCGTGTATTAAATCTTCAAGTGAGGTGAAGAGATGTTCTGTACTCTCACTGTATGTGAAGCTAGCCTTCTGTATGGGCTCTCTGGAAAGAAAAGGGGTTGATGATCTGCCTGTGCAAGGCTGGAGCCCACGCATGAGTTTACTGCCCCAGAGTGCAGGTCCCAAACCCTCCTGCAGTGACACCTTTCAGCTGCGCATAGCACGAAGGACGAGCCCTTGCAGCTGCACAGAGGGCGCTTAGAGAGAGTCTCCCACCTCTCATCCCTCACTTTCCAAGAGCTGTCTTGACACACTACTTGAGCTGGGATTTTTAGCGATGCAGTTATGCTGTCAAAAAGAAATAGGAATTGCGATCCATAGCGGAGCTGTTTATATTTTATTTACAAAATACCGCATTTTTTGATTCAAGTCTAGACACATAAGCACTTGGTAGAGTATAAGCAGAACTTAGCCCTGAAAAGACATGATGTTAGCTTACATTTCAAAATGAGAGTAAATGTTTGCCAAAGATATGTGCATGCTATACCTTGAATGCATATAGTCCCTCCTAAGACTTCTCGTAGTGATTGTGGCTTACGTAGCTCAAAGCTAATTTTGTGACAAAATCTTGCAAATGCAGTATTTGGAAAACCAAACCATGTTTACAGGCAGAAATCAATCCCGGCTATGGAAGGTCCTTGATACAACTTAGGCTTTCCATTAACAGCTCAAGTGGGGCTCCTGACTTGGAGGTAATGTCACACCAGTGCAGGAGTACTAGAGTGAGAACAGCCTAACCAGTACAAAAGAGGAAAAGCCTGAGCAGCCAGCTGGTTCTGATCACTGCAAGAGCACTGTGGCCAGCCCATCACACAGAGCTGAGGGACTGCAGGACCCCTGCTCAGAGTAAGAATCCAACATTGATTTCAAGACATTTATTTAAACACTTTCTCTTCTTTTTATTTCATTTTTTTTCTCCCTGTCCCTTATTGTCTACAGTGTTCCTCCTTCCTTCCTTCGGTCCTAAATGAATCCTTGAAATAGCCAAATGAGTTGTTCCAACATGGAAGCACACTTATTTTGTAGAACTATGGCACGCGTAGGGAAATTTATTTGTAGGGAACAAGCTTTCCACCAGGTTCATCAACACACAGTTCTTGCTCAGACTCTTTGTAGAAATGATTCATCTAAACGAATCACAACTCATAGTAGGGATAAGGTAGCTATAGGTGGCTTCTGAACTCTTGTCTATGTACAAAATAGATATTGAAGAGATCCAGCTGCGTCTTTAAAAATGAATGGCAGTACAGTATGAAGTTCTGCACCGGCTCTGAGTTAGCAGAGCAGGAAAGATCACACAGCCCAGAGAACAGGTGGCCTCTGGACCTAAAGTCATCTCACTGAATCAGACCGCTGAATTCTATATAGTTCTGCATTATATGCAGCATGATCCTGATTTGCCGTCTTGTTTTTGTCTCATACTCTTTAAGTTCATGAATTTTTTTTCTGAGCAATCAGACTGTTGAGGAATGCTTGCAGCACAGATGTGTGATGGTCAGGCTACTGTAATAATCCTTTGAGGTCCAGTTGTTGTTTGACCTACAATTACATTTCTAGTGTGTTTGATAAAAAGTAGCTGAGAGCATGAGATTACAGATGTGTCTGTTGCTGGCATTATCATAATTGAGACATACTGGCTTGTTTAAAAAAGATGTGGTGAATGTGCTGAAGCTTTCAACTGGCATAACACAAACGCCTTGTGTTTATTTTAAATGTCTGCATTTGCATCTTATGCAACCTTGACTAAAAAATCCTACAGTCTTCATGTTTTTGGATTCTTACTTGGAAACATTTCTCTTCATCTATGCTAACCTGCTGCCTGAGGCAGAAAGCAGATTTTGATTCTGTCTGTATTTTGCTCATTAGTAGAGGAAACAAGATCCAAGCCCCTCTTGAGCTAATACTTCAACACATGTCTGGCCTTAAACAGTGATGAAGGCACCCTCAGCCCTGTGAAGCAAGTGGTAGCTGAACCAGCACGAGGAATAGAGAGAGCAGGTTTCCATTTACCCCTCAGGTGAGGGTGGAAGCAGTGCAGAGGCCTGTGTGCTGTCCCAGAGCTGCAGGAAAGCACATAGGCAGCCAAGGAGGCTGAAGCCAGCAACAGGCATCTCCTGGCTGTATGGCAACAAGTGACTTTCAGCCTGTTCACTAGGGGCAAAGAGACTTGTACAATTCTGTTGCCATTTTATCTGCCTGTTTGTCTCCCAGACTTAGTATTATAACCACTTGGAATACATGTGAAAGAAAAACTTCGAAGAGAAATGGAAGCCTATCATCTGGGGTAAGCATGTGGTAGAGGAGACCCAGGGAAAGAATAACCACACAAGCTTGTTTCTAGCTAGGATCAGCAAAACCACATGAGAGAGAAATGCTGGAAATGGCCAAACAGCAGTTCCATCAGAAGTGACAATGAGCTTCCACCACATGTCAATCAGGCTCCATTATTCATGTAGTATTGCTGTATCTTCAATACTGAGGTGTGCGATTTAGAAAGCCAACCCAAAAGCTTGCTCCTTGTGGGTTTGGTCCTTATTTCTGTAGCTTTTGTACCACTTTGAGATTGTTCAGTCAGTCACACCACCTACACGTTGGAAGCTTTGCATTGTTTGGGTACTTTCCAACTATCGCTCTCGTTCTACCTTTTCCAGCTATGTAAAAAAAATGGTTATGTGATTTTTATTTTACTGCTTTGTGCTGTGTTTAACAGCGTGAATGAATACAGAACTTGATATAGGTAAGCTAAATTAAAGAGAGAATATTTCTCCACAATAAGTAAACAAGCTTAGCTAATTATCTGGCTTGTAATCATTCACCACTCAGCATGTGTGCATAATTTTTGTTGCCCAAATTATCCAGAGGTTAAACTAAAGCTTATATATAAATAGGAAATATTTCCCATATTCAACTGTGCAACTCCCTGCAAGGCAGAGGAACAGGAATGTGCATATTTTACAATACCACGGAGCACACATTTTTCATTCTTTTTAAGTCTCTGTCGGTTTATGTGGCGGTGACCGTGGGCCTTTGATCAGGCTGGCTGTTTGAAATCTCGGAGTGGCTAATAGCTCCCTGTTAGCGAGGGGGAGGAGATGAGCACTGAAGCTCACAATCACAGGCAGTCACTCGGTGAACTCCTGAACCGGAGTGTTTTGGAGTGGTTTTTAAAGCAGGGATTTGAATTGACAGCGTTTGAAGTTGGCACCAATATCAGTGCCTGGGCACAGAGATGACACGAGGCTTTTCCGTGGAGTGGGCTGGGGATGGAACTGGAGAAGTGCACAGGACACAGATGTGTGGAGCTGTTCAGGTCCACCAGAAAAAACTGGATGTGTTGATCCCTGCAAGGGAGGTCCTTATTTGAAATATTGTGCTACTGAGGATGGGAAGAACCTTCTGTAACTGTCCCAAGCCCAAGAACTGCCCCCTGCCTACTCAAAGCCAAGGCTGGGAGCTGCACTCAGCCTCGAGAAGAGGGTAAGGGATGTGCTTAGTTAGCATTGTTCTGCAGCATGGGATAACCTGGAGGAATGTAATGTAAATGCTGGAAAGAAGAAAAAATCCAAGTAATGTTTTTAAGTATCTTTTCTTTAAGATAACCAAGATGAAATGTGACAAGTTGTGAATGTAAAATACTGGTATGTTATACATGCTGCTGGTTTTGAGAGTTGCTGTTGGTCTTCTAGGGAAAAAAAAATGGTATTGTTCAGGTGGCCTATAGATCAATAAGGAAGACAAGTGAAAACTAGCTTCAGAATGGGAAAAGTGACAATAAATTAATACTGATTTTGAGTAAAAGCATTGGTAATAAAAAAAAAAGGCAAGACTTACAGAAATAAAATTATTGCATACTTTGTATCCTATCATTAGAGGGCTGGTTCATAGAGCCCTAAAGTCTCTTGCTGAAACAGGTGACATGATTTACATGACTGAAATGTTAGAAATCAATAGCTATGACTTATTTAGGAGGGATTTGGTGGGCATAGAAGTAAACAATTATTGTAAAAAATCATACTTCCAAGTAAGATATACTGAAACAAAATTATCCTGAATGGATATGAATCAGCTTCTTCTCAGCTGATGCACTACCCACAGTTTGTTTAACAATGGCTGAATTCCAAACGAGAACTGGATAATTCCCTTCCTACATTTACTTCTAATCCTCACAGTGGAATAATTTGTGGAATAATTTCAGTTTAGACAACACTGCTGGAAATCAGTGGTGGAAAATGGATACTGCTGCAGCTTGTGCTTGATTATATCTATCCTGCATCTAAATATGAATTATCTTGCCCGAGCTCAAAGTATGAAGTTGTTTGGAAAGTCCAGCTTGCCTTCCTGGGCAAGCTTGATTTTCCAGCTTTTCAGAAAGGGTGCTGAGTGAAAGAGGAAAAGGCAGAAAATAATCACCTTTCTCTGAAGGCTTTTTCTATGTTTTACCCCAAGATCTGTATCAGTAAAAGGTGTTTTGCTCTTGGCCTGAAGAAGAGTTTTCATTTAATTTTTTTATTACTGTGTAATCTTAATAAAACCTCAGAATGTTCAATATCATTAAAACCGGTTTGCCAAAGAGTTTCTAGGAAATCAGTCTGTTTTAAGACCTTAATTTAATACTAAAGGTATGGGGAAACCAGTAAATAGATGCAAGAAATGCTTCAGAGGAGAGTGTTTTCTGCAACTCCACAGTTCTTCTTATCTCCCCTTTAGCAATGCATCCCATCCATGACTGTCAGATGAATTGGATCTTGCACCGCAAAAGGCATTATCTCCCATTGGGATGAATGTTCAGGAGGCATCAAGGAGTACTCCGAGAACAAGAGCATCATTTAGGCAATGAGTAGCTGCTGACTCACCAGAAAAAATTCTGCAGAGGCAGCTGATTTCCATGCAGCAATGGTTGGCGTTTGTAAACAGGGCTGTGCATCTCCCGAGCCGTGCAAACATCTAATCACAGATCACTTACACACACAGGTTACATCTCTGAGCCACTTCGGACCCCTCCATTCCCGAGAAACATCATCCAATCTGTACTCTCGATTGCACTTGTTTGTCTTTCCTTGAAGAAGTTTTTTCAGGACAGGAAAAGGGAAGTAAATGTCCCAGGATTTTCCATGTTTCTTGGGAGAGTAGGGATCCAACTCCTACTGGACAGCAGAGTAACTGAGGTCTTAATTGCCTCTGAAACTCACTCCTTTTAAATTAAATATCAATCTCACAGGAGATGATAACAGAAATGTCTGTATTTCTGACATGTAAAACCTGTTTATCACTCTGAGATGCCCTGTGGTGTTTACAAATGCCTCCAAGAAATGGTCGGGCTGAGAAGGGAGACACAGGTTGAGGGGCAGCTGAGGGGAAACAGACATTTGGTCTAGATTTGCACTGATATTGCTGTGTAGATTTAATACTTGGCTTTTCAACCCTTTGCTAAATGATTCCTGTTATAGATGGATGGATGAATGAAATAGGGTCAGAACTTTCTAGACTTCTTCATTATATTTAATAACATCTTAGACCAATGAGGCTGAAAAGGTGCAAAATAAGAGCGAGAGCTGAGTACTTTTTATGTGGTTATCTTGATGCTCAAGTCAAACTGAACTAGAAATAAAAAAGACTACTTACTTTTAAGGTAATCTGTCCCAGATTTGGGGAGGGCATTAACTTGTCATAGTTGGCAAATTAATTATTAAACACATAAATACATACCCAACATAAATACAGACCTGGGTGAAGAATTAGTATTCTTCCAAGAGTGTGTCTATATGTAGTTATTCACAATGGGCGTCTATCCACATGATGTACGACCACTGCTTCTTGCCTTCTGATATAAAACTCAAATCACCAACAGTGTGCATAAAATACAACATTTTGACTTCTAATGGTTCTCAGTGAGTTCTGCCTTTAAGCCTGATGTATTTTTTAGCAGCTCTGATGAGCAGGGCATTGGATTAGGTGCCAGAGATTCTGGGTTGGATTTCTGCCTCAACCACTATCTTTCATGCATTATTTTTGTTATTAAATGATGGTTTAACACAATGCCATACATTCCCAAAAATTAAACCTTACTAACAAATTAATAGCTTTTAAGACTATAAGTGTGCGTGTGTATATAAAATTAAAAACTCCATAATGTAGAACAGTAAAAATGGAAGGGTCACAACAAGGAAATAGATTAGCAGAAAAATAGTGTATAGCAGCTTGTAGTAGGTATCAAAAAGATGCATGTCTTGACTTTAATCCATTTTCTTCTTCATAAGCAGAAGCTGGTAATAGACTATTTTAATACTTTTTCAAAAGCTGCCTAGGAACCCTAGCTACTAAGCCATAAAGGGAATGGGTAAGTCCCCAGAAGGCTTCCTTTCTTTTCTTTTATAAATGTGTAGGGGGGGAAAGCAAGATAAAAAAGACACCCAGCTTCAAAGTTAGATGTAAAATAATTTTCCTTTATCTATTATCTTGCCTAGTGCAATGTACTAAAGCAGTTTTCTGAATGTCATGGAATTTAACGTTAAACAAAAATAAGCAGAAACAGAAATCTGTTTTAATTTCCCTCTAATTACTTCCTCAGAACCAATCAAGCTGCCAGTCAGGGGAATTGAAGACAGCACACAGATCAACACTTTACCATCTTTGTTTTTACAAAACTTAGTTACTTTGTTAATGGACAAAAAAAGAGGTTGTTGAATCTGGTTTCAAATGTAGGTAGCTGATTATTTCTTGAAATAATGTTTACATGATTTTGTTTCAAGTTAATTTTGAGATTGCTTTTTTCCAGCACAGTTGGTTAAAAAAAGATGCCTACCAAATCCCAGAGAGGTTCTTCTGAAGCTGCTGAACAAAAACCTAAATTAAAGTAACAGTGATAATACTTCTATTTATGGAAAATAAGGATAAGAATGCTGAGTTAAAGGGCCTTTAGAACAAATACATTTCTAAAGATCAGAAATCAGTTTGAAACTGATTTGTTTGGCATCTGCACTTGTGTAGTCTTGTACAGATCACTAAAATTCTCACAACTTCTCCTTCTCATGTAACAGGAAGCATGGGTTTAAGGTTTTCAAAGTGTTACCTGCACCCATAGGAAAAGTACAATATATACTTGGATTATTGTATTTCTTTATGCTATTGTATTTCTTTATGCTGGATCTGGAAGGCATGTGATTTGTTTTCAGAGGAAACTGTACTCCTAAATTCCTTTGAAAAATCTCTCTCACTAAATCTGTTATCACCCTAATTCTTTATACAGATAACAAAAGGCATCTGCCCTGTCTTTTCTTTATATACGTAACAAAAATAGTTTGACTAATTCTAAACGACAGGCATGGCAAAAGAAAGTGATATAATGAATCTGTAAATGGAGAGGCTTTTGCTTGGAGTTATTTTTTTCTTTTGTGCCTTTTTTTTTCTTGGATTTTTTTTGTTTGTTTTTTGGGGAATTTTGGGGGCTGGTTTTGTTTCCTGCAGATTTATTAAAGTAGTTTGCAGGTAAGGAAGAAAGTGTTTTTTATTTAAGGTATTCATCTGGAAAACAGAAGTAATTTACATCTTTCTCTGCCTGAGAAGTTTGTTTCTGAGTTGGATACCTATTGTTTGTTAGGTTAGAATATTTCTGCAAGACACTGAAATCATAACATTCCTGAAATTCTCAGAGATGAAGATGTGAGAAGGAAAGCAATGCCTACACAGCACTTCAGTTTTTGTTAATTTCTTGTCAAATAATGTTTGAGTTACTTTTATTAAGAGCAACAAGCAAAACAAGGAAGACAGAAACTCCAAAGTTCAGAAACCTCAGCTTTAGCCCCTTTCCACTGCCTAAATTTCAAATGCTTATGTAATTAAGCATGCAGTTGTCTTGTGGAAGGATGCCTGAAGCCAGGATACAGCTTCTGGGAGAGGTGGGGAGAGGAGGGAAGGCCCCCTGACATTTAGTGTGGGTTTACTTACACGTGGACTGTAGCCAAGTAATTATTATTTTGGTTTTTTTTCTTCTTACTGCTTTATTGCTTATTTATGTATAGCCTTTCTTTCTTAGACAGTATTTGTTCATTAAATTGAACTTAGTTGAACCTTTAAAATAATCTTTTTCCAGTTTATGATTTTTTTTCATGAAAAATTAATTTTCCTTCCTTTTACCCTCTCTTTGGATGTGGTTATTTAGCTCCCTCGATCATGAGCTCTGCTTACAGACAGAATTACTGAAACATCTGTGGAAAGGAGATTTTCAAATGGTGGCACAAAAGTTCTGCTTGTGAACATGAGAATATTTACGTGGGCGTGAGAGGTTTCTGAGGGCCCAGAAGGTAAAGCTTTGTTGTGCAAGCTCATGGCATAGAGAAAAACTTTATTTTTCTGCAGCATTGTAGTTTTGTTTCACTGCTTCAAACTCGTATTTTTCTTGGTTTCCAAGTCCTGAGCAAGAACTATAAATGTCACAATATGCTGAGTTAATGAGGGAGCACCAGGCTGGGCTCTCTGCAAGACTTTGCTTTGTGGTTTTAAATCAGAAAATCAGAGCCTTAAATTTATCTGAACATAGCCTCCTTTTTGCCTGTGTGGTTTAATGTGGCTTAATTAACTAATATCTTAAGTGAGGATTCAAGTACCCATGTAGATTAAATGAGCCAATTTAGGATCCTGCAGGAGCTGAGTCCCTCTGAAAATACATCTCTTCTTCCACAAAGGAATACAGAAAACACTTAGGAGGCTGTATTGGTTTAGCATGGCAGGGGGGCTGCAGGGGTTGTTTCTGTGAGAAGCTGCCAGCAGCTTGCCCCGTGTCCAGCAGAGCCAAGGCCAGCGGCTCCAGGACAGACTGACCCACCACAGGCCAAGGCCGAGCCCAGCAGGGTGAGGGCAGCACCTCTGGGATGGCGGATCTGGGATTGGGGAAGAGCTACTGTGCAAGGAGAAATTGCAGCCTGAGACAGGAGTGAGAGCTGTGAGAGGAACAGCTCTGCAGAGCCCAGGCAGGGCAGGAGGAGGGGCAGGAGGTGCTCCAGGGGCCGGAGCTGAGATTCCCTTGCTGTGCCCCTGCAGCCCATGGAGGTGCTCCAGGACTCAGAGATCCACCTGGAGCCCGTGGAGGACCCCACAGTGGAGCGGGTGGATGCCCAAAGGAGGCTGTGGCTTCCTGGGAAGCCCATGCAGGAGCAGGCTCCTGGCAGGACTTGCGACCTCGCAGCTGAACTGCAGAGTTTGTTCCTGAGGGAACACTATGGGAGGGTCCCTGTGCTGGAGCAGGATAAGAGGGTGAGGAGTCATCACTGCCTCACCTGATCTCAACCCATGAACCTTTCATTGCACTGTGATGTTTTCTCTCCCCTGTCCGGGTGAGGAGGGGAATGACAGAGCAGCTTCGGTGGGCACCTTCATCCAGCCCAGGGCTGCTGCCCATGAGGGCTCTGTGAGGGGAAGGTCGGCCTGAGTGTGGCAGGTGCTGGGCAGCACCAGGAATGTCCTTCACAGGGCCCAGGTACAGCCCCAGGCCTGGGGAGGAGCTGCCACAGGCAGACAGTAACTTCTGGAGAAGGGCTGGGGCTCCCCAGGGCATCTCCCCTGTCCCCCCAGAAGCCCTGATGTCACCTGGGGATCCCTTGAGGAGTGAGAAGCAGAGCTGAGGTCACAGGTAGAAGCCAGCAATACTTTTGTGTATCGATCTGAGGAGTGTCAACCCCATAAACATCAACTATGAGTTAGAGAGCTGGGACTGTTGCACTCTGAAAACCTGTCTGGGCAGACAACAACTGCTCAGGTTCCTGTCTGCTCACCCAGTGCATTCCCTGTTTGCCTTTCCCTGGATCATGGTCCAGCTCTGCCACACACCATTCCAGCAGGGCTCCTGCTGCCTCTGGGCCCACATCACCTGCAGACAGTGTCAGGTGCTGGCCATTGTTTAACATCGGGGGAAGTTCACACTCATTTTCTTGTATGTGTTTATTTTTACATGGTTGAATATTCACTGCAACAGCAAAACAATCTGTTGTGCTAGGAAGACAAGTTCTGCACAAATGAGGACACAGCAGAGTCAGACTTAAGCAGAAATTCTTTAAACAGCTAATTCAAAGGAAACATCTTGCAATGCTTAATTTCCACAGATAGACCGCACAAGACAAAGGAGAGTGATGTACTTCTTAACAGTCACCATAAACAGTCATAACAGACACTGGGTTTAGAATAATTGAATCATTAGAATTAAAGATATCCAAATCAGAGTCAAAAGTCTTTTCTGGATTTAGCAATTCAGACAATATTACTGTTGAAATAGGAAAAGTATTGTATTATAGGAGTTAAATGGTAAGCTCCTACGCACAGAACAATTATAAGTTATTCCAAACTCTTTCTGCACAAGGGCGTTTATAAAAATGCAGAGGCTCATCACACCTTGTAGAGACTCCGAGGCAATTAATGGCGAAGGCGTCTGGAAACAGAAATGAGACTTGATAAGTAATTGCTGGATAAACATTATAGAAATGCTGAGGTCATGGGTTTAGAAGTGAGAAAGGCTTCTAAATGTCTCAGATGCTCCTGTGAATGTAGCTGTTTGTTATATCTCTGCAGCATTTCAGTGTCTAAGTGCCCATTTTAAGATACTTTGGGCCTGATTAAAAAATAATAATGGCTGAGCAGTTGAGATACCAACATAATTCAGTGAAACTGATGCGAGGCTGGGTTGTGTTATGATCAGAGTCAAGATTGTCAGTGATTAGTTTGCCAACAGATATTTTAATATATAAATAATAATAAAGAACTGTTTTTGTGGCTGCTGAGGCTTTTTTGCCTGAGTGTTGGTTGTTCTGCCTAATTAGAAATGGGTATCCCAGTGCAACCTGGCCTCTGGAGCTGGGCTGGCCACCACGGGTTTAATTCCTAGATGAGAAGTGCTTCTTGCTGTTCTTTGAAGGATATGGATATGCTATTTGGTTTCCCCTCTTTAAAACTCTTATTTTCTCCCTGATGAGGAGTGGAAAAATATTTTAAATTTTAGCACTGTTTATGACACAAGAAACTGTTCCTTGCTCTGCTTCATTTACGGCCATAAGAAAATAATAAAATATTTTGGTGGAGAAGAACTGGTACCCTTAAAATATTTTTAGAAAAATATTTTTCCAGACCATTAATACAAAGAATCAGCTTACATGGATGTTTATTGTGAATGTTTTTGCATGTAGTTGTTTTTATGAAGCTATTTTGGTGATCCTGAATGCTCCTGCACAAAAGAAAATATTCTCATTTTGTTAGTCACTACTTATGAAAATGACTTTATACAACTTATTTATAACCTAAATGTAGGGTTGTGACTTTATCTTGAATGTTATGCCCTATTGGAGTAAAAATACAGTTATATACAGTTGTACTAAAGCACCAACAGAGGAAAAAAAGCCTGTGCTTCCTGTAGGTTGCTATTGCACTTTCTTTTTTACTGAGTCGGCTTACAAGACAAAAGTGTTCATTCTTTATTTGTGTGAACAGCCAACTGTAGCAGCACCAATGTCTGTAACTGGATTTCATTATGGAAATTCAGCTAAAAAGGGCCACAGGCACAAAAATCCATTAAAATGTTTCTATTGCTTTACATATTCTTCTGTGATAAAAATAGCCCTATATTTGAATTTAAGAAGCTTTAGCCTAAAGGGTAGCAGATGGATATTAAGGAGATTATAATAAAGAAGGGTATTATAAAAAAAAAAAGGCGGATGGGGGAGAACCATTCTTCCATATTTAGGGAAACCATTTGTAATAGCAAAGGTATTGAGAAAATGTGATCTGTTCCTACGTAATCAATAGTGACTTGTTGATTCTTTATGTTTCTCTGTGAGGTCCTGATGTAAAAATAGTCTCATTTTGTAATAAATTGATACAAATGACAGCTAAAAAAAATTAGATCTATCTAGGACACTTGCATTGTCACTGTAACAATGTAAAATGTGATGAGTGGCTGCCATCTGAGCATGTTTTGAAATAAACAACAAGTTTTCTTTGGCTTATTAAGAGTCTCAAAAAGCAGCCTCCAGAAGTTTCTGAGAACATGCAACCTTTGCCAATTCTAGACCAAATTTCCCTTCCTGTAAGTCTACTTTATATCTGAACTTTTCCCCCATCTCTGCAAATTTGTCCTGGCAGATTTAAAGGTTTTCCCAAGTTTCTTGAAAATTTCTGGTCCCTTTGGAGTCTGGACAGAGCCTTCCAGCAGCCAGATCAGAGTTTCTGCTTCAAACACAGAAGTTCCTCCCTCCTGTGGGCGCACAGAACACTTGCACTGAACAGCTCAATACCTGTGTGTTAAGTTTGAGACAAATCAGATTGAATTGCCAGTTTTTCATAAGGGAAGAGCAAATCCATGACATATCTGGTAGTTCCCAGGGTTGTTGGATCTAAACATTAATGATGCACAGGGGCAAGGCTGCAGCCAAACTGTCCAGCAGCATTGAGCAGTGCAGCAGTGGCTTTTTCTCTTCTTGGAAGCTGGACAGGCTTCCAGTAGATCAGCAGGGCTGTGTCCTGCATCTCTGCCCTTTGGAAAGGGGTGACTCTTGGATTGCCAGGGTTGCTGCATCACTGGGTGTCTGTGATGAGAGGTGGAGGAGCTGACAGGAGGGAAAAAAAAATCCCATGTGTCTCCTCTCAAGCTCTCTGGTGTGCTGGCTGGAGGTGGCCCACTTAAGTCTGATGGGATTAACTGGCTTCAGTGGGCTTGACATCTGTGAGAGCAAGGTTTGACTTTTCCTTCAGTTTAGCTGGCCCTAATAACATTTCAGTGATTGCATTCCCCTTCTTATACTTTCCATGTCTTGGCTGAATATTGTGAGCTGTGTTATAAGGATGGATTTGTTAGATATTGCTCATGCTCTTTGAGTGAGCCCTGGGACTTTTCCAGCAAAAGATAAGGGAAGAAAGGAGCAGGGGGGAGAAAAGAAACACTTGCAGGTCTTAATAACTAAGAAGGGTTAAACAAAGAGATAACTGCTGCAATGCCTAAATGTTTTTGGCATCCCTTTAATGTGAAACCTTTTCATCTGTGTTACACCTTCAGAAGTCAGATCTCGCTACACTCCCTTTGAGTTTTGTGCTTCCATTTCTGGCCTAATTACCTCTCTCAGAGTGAGATTGCTCTTCTGTCTTAGAGGAGGGGGATTTTTTAATGCAGTGTTGTATTTTTTATATATAAATATATATACGTGTAGATATGTCTAGAGAAAGTCGGATTCAAATCTTTTGTTCTTGGCACTCACCATATGCTACTGTTTAATATTTAATCAGCCCCACCTCATCAGAAACACTGCTGGCCTCATTAGATAATTAATGGCTGCCTGCGTCTCATTTGCTTCAGTTGATACATCTGCAGCCAGTAATTAGAGCAGGAGTTTATTAGTTGCACTGGCTTAGTTTATTTGTGAAACAATCTCTCCTTTGATTGAAGCCGCTGGGATTGGCATATGTGGACAGCCTGCCTCCCTGTTCAGTAGGGCTCTTTTGTTTACATTTTTGCTACAGTTTTGCAACACTGCACATCCTGGCAGTCCTAGGAACAGTTGGTGGTGAAGATTTGCCTTTTATAATTTAGAAGATAATTGGGTAATTCAATGCAGTAAAGCTACTGCAAAGCAATTCTGTAACTTTGGGGGAGGGGTGAGGAGGGAAATCTGGTAGACAATTTGTTCTCTTATAGTTTTAATTTTTTTATTATTATTTTTTCAGACATCTTAATACAAATCCTATCTGAAGGATCTATATGGCATAGCACAATGTGTTTGGAACGCTTTCAATTCACAATTTTTTTCTCTTGATATATTAGCTAAAATAAAACCAGTGTTCTTAAATATTGGTGAGTGATCACATGCCAGTGTCAGTAACCATCCTCCTTAATGAATTCCCATCTTAAGCCTCTCTCCTTGGTCCGTCAACTCATTTGCAAGCGTATAAAATGTACTGTGGTATTTTCTTCTGGCCCTGTGAATTTATGACAAGTCTCTCACTGAGTAGTCTGAAAGAAAATCTTTGTACAACTGCCCATGTTAAAATAATGAGATGAATTGTTCTTGCCTCTGGGAGAAAACACCAGATCTCATCAGAATCGTCTCTGAAAGATTCTTTCCTATCATTATACTCTTAATCCTGATTAAGTGTTTTTTGTTTATTTTTTTTCCTGAGAAAATAAGTCTCTATAGCTCTTCCTCTCCCTCTTAACAAGGTTCCTGTACCAATGGTCATCTAGCCAGGCAGAAATTTGAATGGGGAGTTGTCCCTCCTCATTGCCTATTTTTGTTTTGCATGTTTGCTGAGCACCTTGCCTTGGCACTGCCTTTGTGTGCAGAGGTGCTGCAGAATTCCACCTTGGAATGGCAGGTGTGTGTTTGGCAGCCTCGGGCTACATGATGTAAGAGTTAACTGTTAATGTGGGGAAGAGATCTACATCAGATTCAATTATCTTTGCCACTAGAAAGGCAAACTGAAAATTGTTTTATTTTTTGCATATTTATTCTCCAAAGGGCCAGGCCAGCCCTGCCAGCACTGATTTTTTTTCGATGTGGGAAAAGGTGATTTGGGCTGATGACTCTGACTCTTCTTTGTCCTCAGTGAGGATTCTCCTGCAGTGAACACTTCTGGATAGGTCTTGTTCCAAGGTTAACACATCAGCCATCTTTGCCCGTGTGCAAGAATTCCTGCAATTAAGACTAATTTTGCTTACAGTACCTCTTTTTCTACCAGCATGTGTGCTCCTGAAAGCACATCCTAAATATTCTGTATTCTGGGATGCTCTTTCCTCCTTGTTATACCTCATAAAACCAAGGGAAGGCAATTGTCAATGATTTTTGCCTTCAGCCTTGCTGCTGAAGAGACAGGTTCTAGTCAAAATTAAGTTGCACCTTCTTTCAACCTGTCTGTAAATGAGGTAAATTTACTGCAGGTTGGAGGAATCCTCAGCCTCTAGAGGACTGGGTTAAAAGTAATCCTGGCTGGGTTGTTCTGGTAAAGACATAAACCGACTGATAAGACCTGGGGCTGGCAACTGCCCACCCTTGTTCTCTTTCTGCAGAGGTGTGAGGTGGCTGTAGCTGTCTCTGCTGGGAAGCCTTATTTCTTTTATTGTGTGCATCTGGGTGTGTTCTTTATTGTTTGTTTGTTCCCTATTTTGTGAGCCACACTTTGTACTTGAACCCAACTATGTCTCTCACACAGCTGATTTTTTTTCCCCATGATGTTTAGAGATTTAACCCTGGAGAGGAGCTAGAATTTGTGATAACCACATCTTTAAAGGAATGGTACCAGGCAGTCTGGCTGCACAATTGGAAGGGGTGTCAGCCAGCAATAGTTTTACTATAGCTCCAAGCAATGGTTTCCTTATCAGCCTTCAAAACGTTAAAAAGTCTTTTCTTCTACTAGATAATCCTTTATCATGCCTCTGTAGCTCCACTTAGCCTACACTGGCAGATTCAGTGTGTTTTGACAGTTCTGACCTGATGAAAAAGCCTGTGCTATGTTTGTAATTGATTGTACCCATAAATGACTCACGGACTCTATTTTGTTTCTGTTGTTCACTGTGTCACTTGAGCTTTTTGTTTGTGTTTCTCTGGTTCGATTTCTCCACAGTGAGAAGAGCTTTGCAGAAACAAGTTTAGATTCTCATTCACAAGGTGGTGTTGGGCTGCCTCTGGGAAGAGGGCAGGAAGGAGAGACAGTCATCAGTGTTTTGTGAGCACAGAGCAAGAGTGAACTGCTGGCTGCTGTACTCCGGGGGGATGCACAGGCTGCCTGGAGATTTGGATCACACCAGTTGGTTAATAAGCACTCCTTCCTTCAGACTTCTCTGTCACTGCTTTTGATCAGTTTTAAGTCCTCATCCTGGTAATGGTTAACTTTTTCTTTCCCATATGACTGGTACAGGGGCATCTACCGAACCACATTTGGGTTAAATTTCTAAATGGCAGCACTAGATGTGCCTCCACAACTAATTTTAACTTGCATTTGGCTAGAACAGTAGGGATCTGTGTGTCCTGCCTGTACTGCTGCGTGGATATTATATAATTGAGTTAGTTGAGTGTTTGCAAAGTTTTCCAAACACCAATTTTTTTCTCTGAATCCTCCCAATGTCTTATGAAGGGTGTTTAAAATGCCAGGTTTCTGAAAGCTGATTATTTAATGGTGTTTTATTCAAAACGGTATTTGGGTATTTAACATCCCAAGTTGCACTCGGAAATCGCAGTTTTATGTTTTGAGTCATAAACCTGAAGTTTTAGAGTTCGTGTTCATGACTACTTTTATAAGCTCAAAAGACCCTTTATTGTGCATGTATTCTGCTATATTGTGATTTTTTTCACCTCTGCATGGTGAAGTGCTGAAGTTAAAGACAAGGACTTATGCTACTGAGTCTTCAGAGGGCCAAAAGCCTTTTTTTTTTCCTTGTCTTTTTGGTTGGTTGGTTGGGTTTGGTTTGGTTTGGTTTGTTTCTGTTTTTTTGGGTTTGTTTGTTTTTTCTTTTGACCACTGACACTTTATGGCAGCTTACCCTTGCACACCATCTCTTCAGATCTGGAAAGTCTGATTCACCCACTTAATACAGAATTTACAAGGCTAGAAAACAGTGCTTAAAAAAATCATTAGGAAATACAAATTTTCCAGACTACCGCAGTCTGTTAGACAAGTCATTTAAAGTAATAAATAGATGAAACCTGTTCTCATAAGCTGAATTGTAAGAGAAATTTAGCTGATATATATAACAGTGAAAGAGACACTGGAACACACGCTACTCGGATTGCAACATGATGAAAAGTTATAATAAATATCCCTGTATGTGCCTTTTCTTTCCCCTTTAAACATTCTAATGTCATTGTTGTCAGGTTTCTATATTCAGAGTCTATCTCCTTTCAGTAATCTCGGGCTCGCCTGCTCTCCAAGGGACACAATTATGTTAGCTCCAAATAAGGGCTCTTTGATCTCTTTTTATTCCTCCTTTGTTTCTGCACAATGAAAGCGAGAGGAACTCAATTAAAGTGACTTAGTCTGGTCTCTTGACAGAAATTGTTACAAGTAAAGGGTTTGATTCTCTCCTCAGTTAAACTGGTGTTTTGCCAGTGTAGCTACATTGACACTATCAGAGCTGCATTGATGGAAAGCTGCTGCCATGGAAGAAAGGATCAGTCCTCAAGTTTCTCCAAATAGGCCGTTTGAAGGAACTACCACTTTCTTTTTCTCAGCTGAATTGAAAGCAATTTAATTGGCTTTCAGAGTAGGCTGTTCAGTGAAAGAAGCCCAAACTGAAGGTGACCATGATGGCAAAACGAAGGAGACAAACATCTTGTGATGAAACTTTGCTCTGTATTAAAGCCTGGTAATCCTTTAAAAGCAAATTTTAAGAATAATGTGCCCGTGGCTGTCATTGTTGTTAGACCTTAAAGGAGGGGTGTTACTCAGTATTTTGTCAGAGTAAATTCATGTCGTAAACTCCCTTCCTGCACACCTCATGTTTACAATTTCTTTTTTTGAGAAAGGCATGAATTTCAGGTAGTATGCACTCAGCTTTTGCTTTCAGTCCAAATAATATTTGCCATCCTCAATATGTGTTTTAGCTCTTAAGTCAGTTTGTCTCTTGAAAGATCCAGAGATTTGCTAGAGCCTACAGGGATTATGAACACTTGGTAATTGCTACAAAATGAGATTCTTCTATAGATAAAATGGAAACCTTAAACATTATTATATGTGTTGCTGTTCAGAAAGCAAGTTCAGGACAGAAAAACATCATTGGAAACTTGAAATATTCCATTGAAAACAGAGTACGTGGGCTCTTTGCCCTTTGTGAAATATGGTCATCAGCGTTTTGTGTAACTCTGGGGTTTTCTTGCATAATATTTGTCTTTCTTTATGTTTGGATAGATCATTGTGGTTAAAAGAGCTGTATTAATACCACAGCTGATATTGAATACTACTTCTCCTTTGCTGCTTTTATTTTGAGGCATTGTTTCCTAAAGAAATCCTGTGACGGGTTTTTGTCATTTGGTGGAATTATTCCACGCTCAGTTGTGCATCAGCCTTATTCATACTCTAAAGCTGCTGTGAAGTTTGTGGTCCTTGGATTCTCCAGCTTGTTAGAGGATCCTTGTCAAGCTTTATTTGAGAAACCATATGATTTGGCTTCCTTTTCACTTTTGTCAGGATTCACTAATTCCCAGTGTGCAAACTGTTTAAAGCTGGTTTTCCTGTTAGCCCTCAGAGGTTTGAGAAATGTAGTTCATGTAGTCGGGTTAGTTACTGTCTCTGAAGTCACTCCTCTCGTCTGCACCTATTTCCCACTCCTGGCCTTAACCCTTTTCTCAGCAAATCTTGTCCAGCTGGAAAGTCTCATTTCGCTGCTTTGTGAGGCTGCCCATCTTGCCGGGAGTGAGGGCACATTTTCTGACACAGAATATTGAGGTAGTAGTGGAGATTGCTGTCAGAAGAAGGTCTCAGAAACATAAACTTTGTTTTTCTGAAATAATTCTTTGCTGCTTCTCATGCTTCTAAGCAAAAAGGATGGAAACAAAGGCAATGTTTTTGTTACCCAGAAGATGGAAATTACAGGCGAGCCAGAGATGAAGGACAAGCAAAGAATGCAAGCGTGGGAGGTATTGCTTTGCTCTCCAGTGTCATAGACAATTTGGACTTGTCTAGAATGGATCTAATGATCTCTGGGATATTTGATCAATTCTTATTTAAGCAAATTCTCCCCTTGAATTTAGAGGTGATTCAGTGATTAGGGAATGCTTTAGACATCTCTATTTCCTTTGTGCTTTTTTTCACTGCATGAAATTTTTTAATGCCAAAGAAGAGTGATGGTCTGCTGAGAGATGTTATTTAGACAATAAAATAGGTAGACAGCAAAATTTGAAGTCTTCCAAAAGATATTTTACAATGATGATCCACTGCTGGATCTGGCTGCTGTTTCATGCTGTATCTCATGCTCAGGGGAAAAAAAAACTAAAGAAAATGTAAGATACAAGAGTTCATGGAAAAAAAAAAAATCATACTTTGGAAAATCTGACTGCTATATAACAAGACTATTACATTTTGAATATATGGAAAAAATAGAAACCAATCAGTCAGTGATATTTTCTCTGTCCATAGCTGAAGAACAGTAGAGCAAAATGAAATTCAAGGGCAAGAAATCTTACAGTGGAAAGAAATTCAAGGAGTGTTGGTGTCTTACATAGCTTATCTGCATTCAGAGGGTCCTATATTAAAATACACCTGTGATTGAAATAAAGGTTAGAGAGTAGAGCTATTTCTAAGATTTTTGATTAAAACTTCTTAATTAAAAAATACCATCATTCACAATTTCAATATTTGGGGAGATGGGGGAACTTTTCTGAACTCTTGTCAGTACTCCTGCCGGATTTTCCTGCCCAAGTTTCAGCACACTTAGGGCCAGGGCGCAGGAGTCCCATCTTTGAGAAAAGCTCTTAGGAACTAGACTTCCATCATCTTAATTAAGAATTTGTGCCGCTGCTTGGGCTGTGCTGATGCTTTCAGTGTGCTCACCACTCGGAGACTTTTAAACTTCCATTTCTGTTTTGCACAAAAAAAGTAAAAGAATATATTTTTTTCTCCCCACTTTTGGAAATAATACTTTTAAATCCTATTTTTTCTATGACAAATGCTTTTATAGAGAGTGAAAATCTTTTAATGCCAGTCTTTTAGGTGACCAGCATACTGAGCTTTGACTATCTGGTTTGTTTGCTTATTAGTAAAATCCAGAATGAGTTTTGTATTCCATAGTCCTGCATTTTCAGTAGGGCAGGAAAGTCATCTGATTGCTGAGATCTGAATCTGATGATGTGTAACACTGGAGCGAAAGACTTGTGCAGTAGAAGCATTGCTCTGTGCTAATTCTGCTCCACCGATTTCAATGGAAAATACCATCCTAAAAACGAAGACGAGGAAAAAGATGAGTTATTACTCAGTTCTGCATATGTTCTTCCATATGCTACCAAGATGCAATTAGGTTGAGGTGAAGCCAAGGCATTATTCTGTATCCATCTGATTCTGCTTCTACCCATTCACCTGAGCAGGGTGGGGATTTGCTCTGTCCCTTCTCTTTATCTGCTATGCACAGTGTAGGTGCTGCTACAGGAAAAACACAAATCTTTTTAGTCATGTGCAGCCTCCCATGTATTTGGGCCTTACTGTACAACAGTTTTATCCCCTCCACACATACCTCTGGTTTTATCAGGCTCTCGAGAGGAGGTCTATCTTAAGCTTGGTGTGAAGTGGAGGTCTAAATGCTGAGCTGTCTCTAAATCAATTCACTCTTCCCTAGTAGGAAGAGTGCTATTCATGCCTGGAGTGGAGATAGCAGTCTTTTCAATATTGGTTAAATGTTTTATCCTTATTTATCTTATTTTAATTCAACTGTTCTAAAGAGCTTTTATCAGGTATGACAGTGCTGGGGTTAATTAACAGTTGGTGTGCTGCCAGCAGCTTCCCCGTGATGGTATTGATGATGATACTGATCTTATCTGATATGCTTTGCTAGGAAAAAAGCATTGAGAAAGAGGCAAAGACATTATGATATGAATATATAAGGACAGTAGGTGTCCTTCCTGCCGTTTTATGGATGCGTCTGAAGGATTTCCTTTGTGAGAGAACAGAAGCTCAGCCTAACCCCTATCTGTATTACACCACAAAAATCTATCTTCAAATGACATCAAACCATGAAGCAGAGGAGTAAAAAGCAGAGCCTGAAAATTCATCTTGCTGATGGTGCTGCAGTAGTGTCATCCATGTGATTTTGAGGGTCAGCTGATATGCAGTCATGAGTAGTTCATATCCATGAACTTGCCATGTTTTAAGCTTCCAAGTGTTAGCTCCACACATATACAAACATTGAGACATGCCAAGGCCTTTGCTTTATGAATCTGGGAATTTTGCAAAGTCTGTTGGAGGTGCAGCTGAGAGGCACTTTTTGCTTTTGAGGTGCAAGGCTTTGTTTGTTTCTGTTCGCCTGCCACAAATGAAATGGAAACTACGATGCCTATAAATCCTCTAAGAAATTTAAAAATGACCAGCTAAGAAGTCTCACAGAAATACATCACTGTGATAAATGCTTGTCATGCCTTTGGGTGACATAGGAAAAACTGAAATCCTACAGGTGATATTGGAAGAAACCAGATGGCCCAGTTAAGACCATGCTTTTAAAACCAGTGGTAATTAAATTTGCCGAAAGAAAACTGCAAACTCGTGTTTCTTTACCAGTGCTCAAACTCCTTCTCCAATATTGACTAGCTGTGTATAAGGCAAACAGTCTGAAAATCCACACATTTTTACACAGTCTGTAAGAACTAATGGGTTTTCACGTAGTCTTCAATCAAATTTGTGTACTGGGCTCTGTGTGTTTTCAGAGCCATGTAAAGGAGGAGCCACTCCAGACTACTGGAGCATTGTCACTTGGCAGAACTATGAGGGTGAAAAGTCAGTGTAAAAAGGCAGGTGAATACACAAGGTGTTAACCTGGCAAAAGTTGTCATCATTTTCAGGTACTGACTAGCGATTATTCTTTGAGAACGTGGTGAGAATTAGAGTCAATCTGGTTTTGCTCCTTAAGATTTGCAGTCCTTAAGGTTGCAGCAAAATAAGTTCTACTCTCCAAAGGGCTTGCAGTTTGGAAAGCAAATAACTTACTTTGAGATACCTTTTAATTTTATTTTTTTTTCTTTTTAACTCCAGCCATGTGATTGAGAAGTGTTGGTTGGGTTAGACGATGATGAAAATGGATAATAAAAATTTCATTCAAAAAGTAAGGCAGAAAATTTTTTGGGATCTCTGGTATTTCTGCAAATACGCTATTTAAATCTGCCAAAACCCATTCTGTGTTGCTCCTCTCACTTTGGAAGATACAGTGAAAATCTTTCAGGTAAGGATTCCAAATTTCTCATAGTGAGATGACTTCTTAAACTGACAGTGATGCTGGGGAAGCAGTTGGGCTGAATACCTCTACCGACCTACTACTTCCTGCAATCCAGTCCTATGACAGCATTTTATAGAGTTTTAGTCCTGGTTTCCATTCTCCCAGCTGGGACCTGTTCTTTCTCTGTGCTGGGCTGGTGCTGCTCAGGTACTACTCAGATATTGTGCAAATTTTTGGTGTGCTCCAAGGTGTGGGTAGGTCTTGAGTTGGCTGATTGCTGTGTGAGGCTCATCCCACTTCATGGATTAGCATTGCACAGAGCAGTCACTTCAAACAGGAGCGCTGTGTACAGTGTAATTGGTCTTTGAGAGAGTATTATCAAGATATTTAATGCACCCAATTAAAAATAGGAAAATAGAAAGTATTTTTAAGAGCTATAGAATTACCTTTAAATCATTGTAATTATGCTTTTTCTTACTATATAAGTGATAATGTCTGACCACAGGTCAATGCCTCTGTTCTGTTCCTAGTGATTTTGTTGTCAGCAGTGATCCAGGTAACTGATGATCTCTAGTAGGAAGGTCTTTGATGTCATGGAGATCTTCACCCCTGTGCTCTTTGTTTAAAAGAAAAAAATCATATCTGGTGGCGCTTTGTGCCTCAGTATTTCCATGTGTACCTGCCTGCATATTTGGGCTGAGTGTGACCTTCCAGAGCTCCTTGTGTCATGTTGTTACTTTGTAGAAATTATCTTTTTCCAGGTTACATTTCTGTGTGCATAAGCAAATACTTTCATATTTGTTTGAGCAGAGGATAGTTAAGAAAAAGAGGTGGGTTTGTAAGCAGTTATCTCCTTTGTTAGGTGTTGGTGTTACTACTCATATTAACATCATTTCTGTCCTCCTGAACAGCTCTGCAAGCTTTGAGTTTTTAGAGAGCTGTGGTGCACTTAAATTTTGCTGTGGTTTTGTTGTGGCAAACTAAACAAATAATCCAACTTCTTTGGAGCAAACCAAGCATTTCTCTTTGGAGTTGCAAAACCCTGTTGCAAGACCAATAAAGAAGGAATTTGTTTGACAGTTTCTTGTTACAAGGGGTTTTTTTGTTTCTTTGGGATATTTTCAAGAAAATGGACAAAACACTGTTTTTTTCTGAATGCTTAGTCTAGAGAACAAGTGATAAACAGATTAAATAAAACATACCTTGAATTCACTTGTGGAAAGTTTTGGTAGTAGCTTGCTGTATGATTTCTTGGACTAAATTTCTTGGAAGCCACTGCACCAAGGCTTTTGTTATTTTCAGGTTTCAGTCATGCAAAGACTCAGAATGCTGTAGGGCAATTTGATATATTGATGACTTTGGTCCCAACATGAGCTAGGGGAGGAAAAGAGGAGAGATGAGCGACACAGAAGTGAATTAGATTTGAGCCTTATTTTTAATATCTTATTTGCACTGATTTGTTTTGTGGTATTGGTTTAGACCATCTGCATTTTGTTGGAACAAGCTGCATAAAACAAACAAAATCTTGACAAAAAGATATATGGTGTGCGTAGTTTTAGAAATTTAGTTTCAAGTAAATGTACTTCAGCTTTAAGAGAACCTTTTCTTTTAAAATATATTTTCCTCTAATTTTCTTGAAGTGTAAGAAAACGAGCTCACTTTTTGCTCAAACATACGGTACTTTATCAAACTTGTATATAAATTACTTGATTCTTCATACTGCTGATATTCTTACAATTGTTTTAATAGACCATAAAAATGGTAATACTGTGGTAAACCATTAAATGCTTTAGCCCAGCAGTATTCCTAGTTTAATAGTTTTACTCATTTAACACTTACGATTTGTAACCGAGTAAATCTAATTTTAAAGTAGGTTGAGGAAGTTAAACCACCTCTGGGGGATAAATCTACACTCCCTTACCTGGAGGGCAATACTAATTGCAATCCAGACCCAGAACAGGCTCAAATGAAGTCAAGCTCCAAGGATTACTAATGAGTGAGGCTTACATTGTATGAGCTAAAAGTCTTTGAAAGCTATTTTTTACTTGAAAAACTGGCTGAACAAAAGTCTGAGAAAATCCATGCAATCAGTAAGACTGCTGGTGCTTTTAAGTATTAGTAATTATCAGCCTTCCTCCTTGGGATGTTAATGATAGTAGTTTGACCTTACCCCAGTATCTCTATCTAAATGTATAACTTAGCCATCAGTTCGCTTTAAATCAAGCACTAAATCTCTCTGAGTGCCATCTCAGATGGTTATTAAAAAAGCATCAGGGTTTACTCGCCTTCTTTTGTCAGCTAAATCTTGGACAATTGTATGAATAAATTAATGGATGAAACTGACCCTTTTAAAATTATTGTATAAGTTGTGTGTCAGTGTAAGTGAGGAGCGCATCTCAGTATCTATTTCAGTGCAGAGGAGGTGTTTGCAGGCACTGTTATTAAGATGCATAATCATATCAGTGGTAAGACAAGAGAGTTGTTTTCTGTAGAGATCTTTAGCCTTTCTCTCAGTTTTCCACCCTACTCATAAATCTTGATTGAGCTCTTTTCTGAGGTTGTCCTGTTATTTTTCCTCCTTTCCTTCTGCTCCCTTTGTTCGGCTGATATATGGCAATGGAAACATCAGGATTTGTTTAAAACACTACAGTTAGGCCTTTTCAAAACAAGGTGTGGAAGTGTTTGCAATGATTAGCTAGACAAACGTTAACATGAATAAATTGTAATGTAAAACACTTTGCAGGGCATAAAAGAATGGGAGGGAAAAAGATTAGGTCTCTGTTCCCTCATTTAAATCCTGTTTGAGCTCAGAGGGTTTAATAGGTACCTGAGAGGAGCCTCAGAGAGTGAGACTGAGACTTAGGAGGCGCAAATACCTTCATCTGACTTTCTGCTGCTGCTGAATTTTGCCCCCAATGGCCAACCTTAGTAAGATCCAGCTATTTTCTTTGAATAATGAAGCTGTGGAAAATCCAGCAAGTACGTGGAAATCAGAAGTAGGAACAGACCCTAGAGGATTTTTAACCTAAATAGAAGAGGCTGTATCACCAGCTCTGAAAGCTGTTACTGTTTCACTATTCTTTCTTTTTTGCCTCTGGGATATTCCTGAAACGCGTGCATCTTCTGTTTTATGAGATGTACTTGCCTTCCTTAGATGTAGAGAGAAACAGGGGGAGGTGGACGATGGCATGGCCTCCAGCACTTTGTTTATGAGAACATCCTTCCAGCAATTTTATGTCTGCATGAGGCAGAAGAACCGTTTCCAATGTGCCCTTGAGCTGTGGATCAAGCATTTTACTTCTTACTCTTTTCTGCTTTAAAACTTGATATTCCTTTCCCAGAGTCTTTAGACGGATGAGGCTTTTTGTTATTTGCAGTGGCTGAAGCACTTTCAGCCCCCTTTCTTTTTCCCAGCCCCGTTTCCCAGCTGATTGAGCTCGCACCGTGCGTTTCTCTCCCTGCAAAACAGCTCTCCTGGGAGCAGGCCTGGCATGCTGTCTGTGCTTCAGGATACCTGCAGGACAGTCTTATGGTGCAATCATTGCCTCAAACTTTTTATTACAGCTTAGGCTCATGAAATGGGGCTGTTTGGTCTATTAGCCAGGATTGTTTTCCCAGGCTGCGTTCAGCGGGTTTGTGTACAGAAGGCTTGGAGAAATGAGCTGACCACTGGCTGGCTCCCTCCTGGGAGAAAAGCTGTATTTACTTGCTCATTTCTCCAGTCCTCCTGCTGCTAATGCTTGAAAAATCCTCAGTTTCTTGCCCAAAAAACTCCAACAAACCGACAACAAAACCCAACCTAACTTCTAGCATTGTTTATTTCTTTTTTTCCCCCCCAAATTGAAGTAACCTGACAAGCAATCACTACACTGGGGATCGTTTAGTCCTAAGGAATGTGCAGGGCACCTTGGGCTCTCAGACCCAGGGCCGGGGCACCTCCAGGGTGGCCGCACTGCTTGCATGCAGATCTCCAACCTTCTGGCTTTACATCCAGAGTGCCACAGACAAAAGCTGTATTTGCTCTCGGAAATTAAACATAGTCCTTTGCAAAGCTGACACAATTATGTATGAATAAAAATAGATTTTTTTCTTGGGAGATTTATGTCCTCTCTATGTGGTGAGGGGATTTTCTGAGTCCCATGTTCCGAGGAGCTGCAGGTGCTGCTCTGCTGTAGATGTTGATACTGGGTTTAATTCATACAGCAAAGCAAAGAAAAACCTGTTGCTCAAATAGCAATGCGTCATCATCTGGCAGTGCTGGTTCCTGCACAGCCATGTCTGTGCAGAAAACAGCCTTGTTTATTCTATTGCTAATTTACAGAAATAAATTTCTTTCTCCATTGAGCGTTGAGATACACATGTGCAATTCACTAGTTGTAACTTGTGTTATTAGCTCTTATCCCTCCACAACAATTTGCCAAAATAATTGCCTCAGCCACAATGACCTTGTTATGTGATGTTTCTGAGTAAGATGTGCAACAATTTATTTCTTACTGGAGCTTTCTTGTTTAAATTAGCATAATTTCTTCTTAAAAACAAACAGATCTGACTCCTCCATTGAGCAGAAGTGCAGAGGGAAATTGTTTATGCTGTTTTTACTTTGTTGTTCTTTTGGGCTGAGTTTTTATTGTCTTGTGGAAGAGAACTAATGACAGATTAGGAGGTAAACAGCTGCTTTCCTGGAGCCATGTGTCAGCATGTAGGTTGCTTCTGTCAGGACTGCCTTTTAAATACCAGTGTCAGAGTGAAATTGATAATGAGGAACACTTTAGTTTGGGTTTGCTTTTATAAAGCCTATCTGAAAATCTGTGCAGATAACAGTATACACACATAAGGGCATTTCCTAGCCTTAGTTTCCTGCCTTTTTACCAGTTATTAATCTCCAAGAGAACTTTTCTTCCTGTTCCAAGACAGTCTTCACTGAAGGACTATGTCACAAGTTGTGGGTGGGGGGAGCAGCAGTGCACTGTGTTTGTTGACTGCTCCTTTTGTCACTGCTTTCCTGGGGAGCCCAAGCTCCCTGCAGGAGGTTGATTCTTTCAAAAATCTTTGATTGATGAGGTAAACATCTTAGTCTTTCATTCAACTTTCTCCCAATATTCCCATTCCAGGAGTCAGAGTCCCTGGGCTCTTGACACTGTGCTTATCATCTTTTGTTCTAACCGTGTTAACTCTAATTTAAATTGTAGGCTGCAAACCACAATTAGATAATCACAGATTTTATATCTGAGATGCCTTGGAACCACTGGGTGTATATTATGTGTTTCTATTAACTTTTTCCATTTATTCTGAAAGCTCCTAAACAGGTCAGTTTGAGGGAGTATTTTGTACTCATCCCCTACAGAGAGCCTCTTCAGTCCCAAACACCAATAAGGCTCTCTGTGGGAAATGAGGATGCGTAGGATTCATTCAATTTGCCTTCCTTCTAAGTTCTTCATATACCATGTGCTCAAACAGGCTGGCTGCTTCTTCTGGGTATTTGAAAACTTGGTATATTTAATCTTTAGCAAGTTGCTTCATGAAATCTTCTGGTGATTTTATTTTATTTTTCTTACTCCCCCCTGATTCTGATTTGATGTTAATCTTGTCAGAGTTTGTTATTTTCAATTTTCTCAGGTGTGTGCAATTTCTGCTTTTTGAAGGATGTCTTTTCATGTCTAATAGCCTCTTTTACTCTGCTATTTGAGTACACTGATATTTTTTGGAAACACATTTAAAATTATTTTTGAATGGTATTATACATGTACTCTGAGCTTTTACAGTGGTGCCTTTAAAGACTAGCTATGCCAGTTTATATAAAAAGAAAGCTTTAAAATATTTATATGAATATTTTAAAATTTTAGCTGATTCTTTTTAATTTATTTTTAACTAGCTTTTCCATATTTGTATCATTCTTCTTTTTCAAGTTAAGCAAGTTAACCTTTCAAGTTAAACCTCTTGTGGGTTTCCTTTTGGGCTTCTTTTTGGCTTTTTTCCCCTCTCATATGAGTGGTTTGGTATCTGAGTGTGGAGCAGTGTGTTTTCCACAGTTTTTCTCGGGTAGCTTCATCTTAAGTCTTGAGTTGATCCAAGAATTGCTTCTCATCTTGTGAGTTTTTTCATTAGCTGTTCCCAAAAGTGGTTCTTTTAGGTTGTGGTGTCCAGCAAACATGTTATGTCACCGCAGTGTACTATATGGGGGCAAAATAAAATCCTGTTACTGTGCTTTGTCTTCACAGTTCTTCACTCTCCCTGGAAATTTGTAGTTATCATGGTCCTCGTATATTTTAGATATATTTAATATTTCTCTTTTAGAATATCTTGCTTAGGTCTCCCAGGCTTTGTGGGGAAATAGGAGAAATTCCTCTCAGCCCAGTGACAAGATGTCTTTCCTTCCCCTGCAACTCTGGATTGCAGAAACTCTTGAGCAATTCTGAGGGTTTCCAGCTGCGTTTTGATCTCTCAATACCTTTTCGTCTAATTGCACCAATTATATTGGTGCTTGGTTTATCCTGCATGGTGGTTCCACTTTTCAGATCTTCTGTAACAAGCTGTTTGTAAATGGCTCTGTTCTTCCCCTTGAAACCAGTGGGGCCAGTGGGGGTGGTCAGGACTGCGTCTCCAAGTGGAATACTACACAAGTCTTCATGAGTTTTTCCTAAACAATGAGAGAAATTCTTCATTTTAGGTATTTCCTACCATCACTTTTAATCACACAGACTCTCTTATGGGTTTGTCCATGCAAAGCTCTTGTAATCTTGTTTTCTCTTACTTTCTGGACTACTTTAAATACCTTATCCTTTCCCAGTACTTTGTTTTCTCTCCTTAATCAGTTGAGCCATTTTCTCAAACTTGCCAGGAGTTCACTCTTTGCTTTCAGTCCTTATGTTCAGCATGGAAAATTTCCTCTTCCCAACTATGCTTCCTCTTTCTGACCTCCTCAGTTTCAATTTTATATGGCAATTGCTCTCACTCTAATACGCTATGGACTGCCTCACCCATTGCGTGCATGACTCCTGACTAATTTCAGTTAATTGTAAGTTAATTACTATTTAAGAGATTTGGTTTTCTTCATTATTTGCTGTGCTACATATTGAATTACACTGTCTTTCTGAGGAAGTAACTTTCCACCATTACAGATCCATACCCTGCTCAAACCATTTGGCAGTGTTAGATGTGGCCATAAAACTTTGGCTTATGTTGTTATTTTGTTTATCAGAAAGCACAGTTCTGCAATACCGATTACTTCTTTCACTCTGATGCTGCTGCTATGTCCAACAGTACAAAAGGTTTTCCAAGACAATGTTTCTAGAAACTTCGTTATAGACATGCAAATTTGGGAGAAGTATAATGTGTTTTCTTCTTTCTTGTGCTTTCATCTAGTGCCATTATTTGCACTGTAGCCAAATAAACTTTTTAGTAAAATTGTGCAACATCTAAAAAAAAAATAAAATTGAGACAGACTACCCTGCATATGTAGCAAGGAACAGTGTTTTACTTTGGCTTTTATAGGACCCCTATTTGATGGTGTAATTCCTGCAAAATGTTGATCTCTGAAAATATTGATTAAAAACAGAGACATCATCTTGGAATATATTTTGCAACTGAAACTGATTTCATCTTGAAGTACACAGTGAGTGCTTGGTCAGCACTTTTAATTGTTGTGCTATGAAGAAAATTTTTGGTACAAAAAGATTTAAACTGTTGTCATAGAGGATCCATGTCACTAGATACTGAAAAGAAAAAAAATAAACTTGATGTGATTACTCCAAAATTTTTGTTAAAACCTCTGCCTCCTAAAAAGAAATATTTTTTTTTCTTGTTGGTTTGGTTTTCTGGTGGTTTTTTTTCGCCTCCCGCAATCAAAACATGCCTATTAACCTTGTCTCCTTCTTTTGCTTTTCATTTAACTTGAGTATGTGAGGTGGTGTTAATGGTTCAGCTACAGTTTGATGGAGCTGCAGTACTTTTGTTATGTAAGTTTATGACTAAGAAAATTCAAGGGTTTTCAGTTAATTACTTTTCTCCTGAAAACCCCTACATTCATTCCTAGAAAAATAAGTTCAAAACCCATGCATCTTCTCCTTGACTGCACCCTGCCTCTTGTCTAACATTCTTAGCCACTAAATATTGAAAATCTATGAAAATGTGGTTAGTGGACCTATCCAGTCCACTTTTATCACTTTGGGATTTCCCCATATGCTCTCATTTAGTGACTGGCATCTGCAACTTATAAACAGTCCTGAATTTTGGTCTGTATTTAATTACAGAATTAACTTTATTATGTAATTTTGAATCACTGGCTGAAGAGACACTCATATATTTGTGCTTTTGAAGGAACAAAGATTTCTAAGACTTCTACAGTTTTATTGAGCCCCCTCCTGCTCCATTTAATGCCTGAATGAAATCTAGGTAGGCAAGCTTTCCTGGGTGCACAGTGATCTTCTGTGTTACTGAAATTAAAAAGATGTAATTTGCAAAGAAGAAAGTTTGCCCGTGGTAGCATGTTAATTCCTTCTGATTTTCTTTTGCCTCCTGAAAAAGGGAAAGTAGATTTTTCTGTGCTGTGAGCTCAAACTGTAACTTGATCTCTGCATGAGAGGTGAATGTTTGTGGTAAATGTGGCTCTCTAATGAGGACCTGCTGTTCTGCATGAAACACTGTCACAAATAATCATACACAGCGCCCAGTTTCTGCCTCTGCAGTAGGAATAAAATCTGGGTGGTGAATCTTCCCTCCACAACTGTGTCAACAGCAGGTCCTCATTACTTGTCCACGGCTGCTGAAAACTGACTTAGCCTCTCATGGTCAGAATGCTCCCCAAGCTCCTTGTTTTTGGTGAGGTTTTTTGAAAAGCAAAAATAGATATTTTCCTCTTTTTCAAAAGGATTTTGTTGGCACTCCCTGAAACTGCTTTTGCTGCTTCCAATCTGTTCAGTTGTTAATGGGCTTTGTGGACACAGAGCCCGTGAGCTTTAGGAATTGCAAACACACGATTCCAGCTGAGCTCCTGAACTGACAGGTGATCATCCTGTTGGGAGCTGGGAACTCACGTTGTGATTTCTGACAAAGAGGATTTGCCTTATTGTTCCTGTTTTTGCAGTAAATGCCTAAGAGCCTACCTTCTTTGTGGAGAATATGAGAAGCTCTGCAGTTTAATTATGAATAATATAACTTTCCTCAGTTTCTTCATTTTCCTGTATGCTGTTTTCCTCTGGAGCAATCTACAGTTACTCTGCAGGAAGGAAGCACAGGAAAAACAGCTGGAAGAGCCTTTGACTTAAGAGGAAAGAGCAAATCATGGTCTGGAGAGCGTAACCACTTCAAGAAGGTTACTTGTTAAAGGGAATAGAGATCTCTAGTATTGAATGTTTGGTTTTGATGATGTCAAAGAAACAGAGAAACCAGACGGGAGTAAATTGTCTTTGATTTATCTCACAGTTCAACGTAGAGAGCCACAGGTCTTCCCCCAGGTGCAAGGTGCGACAGCTCGAAACAATGTTTGGGCATGTTCCTGTTGCTCTGAGGGATCCTTCTGACTCCTGGAGTAGATAAGCAGTAAGGACAGACACATGTGGCAGAGGAGACTCCATGTCACTCGGCCACATTTATTTATTGCACTTCTCTAGTGTGGTCATGATCTCTAAACAGAGCCAGTGCTGCTACTGAGGCCCCTGGGGCTCCTCCATCCAAGGCTTCAGCTTTAAGTTGAAAGATTTATATCCTTTATCTGACTCGTGGCTGCTGCAGGCTTCGTGATGTACTCAGAATCAAAAACCCCTTCAAGGCCCAAACTTCATAAATCTTAAATCCTATAAACATCCTAGCTCCTGGAGTGCCGATTTCAGGAAACATTATGTTACAAAAATTGTGAGTCCAGTAGTCCTGTTTTCCAGCAAAGAAATTTAATTAAAAGAGGAGATAATTAGGTGAGAAACCTCTGCTGGGAGTAATTAGAAATATTTCTGAATGGGTTGAGTTAGATGAGTAATCCACTAAAACTGTGCAAAGCCACGGCTGTCCAGCTTCCAGCAAACTGAGCAAGAAAGGAAGTGAGAGACTCTCCCCAGAGGCAATTTCTTCTGGAAGAGGAGGGAAAACTTCATGGCTGACGGAGTCTGTTTTGCGCCATTCCTCCTCTGAAAAGGGTTTGTACCATCTCTGGTTAAAAAATACCGTGTTTCTGCAGGAAATTGCTGTAGCAGCCCGCTCTAGAAGGGGGGAAAGGATCTGGTTCGGTGCCAGCTGCTGTAAGATTTGAGCTTAGTCTTCTCTACCACCAAACCCCAACTGAGGCAGTGCCGTATGCTGGAGTGAACACAGACTCAGGGAGAAGATAAGCATAGTGTTTGTGGTTTGCAGTAGGAGGATGTGGAAGCTGGTGTGTGTTTTTATCTTTTCTTCCCTTTTTTTTTAAATTGAATTTCAGAGAGGAACAGAGAGCTTTATGGAAAAATACATCTGTCTTTCATCCTCACCTTTTCAATAAATCCAAAAAGAAAAGTTTCTAGAGATACAGCTTAGGATGAGAGCAACTTAAGGACTTCAAAAAGTCCCAGTTCAAAATGAAATTAGGCTCATGATGTCTGCGTTCTTTTCTACTGGGCTTGTTGTTTTGTGAGGACACTTGTGGCTAACAACTTTTTTTGATGCTGCATGTGAGATGGTTCTGAGTAGTTAGACTGAGGGTCAGCACAAATATAACCCCCCAATTCTTTAATAGCGATTCAGTACATGGATTTTTACACAATGTGCAAATGTTGTTAAGGCTCTTCCTCTGTTCTTCTTTCATGGCATCTTAATTTCTTAAAAGCATCTCAGCTGAAAACTTAGTTTTTATTTTTATATGTTTCATGATGAAAGAATTATCTGGTGGTAGCTCAGACTTGCTGTGATCCCTGTTGGCTGTATTCATCTCTATGAAGAAATTGGCTTTACTATGATTATCCTAATCTTTAGGGGGATTTGTGTAAGCATGAACTGTTCAAATGAACTGAAATTCAGAAGAGCTTTTCATACTTTGCTACTGAAATTTTCAGGGAATTGGGCTCCTGTCATTTAACGTTTCTCCTTCAGGAGGTCTTGCTTCTCCACCAGCAGAACTTAAATAGAACAGCCAAGACTTTTGAGGGCTCATGTCCAAGACTTACAAGTTTGACTAGAGGTGTCATAAATTCTTAGCTCCAGCTCTTCACAAGGAGATTATCCAAACTTCTCTGAAGCACTGTACACCTTTTGCTGAAGTCAAGTGCTGGTGTACAAATATTCTTCTCTTTGTATCATGCTTTCCAGTTTGGATTTCTCAATGTCCTGGAAAGCTTACAGTTTTCCACAGAACTTCAATTCTATTTATGTCACCATAAAAAATGGTGGCTATGCCTTTATATATACATATAAGAATGAGTTTGTTTCTTTTATTTTCAGAAACTTGACTTGAGCGTTAAATTCCAGGAACTGGAGCAGCTGCACAGGATGACCAGCTCTTTATCTGATATTTTGCATATGTGGGTTTCCATAACTTAATTCACCTGTAAGCTCCTGTGGCTCTCAGTAACCTACAAAGTGTGTACAGGCACACTTGTGCTTATTTAATTTGTACAGCAGATAGAGAAGTGTCATTTCTGCAATAGAATAAAAAGCAAAGCAACCAGTCTGGAAAACTCTGTTGAAAGCTCAGCATGTTTTATGAATGTTGTTGGAGAAAGAATTTTACTTTTCTTTTAATATCTTAATTTCCCACCCTATCTTTGCAATATTCTGTACAACAAACAGTGTTACCTGTGTAAAGTCTAAGGAGGTTGCACTTTAAGCACCTGTACAGGAGTTTTTCAGAAGCTGGAGGAGATGGTTCTTTTGTGAAGCACCAGAAAAAACTTGAGCTGTGGGCTTTGCTTTTCCAATCCGGCATGACTTTAAGCATTGGCTTCATTTCTGCAGACTTTAGTGCACTTCGTTACATGTGCCGCTTGCATATGTAACTGGCAGAAGTTAGAGACAGAAAGTTTTTATTAAATATGTTAATCACCTAACACCATTTGGCTTGCAGCCTCAACTATAAAGAAGCAAATAAGAGGGGGGAAAAAGTTTCGTGCATAAAATATAGCACATGAAGTAAATGGAAAAATGCAAAGGTGAAAGATCAGTTGTTCTCTCAAATCCTTTCAATTCTAATAATTTGTTTAATACCTCAGAAAAAGAAATTGAGTCTTTACATGCCATTTTTAGCTGGATTCTGACCATTAAAACACTTCTGGTGTTTGAGAAATTATCATTAAATTTATTACAATGCCAGTATATTTCCAGTCTATTTTGGTTAAGATTCTGTTGGCTGGACTGTTCCTGTGCAGCATCCAGTGAGTGTTTTTGTGTTTCTGCACCAGTGTATGGGATTTGCAATAATGGATGTCATAACCCTCTGCTGAAGCTCTGGAAAGAACTGGCCATCAATCACAATGCACAGTCTTTTCAGTTGTAGCTCCCAGTAAATGTGTTTTCTTCATTTACTTGGAAGCTATTATGCTGGCATTTAAAAGCCCAAGAGAAAGGCAAAAAAGCCCTTTTAATGAGACTTTGTGCACTCTTTTTTTAAACAATAATGGTTTGTTTCATGTTAAATTTCAAGCATGTAGGTCCTTAGCAAATAGGTTTTTAGTTGGTTCACATAATCAAAAGCAGTAAAACTGGCATATGAGCTCTGATCCCAGCTTTCAAACACAGCAGAGAACAAACATACATGCTTTCCCTATTTCAGACTTTGAAAAGTCAAAACTTTCTTCCTCGTGTAATTGCCCTAACAGATCTCATCAGTGATGGTTCACATGCTGTGTTTCACAGATCACGGAGGTTTCAAAGCTCGCTTGCTGATGAGGAAGGGGTTCTGTAGCCACCAGCACCAAGCCAGCCTGGCTTCCTGCTCCCCTCTAGCTCTCTCTTTATTGCTTTCTCTCCTTTACTGCTGCTTAACTCTCCAGGCTGGGTTGTTGTACTGCCACATAAGGCCTGGACATAGAGCAGAAAAGGTGGTGTTTGCCTTTGTTGCTTTTTCTCCCATTCCAGGATGAAAGCACAAGTCTTTAGGACTATTTGTGATTGCAGTGTAACAGGTTAAAATAGTTTTAAAAATTAATTCTGTTAGGTCATCTAAATATATCAATATAATCAATATTTTAATATGTGAACAAGTTGGAATACTATGAGACAAAAAGTGCAATCTTTAAGAGGCTTCTACCTATTTTAGTATGTTTCTAGATTTATATTTTGTAGAAAAAATTAATTTAAGGCATTAAAAATATCACATCTTCATAAACACAACCACATCCCTGTCAAGTGTGTGGCTTTCATTAATTGAAATGTTAGCATCTGACAATGTTTCCACAATTTCCATGTATTGAAACAGGTTTTACTGATAGTAGTTCATAGTATTCAAGAAACTTCAACGAAAATTAGGATAATTTCATAATTATTGTACCTTATGGTGCAATCAACAAATCACCATTTTCTTCTAATAAGTTTACCTCAGGTTCATTGAAAAGTGCTTCTATAGTTTTGCATCTGATTCTTGTTTAGAAAACAGCCACACAAATCTCATTTTGACAAAACTTCTCTTTTAAACCGTATTATAAAGCTGTAGAACTGCACTTACAGCAGCATTCAAGACGTTCCTTCCATCATGTTTTTCTTAGTCTTGAATATCTGAAAAAAAAGGTGAAGAATTCAGTGCTTTGTGAAAATTATTAACTACAAATGCAAGTACAGATACTCCTCATTTTACCTGCAAACAAAAGAAAGCAAATTGTATAACACTCCTTTTTAAGCGGCTTTTCCTTCTGAAAATGTTGAAAAAAATTATATTAATAGTGGCTTGTTTCTTTCTTTATCTTGAGTGCAAGTTTTCCTTGACTGGTGATATAAAGGTAGCCATGGCAACTTAACATTTTAATCACTCCTTTGCAGTGCATTTCTTAGGTAAAGATTATGTAGAACCTGCACTTGGTATCTGAGCTAATTAATTCTGCTTTCCTTTAGATAATATTTCAAGATAACTGTTCTTATTTAAAAAATAAGTAACTGAAGCAAAAATGCCCAATTGTCAAGGAGACAATAAATTTGCACTTGAAATTTTGTTGCTGTATCTACTGATTGAAAGACAGAGATTTGCTGTGTTTATAAAATCCTCACCCCTCCTGGAGAACAAGGGAATTCCCATGACTCTACAGAAGTGCTCGTATTTCATTTAATTATATGTCAGAAGCAGCTCTGCAGGCATTGGCCTTTCAGCACTTGCAGTATCTCAGAGAATGTTAAAAGAGCACTTAAGTTATTTGTTTCTGGCTCTGCAACAAGGTATGACAGGCTTTTCTCAGGCTCTCACAAGTTTTTTTTGGACAGAATGAAAATAAATGTTGAACTCTTTGCCTAATCCATAAACAATTTTTGATTGCTGTATTTATGTGGGAAACAGGCATCTGTTTGTAGTAACAGTGTTGGTAGTTCTGTGCTAGGGGAAGCTTGTCAAGTCTGAAAATGAACCTTTTCCCTTTGAATCTTGGATTTTTGAGTGCTCCAAACCATTACAGAGAGCAAAGCGATTTGATAATGGGCTTTACCATTAATAGGTACTTTGGGTTTGTACTTTCAGTCTGTGCTCCTTGCCAGGTGATAACTTATTTAGCTGTGCATTTGGATATTATTCTTGAAACTCACTACTATGAATATTGAACACAATCTGTGGTCCTCTGATCACTTAAGCAATCCTTTCAGCAAACTCTCTGCTCAGAGCTATAGCCCCACATGCTTCACATTCTGTGACTGCAGTACACCGGTGTGATTGCCTCCCTGATAAAAAAAGTCACTATTTTTTTCTTCAGGGTAAAACTTTAATTTGCTTCCCTTCTTTTTTTTTGAAGTCCTAAATCAGAAGCCAGGAGCTGGTGATATCAATGAGTAGATAAGGATTTTGGGTTGTGTTCCTCTCGTGGATGGTGAAGTCGACACGTGCTCAGCTGGTTGCCAGAAAAGACCAGCGCAGTTTCTTTGTGTCAGATTGGTGCTAAACTTTTTCAGGACAGCTGTAAACCTCTAGTAATAAATTTCCTTGCAAGTCATTGGAATGTTCTTAGGAATTCCCCAGCCTGTTTTTTTTGGATTCCATTGGAGCTAGTAAAATAAAATTGCCATGGTAGGTTTTTATGTATATTTGTGAAACAGTTGTAAAACCCCGATATTTCACGGCAGTTATTAAGAATTGAGAGTTTATTTTTTTTTAAAGAATCTAATTCATACTAATTAAGTGGGGAAAAAAATCATATGTAGAGAGTTTACTATGCAGGAGTCACAGACCAGATGACAAATATTTTTGTGACACTTTGGTGCTTAATTCATCTTAGAGCTATGTGCTTGCTGTATCTCTGCTATAAGCAGAGGAAAGAATTTTCAGTTCCCCTTCCTGGGTCTTGCCAGTCTTCTCTGCTGGAACAACTGCTTAAGCAAGAAAAATATTTGGAGTGAGTCCACCTCTGCAATTACTGAGCTTGTTGTGATGTGGTACTTCAGCCTTCTTACCCTATGCTCGCTGCTGTGGCTTTGAAGGGAGGGCAAGGAGGCAGGAAGAGGGTTAAAAGAGCTGCGTGGTTCCTGTTTAGGAGTTGTTGTCAATGGGTAATAATTTAATGAGGGGTTGTCAGTGGCCTGCTGCAGCTAATGGAAACCTGCCTGAAACACATGTGGAGCCTTGGGCATTTTGTGTGTTCTGTGTGGGGGGCTCAGGAAGCAGCCTGGGTGCACAGCGCTCCATCTCTCTGTGCTCGTGCTTTAGAGGGGTCACTCAGTCATTCAGAGAACTGGAAGGATGGGTGGCTTCAGAGGGGCACAGCTTGCTGCACTTACAAATGTCAAGGCAGAGATGCTATTTCAATTGCAGGCATTTGGGAAACTGGGAAAGATGGCTCGTGGCAGTAAGTGCAGTGACTTAGAGTAGCAAAAGTGCTGGATGAGGGCTTGGGTGTGCAGAAACTGGGGAGGCAAAGGGTCTATGCACCTTGTATGTCTCTTTCTGTGGTCTTACATGAGGAATATGTTAGCATTTGTAGGTGTTTCTTGTATGTCAACTGTCTGGAAAGAACTCAGTTCCTTATTGGCAATTGTGCCTATGCCAGGAAACATGGATTTAAATGGGGCAGCAAGCATAGCAGCACTGGTACTTGATTTTCTTAATATACAAGAAGAAATAAATTTGGTCCGAGCCTTCCCCAAGCTCTCTGGACAGCCTGGCTGGGAATTACTGCGAGCTCTGTTCTGAGAGCCAGGCACCAAGCTCCCCAAACTCGCAGAGCAGCTGAGCAATTTGACTGTGCTTTTCGCAGCCCGGCTGCCTGGGACAAAGCCAAATTAGACAGCCAGTTTCTCAGACTTGGTATGTAAATAAAAGAGGGTTGTGTCCCCAAGTATCAACCCCTTAGACTGGAGGGAAAACAACTAAGAGGGGTTAATGAATGAATTCCCTAAACCACAGTGCACTAGAAGAAGGGGCAGGAGAGAAAAGAATAAGCTGCCTTTTTTGGTTTTTTTTGGTTTTTTTTAAGGTTAGCAGGCACTCATTGCACTTAATCAAGTGGAGAATAATCTGAGTCAAAGGCCTTTAATTATGTTTTCATTTGGTATGAGTTTTGTTTGTCTGACAGATCTCTTTGGCAGCCATATGAACTATTACCCACATCTTTAGGCAAAGAGTTCACACAGAGAAATGAAAACTCACCTGCGCTTCTCTAAGGTGATGGAGTCAATCCCCAAATGGCTGCAAACTGTATGTGTGTATGAGAACTTTGGATTGCAGAACACAGTGGTAAACGCTGAATGTGCAGAATGGCTTAATTTCCTGTGTGCAGGGCTGAGCAAGGTTATTAAGAAGCCCTTTCAAGTTTAAGGTTTTCCCCAGGGAAGCTCCAGAAACACAGCTGCTTGAAAGGAGAGAAAGAGAGGGAGGAAAAAAGTAAGAATAAAAAGGAACTGAAATGTGAAGATGCTGGCTGTGTGCTGCAGAGGAGCTGGAGGCAATATTTTGCACAAACCTGAGATGAGGCAAGATAGCAGCAGCAGGAATGGGAGGGAGGGACAGAGCTCTTAGTGCTTCCTCTTGCTCCTTGTGCCTTACTCAGACACGTGGCAGGTGTAGAGTTGCTGACACACGGTGGAATAAATTCAGTGACTGCTGAGCAAGTGTTGAATCAACAGCTACAGATGAGAAAAGGAAGAGAGAAGAAAGTATGGGTTTGTTCTGACTGGTTCTGTTTTGGGGAAACTGTCTGTGAAACTTTGGTTTGGTGACTTTGCTGTATCATTGGAAATACCCATGTGAGCAGAATCTAGTGCTGCTTCCTGGTGCACCTGAAGGGATAGCGTTCTGGAGAGACAGGAGTGTTTCTGGAGACAGCAGCAGCCAAAGTCAAAGAAATGCACGTGGGATAGACAAGTTCTTTAAAAAGATAAGACGTCTGGGAGGCTTTCTAGAATTTTTCCAAAACGACTCATGAGAAAAACCTTAAAGTGATGTAGAAATTGAGGAGAAAGCAGCACAGGGATCGGGGTGGGTGTAATTTTTGAGCTCTCTGAAGTGAAGCAAATTGATTCCGTAACACTTTGCAAAGTAAACATTTGCTTTCAGTGGTGTCATCTGTGTCCCTAAATAAATCCCATCTACTGCCACCCTTGCTGTGTTGTTTTGGGGAAGATGGTGTGTGTGCACCACACAACTGTTACGGTGAGAGCAAGAATGGCTCTCCTGTGTGTGGATCAGCATGGAAACACCAACACACTTCAAATCCCCTGCGTTGTTTTGAGCCAACGTGTGGTGCCTTCTTACAGTGGGGTGCTCTTAGAGGAAGGCTCTGGCATGAGGAACAGCTTCATGTAACTGCATTATGTCAAAGTCCTGGCTGGCTTAGCTCCTTGGCCAACTTAATTATTTTTATGAAGAATGCCATGTAGTGTCAGAAGCAATGAGATGCTGGAATCCTGTATCTAAAATGAGTTTAAACTTAGTTATTGCTATAGTGTCAGTTTAAAAAAAAAAAAAAGTCCCAATGTCAGCAAGTACCTGAGAAAAGAAAGTGTAAAATAACTAAATATGTTTGTATAGTAGAGCTTGCCAGTTTCAGCTTCCACAAGTGACTGATTTTATTTGGAAAGGGTAGGAGTATTTTAGGTTAGACTCTTTTACATTCTAGAACTGGAAGGTTTCATAACCCACACTGTATTTTGCAATGTGTATCAGATGGTATAATTAAAAAAAGCAAAATTAAATTTCTCCTGTCTTCTCATACAAAGAATACAGGCAAAGGGATTATGGAATAGAGTTACTTCAGAAGTGGCCAAATGAATGTCTACCTGAAAATGCAGAACAGAGATACCAACACTATCACAGTGTCTTTGTGCAGATAGTGGAGTTAGATGATATTTGTACTAAGGCATATTGCTGCTGGTTCCATATGTTAATGCTGACAGTGGAGGATGACACCTTCTTTAGTGTAATTCAGTCTTTTAAATCACCTCTGTGCATTGTGAATTATATTGCAGGTGTCTGTACTTTGACGTGCATTTCACTCAGCTTAGGTTGCATACAGGAGAAATCTTTTTCTTTCACCATTAGTATTCAGAATCATATTTATTCTTATTTAAACCTTGTTGAATTCTTTATCAGCTCTAAGTAGACTGAAAGGCAAGTGTGCAGCCTTTCAACGTGATAAATTTTGTGCCTCATTTTTTGGGTACTCAGTAAGAAACATCATGAAAAGATAGAATTTTTTTAAAAATTGGGTTAGTCGTAATGAAGTATTTTCATTACTGGGTTCATTAACTTATAGTTCTTTAGAAGAATAATTAGCTGAGTTTCATTTAGGCCTGGAAACGCTTAGCACTTCTGGAAATGAATTAATCTTTCTGAGACTTCCAAACTTCAGGCTGAAGTTTTCTGGAGTGAAAACTTAGGTGTCTAATACGTTTGGAAATAAATATATTTTCAGCCCCCAGTTTCATGTAGGCCTTGTGCTGTGGTTACAGCCTATAGAACCATGAGAAATATTCCTTCCTCCATTCAAAGACACATCTGTGTATCATGGAAAGGGGTTTTTGACCTGTAACAAGAGTCTGATGATGGCCAGTTTGTTCATCAAAGTGCTATTATAGGGCGCAAGAAAATGCTCGTGTTGGTGTTCGAAGGTGCAAAACTGTTCTTTGCAAAGGGCAGCTTCTATCCTAGTGGGCTGCTCCATTTCTTTTTGCTGAACCTCAAGACAGACGTGGCAAATGACACTCAAAAATCACCAGCAGTGGCAGAAGCAGCTGCTCTGAACAGCAGAGGTGAACAAACAGGAGCTGTTGCAGAGCGAGGAGTTACCTGCCATAGGAGTGACCTTCAGCTTAATATGCGCTTGTCTGTATTGATTTTATCTTACAGCATGTTATTGAACACAAAAGCACGATGAGCCAAATCCCCCTCATTGTTCTTGAATGCTGCAAGACTCCTTATATGAATAAGGGGACTAGGAGGTGACTCTATAAAAAGAATATTTAGCTGGGTTTTTAGATCATCTGCCAGATTCTAATCTCTGTAGGCATAGAAACAGGGTTTTTTTCTTTGACAGCCACGCATCTGAAATTAGAGTTTAACTCCTACAGTTGTCAAAATAGATTTTCTGTGGTTTCAGAGCTTTTTCTAGCATCAAAAGAATATTCAGTTTAAGATTCATCCCTGTCTTATGAGGACTTAGGTTAGATTTTTCTATAGGCTGATTTCTTGTCCTTAGTTACAAGACCTGGTGTGGCTTTGTATGTCCCCAATTCTCATAATAATGTCTCCTAGAGGAAGGAGAGTTTAAAACGAGGCAGTTTGGATGATGAGGGCCGTTGGAGGTCATGTCTGTACAGTTGTGGTCAATCAATGCCTGGAACTCTACCTATCTTTTTGCCGAATTTCAACCTAAGGACCACCAAGGCAGCTGAAAACTTCCAGGCTAATGTAGATCAGAATGAGGATTTTCATAACAGGAGGATCTACTGCTCAGCCAGGAGACATTTCCAGAGGTGTCCCAGTGACTTTATGACCTGACTATGGACAGAACTTTGCCTGTCTTTTTTTTTTTTAATCCCTTCACTATTTCCAGCTTCTTAATAGAATACAGCTCAGAAATATAGATGGGGTTTACTGAACAAAAAAATTTAATCAGCTCAGCTAAGACAATGCAGAACACTTTATTCTAAATTTTAACCCACGAAAAGAAAAAACAGCAGCTTTGTAAATTCCCATTTGGGGCTGTGCTATAAGTTTGGTAGGCAGAGAGGTAACAAAGAGAGGCAAGACCGTATCAGAATATTATAAGAAAGAAAGAATACCCTTGCTCTGAAATTAAAATTTTTGACAATAATCGCCTTGTACAAATGTGAGCAATATAGAGTGCACCAAACATTATGCAGCTGCAAGCGTGAAAATAATTTTGGCAAAATAGGAAGACCTCTTTTTTAATGCCTTCCTCTAGGCAAATCTAGGAAATTGTTCCATTTATTTTAAATTTTCTGGGCACCTTCTCTTTCCTGCAGTAAAATATTTTGTTAGTATTTCTTATTCCCTACGCTCTAGGTAGCTGAAATTTATGCACGGAAGTAAAACCACCTCTCACATTGGGAGTCTGTCCGTTTGGAATCCTACTCAGGAAATTAATTTTCTGTTTTAGAGGTAGAAAAGCAGGTAAAGATCTCAGTCATCTGCTCTGCCATCCTGCTTCAGAGCAGGATCAGCTGTTCCTCTTTTCATCCCTGGCAGATGAGCACATAACTGCTCCTAAAGATCTCCAGTTATGAAGTCTCTGCAGCATCCTTAGGGAAATCTATCCTGAGCTTAAGTGTTCTTACAATTAGAAAGATTTGCCTAATATCTAACCTAAATCTCCTTAGCTGTAAGTTAAGCTCATTAATTCCTGTGATATCCCAAGTAAAAATGGTGAAGAGATTCTTTCCTTCCTTTTAGTACATTAAGACTATTATCAAATCTGCTCTGTCTGTGCTGTTCTGTAGTCTAAGAATCAACAGTTTATTAAAGCTCTTCTTCTAGGACAAATTGAATACCTTTGGTTCTCTATTTTTTTTCTCTTTTTTTTGTCTTTAATTTTTAAAAATTACCTTTGCAAATTGTTTAGTTTTTCCTTGGACAGCACTGGGATACAATATTTCAGGTGATATCTAGATGAACTGTTATTCCTGGAACACAGTATATTTTTATGTCTTTGAGGAAATTGTTCCTGCTCTTGTAAGGCCGTGACATTTACTGAGTCATAAACAACTTATGGTCTGCTATAGCATCTGATCAAGTCTTCAGGGCTCCTGGTTAGCTGACTATTCACCATATTTTCTTTGTGCCTCTACATTTCTTTTTTCCTCGTTGAATTGCCTTCACTTTTCTAGATTACTTCTCCAATTAGTCATATTTTTCTGGGCGTGTTTGTTTTGCTCAGGCTGCTTTTGTGTTCTTGTAGAACTTCTTGTGCTCCTTTATTTTCTTCACAAGTGTGTGCTCTCTAATCCTATTACTGAAACCATCAAACAGGGACAGCCGAGGGAGTCACTGAAGGAACCTGACTTGATGTTCCCTCTCCAGTGGTGGGCACCTAACAAGTGTAGAAGATTGTTTTCCGTCCTTAGTAGTACTGCCTCAGTAGTAGATTAATCTAGTCTACAAGAGTTTTGGTTTGGTGACTTTTATTTGTTGCCTTGTTTTTATTTTTCTTTTTTTCCCAAGCTTGCTCAAAAGAATGTCAAGGAACTTGCAAGTATCAGGAGATTTGACACATGTTTTTCCCCCTTCTTTCCCTTTTCTTTCTTTTTTTTTCCTGTTTTTCATACTTCCATTACCTTGTTATAGACAGAAATTAAATGTATTTCTGGTGACTACTTTTTGCCAAATCTATTTCTTATCATCCAGAAGCTGACAACTAGTTTGATTATTTATCTCAGTACTTTTCCAGGAAAGTAATCACACTTTTCTGGAGCTGTCTGACCCTTATTTTTGCCTCCTGGTTTTCAGATGCAGATAGACACAACATTTTTCCCTTTTCTGCCTGTCTAGTACTCCACCATTGTCATGAGTTGCGACTGGTAATTAATTTTGACGTTACCTCAGTCAGACCTGTAATGAAGTAAATCCACTCTAGCTGTTTCGAAATTAAATTTAACTTATCTAAGTAGTCCTAAATTATTTTTCCTATGTTTTTGCCCAGATTCACTCATATTAGCTGTGCTAGCAGCCTGCTTGCAATTGCATCACTAGTGCAGACTGAAGCAAAAAGATATTAAACTTTTTGGCCTTCTCGATTTTCCTCTTCCTAGATTTTCTTCACCATGCAGTAGCAGATCAGTTTTATTATTATTTATTTTTTCTTCCCTTTGTCTGCGTATGTGTGTCCTGCTCATATTACTAATACACTTTCAGAATCACTTCAGTTAGCCTGGTGTGTCTGTTTGCTCTTAGGTTTTACATTTTCTGTAGGCACTTGTGCTGTTCCTTTCTACTTATCCCTGGTAATTAAAAACCTTTTCAAATTTCTGGCCTTCGAAGTGAATAAATAAATGTGTGCCTTAGTGAAGTGACATCTTGATGATCATCTGTTTCACACTCAGATAATCTGTCTTTAACTGTCCTATTTTAGTAGAGGAACTTCTGGTTCTGGTTCTTTACATTTTTCTCTCTCTCTAAGCGTATTCAAAGTGTGTTGAATTCTGCTTTCATGAAGTCTTTGGTTTCATTTAGTTTTATTCTCTCTTTTCATTCCAACATGACTGTCAACTACACTTTTGTGGTGATTCTTATGGGTAAATAAAAGGGTTATTACCACTGCAGTGATGATATTGAGGATATAATTTTCTCTCTCTCAAGCAACTGGAGATGTGTGGACTTCAAGGAAAAGTGTGAGTGAAGTGATTTCTGTAGAAATGGAAAAGGGTTCAGGAGAGGAGGATCCTACAGACAAACTTGGGCAATGCTTATGATGTGGCAGAGCTTGAAAACTCTGATCTGTTTGTATCACCAAATTAAAAATAGATGTAAGTTTTATAGTGCATTTCTCTTGGGAGATACTTTCTCTTTTTTTCCTTCTTGGAAGCTTATAAAATTTCATTTGGGTGTGTTTTCCCTCTTTGACTGTGAAACATGATTCTTCTGCAGACACTACTGAGTTGGCATTGTATCATAGAGGAAACCGCAAAAGAAGAGTGAAGGGAAAATATCAAAATAATATCCACTTCTATGAGAAACTACTAAGTTAATTATATGATTGATCTGCACATGTTTTAAGGTGGAGTTGGCTTTTTTCAAGGCATTCTTTTGATGATTGCTGCTACATCTGACCCAACATCATATTACATAATTAAACTAATATCCCATGCCACAGAGGAACTTTTTCTGGAAAGTCTGGAGGCAAAAAGCAGGACTTATTTTCACTTTAAGAAGCCTTTCATTTCAGGACTTTGCTAAAAAAAGATTACACACACTGATTTTCCATTTGTAAGTGCATAATTTAAATTTTCTTGCCTCAGAACAATTCCATTCACTTTCCCATTGAAGTCTCTGTGAGATATATTAAATTAGATGGGTAAATGAGCTGGCAAAATTACTACAGAAAGGCCACTGAGAACATACCAATTTTGACCATTACTTGTAGTATTTAGGAGTTTTAGGAGAACACAGTAGAAGTTCTCCATAAAAGGTGAAAGATTATGTCACAGGAGTATAAGTTTTTTTTGAATGTTTTATGTGAAGTAGATATTCAAGATATTTGTTGTATGAAATATAATTTTAAAAGTCTCTGTTGGAGATTTTGTTCCTCACTCCTGTGTCTTACCTGCATCTGCAGAGGGTTTTGAAGTTATTTCAGTGATAGAGAATTCCAGAAAGGACTAATTCAGTCATTCCTTCCTGAATCATTTGCATATAGTAAAAGCAATTCATAAACCCGAGGAGTCTGGGTATTGCAGGTACTTCATAGACTTCTTGCTTCACATAGGGAGAAGGGGGAATGGCATGTACTTTTTTCCCCTTATCTTTTATTAACTACAAAATTGAAAGAGATCTCATATTTTAATTTCACAATGATGTCTGGCTTGTGATGTTTTTCTGTGCATTGTGTACTGTATAATCTTTACATCAATTAATTTTCCGTTTTGTCCTGAAGTGTTATGTGCATCAAAGAAGTGACAAAAATGGGTTTTATGCATATTTTAGATGCCTACCACACCTTTCATAGTGAATAAGGTTATAAGCATCTGAAAATAGTCACTGACCATAACTGGGGAGCTCAGCTGTAATGGAAATGCACCACCTTGAGTAGTTTTATAAGTATAAAATATTAACAAACCATCTGTGTCAAATATAAGTTAATAACACCTCTTGGTAAATACTCTGATACTTTTGCCTGCTGCTGCCACTTCCCTTTGTGCTCTATATAAAATAGTTTGGGTATGGATCTTCATCCATTGAAAAATACATAAAGCATCCACAGTAAGAAATTTATTTCTTGTTTGTGGCAAGGACGGGTTCAAGATGCATCAAGATAAACTTGCAATGTGCTCAGCACACTGCACTAGATTCCTCTATTGACAGTAACTTATTCTAGTTTCAAAAAATAAGCAACTTTTCACTTACTAATATGTTAAAAATGCAAATGCAAAAAAATCCTGTAGTGCCATCATCTTTAGCTAGTTATCTCATACTTTGGGAAGTTGTTAAATTAGCTGTGCTATTCTGATTGAACAAGCCTGTGTTAGGTGTTTCTGCTCTTTTAAAAAAGCTCTTTTACCTGTCTGCTCTCTGTAGGGATCATTTTGCTCTCAGAGAATTCAGGGAAAGTTTTTTCTGTGTTGTGAAGGCACTCTATAAAGCAATTGCCTTGCAGAGGCCAGGCAGAAGGGAAAAAAAAGAAGGAAGAATTTACCTAACTTGACGTACTTACAGAACTGGAGGGACAGCAATCTTTTATAAGAATCTATGTTTTTATAGAAGGAAAGTTTAAAAAAAAATAGAATGGAAAGGAAAACGTGGATTGAAATTCTCTTCTGGAAAGAAATGGAAGCTAAGTTGCACATCCAGGACATAGCCTGAGCAAAATGTTCCTTTATGTACCGAAAAAATCTCAAGATTTACTGCGTATTTTCACCAGAGGTGGATTTGAGTCAGGCATTAATTCAAATAACCTCCAACTTAATATAATTGCATCAGGGAGTCAAACTTAGATGGGAGTCCTGGGACACTTTATATGGGTTTGGGACTGGTCCAAGGATGACACTGACAAATGTGAGTGCAGTGCAGGGCCATCGGGATGGTGGGGGTGCAGCACAGGATGTGTGAACAGGGGCTGAGAGAGCAGGGCTTGTCCAGCCTGGAGAGGAGAAGGGCCAGGGAAGATGTTCCTGTGCTCTACAGTGGCTAAGGAGGGGTGCAAGTCCTGCTGGAGCTGGACTGGGTGTGCAGCAACAGGTCCGGAGGTTACAGGTGGGAATATGGCAAATTCCAACTGAATGCAAGGGCCGGAGGGGGGAAAATAAATCATTGTAGGAGTGGTAAATGTTTGGGATGAGGCTCACAGGAGAATGAAGATTTTTAAAGCTCTCCTGGACACAGCCTTTGGCAACCTGCTTTAATTGCGCTTGCTTTGCCTGGGGGTTTGGAGCAGAGACCTCAGGAGATCCCTTCTACCTTTCTGTGGTTCTGGGTGCCACAGTCCAGATACAATTCATTCGGTTTTTTCACATCTTTGCCTTTGTAAGTTCAGCTGGCATGGGAAAGAGCAGTGCATCTCCAAAGACCTCTGGAATTAAATATTCAGGAAGGTTTCTCAGTCAAAAACCTGAAGAATTTCAGATAGGCAGGCTTTTAAGTTCTTCTAAAACCCAAACAAACCTCAACTCCTACACTGTTGCACTCTGTCCAAGTGTTTCTGAACTTACCTTTTAAATGGCCCACCAGCTTATTAAATGAATTTTAAATGGTAAACCTGACTTCTAAGCTAAGAAATACAAAATGAGCCAGACTGTACTCATAACCATATTAGTTAGATGCATTTGTTACATGGTGATGAGTCCCAAAAGGAGCTGCATCTTGAAAATTGTTTTGTCTAACTTCTGGATATTCACTTTATCCCTTTATGTGCTTGATTAATATCTGCACAGCTACTTGTCTACGTGTACCTAATTTATTTTTTTTAGCAAAATGCTGCAAAATATGAAAATAGAATTGTATAATTTCTGCAAGGTTATATACACCTTTCTATTATTTTTTCTAATCTATTGTAGACAGACAAGAGGGGTTCTATTTTCCCCCTCCAAAATTAAATAAACTTTTAATTAAATAAAGATTTTTTTTCTTCAAAATGGAATCTACAAATATCTAATCCCAGAGCTACAATTTCTCAACCCTTCCTCCTCTTCTGTGAGATGTTGCTATGGTTATTACCCTGCTGGGTAGTGAAATGCAGTAATTTGTTTAGCAATTCCTTTCTTCCACAACACTGTAGACACATAGAGGAGGCTTGCATTTACCAAGTGCATCAGTGTGACAAGTCTGCTGTTTTTCACAAATCCTTCTAATATAAGTCATGGTTTGTAAAGCACATATATTTTGGGTTAGCAACTGAAATTTTTATCCAGCAAAAATAAATTTCTCTGGTAGCAAAAATAAGTTTATAGAAAGCTGTTCCAAATGCTGACTGACTTTCCTGCTCTCTGCAGTCAATATGAGGACACTGGAAGGGGCTGCCGTTGTTATGTATTATATCTTTTTGTATTTGTGGGGCATTACTAGCTAGATGAATAAATAATCAGATGCTTGAAAGAAGCTTGAGTCATAATTCAGGTTTCATTAAGAGCAGAGAATTTGCACTAAGATCTGTTTAAGAAAAATTGTAAGAATAAGAATATTCTCTATGCATCTGTTCTGTTTCAGTATGATCTGACTTGCTTCAAATCTTGAAGCACAACTGTAATGTAAGTGGTAAGCAATGATAAGGTTTCCAAGGGTTTCTTTGAGCAAGGCTTGCATCTTCAAAATTGCTCAATATCTGTAAACCATTTAGTTTTGATAGGCTTCTTCAAACAGTTGGGCTGCACTGAACATAAAACATTTGAAAATGTAGAAGGTTTTGTCATGGCAAACAAACAGTTTGGGGTTTACTCGCTTGGTGGTGGTGCTTCAGCTACAGGGGACTGTGATCGCTGTGTTAGGTAAAGAAGGTGCTGCACTGCAAGGCTTAAGTGAGCAAGGAGAAAGGGAGTGACAGTCAATAAAAAGATGCAAGGAAATAGGCTGCAGGCTGAGCAAGAGTGGGTTTTATTTGGGCAGAAAACACAGTAAGCTGATGTTTGGAAATGTCTACTGTTCTGGTTTACCAAGCCATGAGGTGGCTCCTCTGCTGTGGATTTTCCGTAGTTTCATTCAATCTTTACCTAAAGCTTCAAGTGATGAAAACTCCAGATCTTCCTTTGGGAGACAAATTGTTCTGTAGTCTAATTAATCCCACAATCAGCTTGTTTCTTCATATTAATCAAAACATATATTCTTAATCAACCCCAGCCTGTCTTGCTTTGCATGCTCAGCAGAGCACATTAGAATTGACGGCCTACAGTCATTTTTGCTGCTTTTTGTATGTTACAGCAGCTACCTCTTCAAATGATGTCAGGTGTGTTCTGACTTCCTTCTTCTATATTCTGTTGCTCCTCACTGCTCACTGATATTTGCAGGATGGGAAAACTCTGGAGTCTATTTGCTGGCAGGAATAAGTGAGGAATGGCCAAAAATTAGTTAAAAAAAAAAAAAAAGTAAGGCATTAAGCTCTTACATGCAGTTTATGAAAGGCTGTGGGCTGATTCTACCAGGCGGCAGTCAGCCAGCTAGCTGGATTTAGAGCCCTAGCCAGTTCCATGTAATTTGGGAAAGAAACCCAAGGCAAGCATGATTCTGTGATTGAGGGAGGTGATGTCTGTGTCCTGTGCTGTAAACCTGCACCCTCACTGGGTTGTGTAGGAAAAGAAGAGTTGTGACCACCCCCGTACAGTGAGAGAAGTCATGGTCGTTGATCGGTTTAGATACAATGATTGCACTTTGTTTCAGTGCAAGATCAGATGAAAGTTTCAGTAGCATTTCATCCTTCTCCCCTTTCAGCTGTTTGCATGTTTTAGTGCTATCTTTCAGCTCCCTGCGTTGCTAGGGTTTCAACACACTCCTCTGTTCAGTTCTGGAGGATGAAATAAGTGTTTTATTGCAATCGTCTGGAATTTTCTTCATTCAGTCTTGCAGAAAAAGTACATCTGTCAAATGCACCTGTCTTTCTGCACTGAACTGTCAAGAATTGATGCATAACTCCCAGAAGTATAGAGGAGTTGTTCTCAGCACCTTGACTTTTCATTTCTAAATCACCCAAGATTCTCCTAACCTTTTATTTGCCTCACAATCATACAGTAAATTTGCAGTAGACTGACTTCTCACTCAGCCTTCCAGACTGTTTCCTCCATTGAGGTGTTTCTATTTTTCCACTTCATCTACACCAGCTTAAACCCATGGGGTTTTTCCCAGGGTTTGCGGAGACCTACTTTAACGTGCAGAATATTGCAGAATATTACAGAGTTTGAGGTTTTGGGGCAGCTGGGCTAGTATGACATGTTTTAAAATGGCATTAGTTTCACTTATTTGATTTCTCTAAAACTCTTTCATTGCCATTGTCTGTGCCTTCCCAAACCCCTCCTCATTTTGGCTCATCCAAACAAGGTCAGTATAACTTGAACATCAGTATGTGTCCTTAGAGGTAAGGAATCCAGGGAATAAGGTTAAGATGGTGACAAACCTTAGAATATGGTCTCCAAATTTTAGATTTTATGCAAAGCAGGAAAAATATTAGAGATGCTTTCTTCCAAAATTTTAATGGCAATTGTCATATAGAGAAAAAAAAAAGCTGACACCACTCAACCAGTTACAGTTATGTTGATGTTATATGTTCATTTTGAAATCCTAATCAGGTTGATTATTACAATCAATAGATCATAGTTGTCTTGAGGATATGTTTTATGAGGTCACATGTGGACAATGAAACCAGAATCACATCAGTGTCTAAAATCAACAAGTTGTAATTATATTGTTTGAAAATCAGTTTTCTCATGGCCTTGAACAGGAATATCTCCAAGAGTAGAGATTCTCCTTTTCCACTCACTTCAGCCTGGCTTTGGCATCTCTACCTCTCCTAGCAAGCAGTTCTACAAAGCAGAAAGTCCCTTCCTGCCCCGTTAGCTCTGAGCATTGTGTGTCTTCTCCAGGTAGAAGAAAATAGCTCTCAGCCTCTCTGTAAGGTTATGTGCAGCAGTCCCTGCCTGTGCTGGCAGCTCTTCACTGGGCCCTATCTGGTTTGACTACATCTTTCATCTACCCAAACTCTTGGATCTGTCCCACCTCACTGCTTGAACTCGTAGGTGATTTGGGGTGTATTTGCCCTAGGAGCAGCACAACTGGGAGTAGGGCCCAATGTGATTTGGGGTGTATTTGCCCTAGGAGCAGCACAACTGTGAGTAGGGCCCAATGTGATTTGCTCTATTTTTGTAGTCAGAGCAGCTTCCCCAGGACTCCTTGTGGGTCAGCCTTGGCAGTGAGCAGCTCCTGGTGCAGAGGAATCTGTGTGTGTGTTAAAGAAGGGGATTACGTCAGATAATACAGCGATGTAAGACCTATGATCAAAATCCAGAAAACTCTCCATTGTTTTCTCCAAAATGAATTTTGCCCTCAGCATGAAGCTTCAGAGGGGGTGTGTGTGAGATAAAATACAGCTTTGCAGCTGTAAACCCAGGATGCCGAGGCAGAGCAACTCCTTCAAACTCTTATTCAGCAATAAAACATTAAAAGCTTGTTTCATCTCTTCTTTTGACAACCATGTCTTAATGACCCAGAAAATAAGTATCCAAGCAAAAACATAGTAGGACTTTAAAACCCTAAAGGAATTCAGTCACTACCACCACGTCTTAACTGATACCTAGAAACAGGGGGGCTGAGTTTTGTTTCCTATGGTAAAGGGCCAGCCTTTCTGTCCAGGTGCCACCTCCTAAAATTGCTAAAGGCGTAGTAGGATTTCTCCCTGACCAAAGCTGCCAACAGCTGGGACTCCAGCTGCCCTTGGAGTGCCAGATGCCACCTCTTAATTGATATCTAGAAATGGGGGGGCTGGGTTTTGTTTCCCATGGAAAAGGGAATTGTCTGCAATTATGCGACTCCCACACACGCTGGCTTAATGTATCACACCGAGAATGTGTTGGCGACTTCACCAGCAGTTTCACATTAAAATCACTGAGCAGAGCATGGAGATTTTTTTTTTCCACTCTTTATGTGGAGAAGTAAATTTAATAAATATTTTGCGAATATAATTATTTTATGTTAACTATATTTACGTTAGCATATATCATTTTAAAAGGAACTATTAAACTCGGCAGTAAGAAGTGAGAATATGTATATGTACAGTTCTGCTCGTTAAGTAGGGCTGTGAACTGACTTCATCATCAAACTAGAGGTACATAAATGGAGAAGATATGCCTGTGAAATATTTTACAATTTCAGTGTTCTCATTTCTCTTAGCAGAGTAAATCTGATTTTTTTTTCCCCTCAGTGAAAATGAGGATAAAATTCTTTTTTTGTGTAGATTGAATTCTTTATCCTTAATTAAAATGATAATGATTAATAGAAGAAGGGTATCTTATAAATTCGAAACATTTCAAATTTAAACTGAGGGGGTTTTCCCTTTATAATTTTTTTAAGTAATAACTGAAAGATTAAGCAAACTTTGGTTATGGTGGCCTTGTGTCATTATTAAATCTTACTGTATAAACAAAAAAAGCTTTAGACCAGAAGGGAGGTTAAAATTGTTGGAGAGACTGTGCATAGTATTTCTGGTGTCTCAACATTGCTGCAAATAAAGTCAAGAAACCTGTTTTAAATTTTCACTGATTTTTACCACAATAGTTCAGGAATTCAAGTAGAAATGGGTAGGCCTTGAAGAACACAGACATTCTGAACACTGTGGAGAACCATCAGCTGGTTGAGGGAAATCTTGCTGGAGATCACAGAAGCATATTAATATTCATTGAAATCAAAACTTTTTTTCTTTGACTATATTTATGCATTAGAGAAAGAAGAATTGCAGCGTTTTGCCAGAAATCTAAGGTGTAACACATTTCTGCTATTTAATGTCGAGCATGTTAATATTATGCCTCAGTTTCCCTGGCCATAAATGGGGATAATGATACTTATCTCCTGTAAATTGCTTTGGGAACTTTTGATTATGAAAGTTGAATATGATTATTCATTATGTTTGCTTCCTATGAATATTCTAGTGAATGTGTTTCGCAAGGGGATGATTAATTTTCAACAAATATCGGAGACTTGAGAAAATGAGTTTATGTCCTCATAAATATAAATGTTCTGTTTCAGATAGTGAGGAAATGTGACATATTTGTATTCCATACAAATGAAGCCAGTATTCTCAAATGAGGAACACTGAGCCCACACGTGTTAATCACATGTTCTTTCATGCCAAGAGCTATCAAGCTTCCCTTGTGCCAGTAGGGAACGGTTCTGAGTAAGGAATACATATATATACTTTTAGACAAAGTGAGGAAGAGATATAGATGCAAAGTTTACTGAGATATGGTTATTTCCAGATGATACAGAGGTGAAACACATGGGGTGTTTTCTCTGAGAGGTTTTAGATACACAGAGAGTCATTCTATGACTCAGATTGTGAGGTGTGGAATGGGTTATGACGTGTCATGTCGCAAATGTCACTCCAGCGTAACTGCAGGGAGGTCACTGTTCAATAAGTATATGTTTCAGAAAGGTGTGAAATGCCAAGAGATGGGATCATCTGGGATTGGTCCTCATAGATTTTTGTAGTGGTCAGCCACCCTCACATGAGGAACGTTTGCCTCACAGCTGAGGTTCTGTCTTGTTCTTGTTGCTCCCTCTTCTCTGTGAAGCTGCTTAGATGGTGGAATTACATAGCACTGGATACCCCTTTCAGCTAGGCTGAAGAGATCAAGTCTTTGCCTACTGAGAATAAGACACATTTTTCTAACCTTGAAATCATGCTTGTCATATGTTTACACTTTTCCTCTAATTTCTCAGCTCTTTGGTTACCAGACGCTGTGTGGTCACATGGTCTGTAACGTTGTCGTCTTCTTACACTTTGCTCATTCTTTGCCAGATACTGAATTGGGGTTTATTCTGGTTTGTACCCAGCATCGTGAAAGAATTACCTTTCCACTTAATCTCCACTTCCTTGTCAGAATTGCAGCTCTTTTGGCTTCAAGCTGTCATTCCCTTGGTAGGACCTGTACTCTGTGCTCCCTGGTCTATAATTCTGTTCAGTACTTGTTTCAACACAACTTTCTCAAGAGTTAGTCTTTCTATATGTTTTTTGCCACTGTGTCATCTACAAATTTTAATAGGAATATTTTTATTGGCATTCAACTGTGTGATCAAGATGATTCTCATTCTGGTGATTCTTTTATTCCTGTTCTTTTACAATTACACTACAACTCACCAGTGATCTTTTACGAAATAACAGAGTGTGTGTGTGTGTGTGTGTGTATTTAAAAAAAAATCATGATGTTAGGGGTATTCACAATTAAAAAAACCCACCAAGCAGTTTGTAGTTGAAATGGTTAAATCTAATGAACAAAAGTAGAATAGAATGAGTATCTGTACTGTTATCTTAATATTACTATTAAAAAGTGACATGTAGGCAATATCTTTTTTAATTATTTAAAAGGCATACTTGCCTAGGTTTAGATGAACACAATTGTGCTTCACTTTGAGGACTGGGAGCTAAGAAGCATGTGAGAGCAAGAGGCACCCATTTCCATCCTTGCTAAAGAAAAACCCTTAAACCTCTTTACAACTTTCGTCTCTGTGCCCTGGAAACAAGGACCCAAAACAACAGGACTGGTCAGGAATGAGCTGTATCAACAGAGGTGGGTTTGGGGCTGTCCCTAGACTTAGTTGCTGGTGTTACTAAATAACTCTTTTCATCAACAATGACATTTCAACCCTCCCTAGAAAGACATAGGTAAAGCTGTGGTGCAAGGAATAAGTTCCATTTCTAGAGATGAAACTCTGGAAGCATCACTGGGATGTGGGGACCAGGAGGCGAAGAAAGTTTTCAGGTAGCCTGAAACAAAAAAAGGCAGTAACTGAAGAGTGTTCATGTAAGATTTCTGTAGCATAGCCTTAAAAAAAGTTATTTTCACTTACAAGAGCTTAAGTGACTAATTATTGCCCTGTGGGCAGAGCACAGGTCAGCAAGCACTCGCTCCAGCCCTGTCTAACAATCTGAAGATTAGTTGGGACATTTAATAAACCTAAACAAAAACCCCAGCAAAAGCAAGCCAACAGGCCAGAGCTTTATAATTTTGTCAACTTTTATTTTATTTCATTTTTTTCAGAGGTGTGAATAGATATTGAATTGTGCCTGAAAAGTGTGATTGTTTTGTCACTCCCACTGCACCAGGGGATTTTTATTTTGGCAGTTATCGTTAAGTAAAAACTGCCAGTGAAAGAGTTGAGCTAGAGGAACATATTTGAAAGATTCCTGCACCAGTCAAACTCGCTTAGCCCCTTAATCCCTTACATTGGCAGTTGAATCCAAGAAAAAATGTAGCAGTGCACAGAGGAGCTATAAACAAACAAAGCTTGAAGCTCTTGGCACCTTAAAAAATTGCCTGTTTCTCGTAAATACATTGCAATAAAACAATAGCTACTGAACATTAGTGGAGAAAGAAATCAGCCATGAGGAACTCAAAGTAGGTGGCTTTCCAATTGTGGGGAGAAAGCATCAAGAAAGAGGCTGAGATAAATCCTGCAAACACCATGCAAGGTTTTTGAGGACTTATTAATAAAACACACTGATAGAACACATGCAGAAAACTTAGTTGATGATTTGAATGGTAGAGTATTTGTCTTAGGCCCTGAGGCACTCCATTCCCTGCAATTTAAACAGCTTTCTTTGATTACCCATTATAAGTCTTGCCTTACCACCCCTTCTTAACCCCAACCACTCACATTCAGCAATATTTTTGCTACAGAATATGGGAAAGAAATAAAATCAGATGTCACATTTATAAAGTGCAGTGATAACTGCAAGGATTCATTCTCATAACTAAGAACATTTCACTGTGAATAGTTAGAGTATCCTTTTAAAAATGCAACGGGAAGAATTTTTGTGCAGACTTAATGATGCATGTGCCTACAACTGAAAAAAGCAACGTTTGAAATTGTAAAGTTTGGATTGAAACTCTATGGCATTAATAACACAATTCTGTAAAATACAGACTGAGGTAGAAATACTGAACAAATACAAGGCAAATTGACAAAACCAAGTTCTTTGATTGGCCACTTTATGTAAGCAGAAGGTTTTTATTTTTGGCAACACCTGTATATTTCCGTAACTGTCTTTTTGGTAGGTGGAGTGGACAGGTAAGGAATTAAGAGAAAATTGTAGAAGGAGATGAAACAAAATTATTTAAAACTGAATTTGCTTGTTACCTTTTGTTCTGTAGTTTGTCTTCCTTTTGATTTTGCATCCTATACATTGCCCCTTCTGCCATTCAGGTCTACTCTTTTACACCATTTGCCAGCTCTCACATGATAAACCAGCTGTTACCAGTTGATGGACACACTGCAAAAATAGTTTTTTCACTTTGTCTGCATGTGAAAATCTAATTATGAATGCCTGGGATGCATTTCCATCAGCCTAAAAGTTTCATCATGATGGGAATTCTAGTTTGCCTTCTTTTTGCTCTCGCTTTTGCAGTAAGATTGGCATGAAGCAGCAGGGGCCATGCAGATGAACTGGCGTTTAGCCAGACATGTTCAGTAAGGAGACAAGGGCTTGCCTGAAGAAGTAGACTATATGCCACATCAGAGAGGAGGATTCTTACTTGTGATTTTAAGAACTAGAGGGAAAGCCTCTAGAGAATAAGACGGGTATATCTGGGAGTGTTGCAGCATCTTAAACCTCAAGTTACTTCCCTATGGTATAGTAAACTCTGTGTGGGAAAAGCAGGAGGTGCTGTGCTTGTGCAACTCACTTCATTTGTATGAAGGTCCTCCTTGGAGTGGTTAGTCAAACATATGCTGGTATGCCTGTGAGGTGAGGATTGCAAAATCATATCCCTGGAGAGTGTGTACTACACACAGCCTTATTAGCAATAGAATTTAATAAATCCCACATCTCCAGGCTGCCCCAGGTGAGTTTGCATCCTGAGCTGCATCATTTCCAGAGCACACTGCATCCTCCAGCACTGACTGCAGGGCAGCGGAGAGGCTTCCTCGGCACACCCTCCTCCCCCCAGTTGCTTCCTGAGTGGCAACTGGAAGGCATGAAGGCAGCAACTTTTGGAAATTTGTCTGCCTTTATAAATTGTCTCTGCTAAATCTGAGCAGTTTGTGGGTTTATTTAAGCCTGGAAGTAGCACAGACAGCAGCAGTGGTACTAAATGTGTGTGGCTCTACACAGTGAAGAAAGCAGAGGGGGCTCTGATACCCTGGGACCTTTTGTATGGTGAATGTGCTCAGTATCCAATAATGCTGTTTGATGTCACCCTTCAAGACAGGATTTGTTATTGCTCTGAGAATGATCTCCACAGAAGTCAATACTAACAGGGAGGTGTTGGGTCACTGTTGCAAGAGACTGAAACCCTCCCAGGCAGTTCTTGTGCAATACAGGCACACCATCAGTGGTGATTAATACACATAATGTATCAATCACCTGCCTCACTGCTGTCATCTTTGGATGGCAGAGAAACTGTGGTTTGTTGTTAAAGTGTGAACTAAATAGATACTCCCTATTTACTTTGCAGTACTTGGAAAGCCCTTAAGTCAGAATAATATTTTAATTGTATGGTTTCCATCAGCATCCAAGATTTCTTCACTGTTTTGCATTCACTACGTCATAATTTCTTCCTGGAATTCACAGGGCACTTATTTTCACTTACATGAAGATCTCTTCATGCTGTTCTGTCAGTGAAAAGGAGATTTAAAGTGGGAGTAAATTACACTAATATACAGTGCTGTTATATTGTCAAAGAGATGTAAAGCAGTGTTATTGCAGTAGAATATGATGTCCATCTGCTCACTTCAGTTCTCAACAGAAAGAAATTCTCTCCTTAACTGAAAAGGAAGTGGTGAGCAAACTAACTTAGATTAATAGAAATGGCAGTAGCCTTTTTTGCTGCACACCTGATTCCAGCCAGTAGAAGAGAACCAGGTACTGTTACCATTTTCTAAGTGATGATGTTCGCTGGGATAACTGTGACCCCAGCTTAGGTAAAATCCAAAAAGAGTAAGAATTGCAGATGCACTCCTTGCTGGTGTTTCAGAATAGAGAATATTTGTGTCTGCATGGGCTGACAGCATGTGAAAAGTGAATTATTACCAGTGAGCAATGAGAGTTTATTAAAAAGAAGTGCTTGCTTCAGATAGAGATAATCACAGTGTGTTTCCAGTTGGGTTTCTTAAAAACAACCAACTCCCCAAAACCACAGTCTGTCAAGAAAAAACTTAGTGGGGGAGAGACCTGTAATGCATTTTTAAAAAATGTGATTTGGTATTTAAGCACTACATGATAACAGGAGAGCTGCTTAAATCCACTCAGGATCTTCCTGCCTCCTGGGTTTCATTTTAGAATTCAGTGTCATCAGTAAAGCACAAGGACACTGTTCTTTCTGGCTTTAATCTGTATATTCCACTGGGTTGATTTTCATTGAAACCAGCAATATCTTTCCTTTCATGAAGGATTCATTTATGAGGCACTCTTAAAATTTTTGATCTTGATTTTTGGTACTGCTGACTGATAATCAATCTTTGTTTTATGAATAATATCTTTCAGTATAAATATTTTAATTAAATTTAGCAGGAATTATTATGAATAATATATCTTACCATCAAAAGCAATCACTAATACTGTAGTATCTGATGTTCTGGATTTTCTTTACCACATAAAAGCCTTCTCTACGCATGTGAAGTTACATTAGCTGTTTAAAAATATAAATACATAAATTATGGCTCTAAATATTTCACTTTATCTTTTGTCCTACACATAATTTCGCAGGCTCATTGCAAAGTGAACATGTGGCTTTGACAAATTCAGAATAATTCTTGGAGTGAGTGTGTGGTGTAGCTCGCAGTGGTGCTAGAAATTTCCAAAGCCAGCTTCACAAGTCTGACCACAGCGGTGTGAACTCCAAAGTCGGTGGCTCTTGTTGGTTTGAGACTGGCAAATGTGGACAGTGCTGGATTAATATGTCATTTGTGGCTGCTTTTTTGATGAAGGGCTCACAAAACAAAAGGTCCAGTGCTGGCCAGCAAAGCTGGGCTCTTTAGATGAGTGGCAAGCCCCAAAAATGTCCTGAAGGAAGAGGCAGAGAGCGGAGGAGATGGGATTGAGGCCGGGCAACAGGAGCTCAGCTGCGGTCACTGCTCTGCACAGGCTCTGCGTGTTTGGGCCTCTGAGCTTTGTCTTTCTGTAACTGTGGCCAGAGAGGAATCAAAGGGAATTTGCAGGTCCTGGATGTGCAGCACAGCAACGCCTTTTGGTCCATGCCTTTTGTTGGTGGCACCTTGAAACTAGGATCTCAGACTCAGCATATAGAAGGAAAAAAGTAAAAGGGAAAGAACAACTCCTGTTATTGTTTTATTCACCAATTAGGCTTAATTTCCAACACAGCTATTTTGGTTCATTAATTTCTGGCTTCATGCTCCCCTTGTTTATCAGAAATTATCTCAGCACAGCTGTTTGGTTTTATGAGTTGGCATTTTTTGGTTTGGACTACTTAAATCTTTCTGTTTTGTGCTTTTTACTTTGGTGAAATGGTTTTATGCATCAGTCTGAACTCTTGTTTCCTTGGATAACTAAAGTAGATTTGTCTGTGGAACAGCAGGTACAGAGAACAGTACCACTGGAGTCTTTATTTTCCTGTCACACACTTGCTGTTTTAATTTGTGGTTTTTGCTGCTGATTTCTTGGTGAACTTCAGGAAGCTGAAGCAAAAACAATATAAAAAGAAAAGCCAGCTCAGGAATATATGAACCTTACTTTATATTCCAACACAAATTTTAGCACCCTGCTTAAGAAAAAATGTGGAGGAAGATTAAATTTACTATGTATTCCTAAACATCCCACCCTTTCTAAGCGAGGCAGTGGTGCTGAGAGCTTGGTTGTTTGGGAAGCAAGATTTGCCTGCCTGCAAAGTGAGGGGCGGTGCAGAGGGAACACCCTGCATGTGAATGTCAGGCAGGAATGGAAAAGGGGAGTGAGAAGAGAGACAACTTTGTGCAGTCTAAAAGCAGCTAAAGCTCTCCTAAATCAATAATTGTTTGCTAGAGATTTACACTGTTTTTAATAGAAAGCCTTGCAATATATTTCTGTGGTTAGCAGTGCTACTGTAACATAAAACTCAATGGTCATGTGAGACAGTATAATGTCATTGTCCACAGATTCCACTTGAAGCTGTAGGGAAAATGCAGAGCTCTACAAATCTATATTTTATCCTCTATAATGTTCACTAAAGCTTTACAGCAGGCTTAATCAGTTGGACATGAATTAATGATGGTTATCAAACAAAAAATAATGAATTCCAAATAAGTACTTATTGCATAATTGAAGTCACAAGAATTTTCTATGAATAAAATATATTTGTATTTACAATGCATAAATTCAGTTGTGACACTGTTGGTCATAAACAGCTTTCTGATGGAAGTATTGATGAGCTATGTTAAATTAGTAATAGCTTGAATACATTTCTTAATTATGTCACCAACTTTGTGGGCAGGAATGTTGTTTGAAGTGAATTGGCTGCTGTTTATTTTGCCTGTACTAGAGCAAAATGGTGGGATTTTTTTATTTTTGAAATGTAACATATACTCAAGAGCCTCTGTTGGTGATAGAATGTTTTGGATTAGTCTTTTTTGTTTATGCATGCAGTGGATGTTATGTAGTTTACGTCTGCTTTGCCAAAGACAATTCAGATAATTTTGTCATCAATGCAGTAATTAGCACGGATTCACGTGCTGCAGACAACATAAATGTGCTACTCTGGGCCTTCTCAAAGAGCAAGGCAGAATATACCAGACAGCTGCATGCATGTTGCAGCATTAACAGAAAACTATGTTTTAAAACACACAGGCAAAGGTAAAAGTATAATTTGGGGATACCTGGGGGTAACTGTTGTGTCATCAGAGTAATCCTGTGCAACAGAAACTATCGATACTCAGCATTAAAAAACAGAAGGCTCAGAAGAGTAGTGACTTTGCTGTGCCCAGGGTTCTGTGAGCTCATGTTTGTTTAGTGACCAGGGAGAGAAGTGATTCCCAGACCTAGATGTACTTTGGTACTGGTGAGTTAGCATGGGAACTTTGTAAACCACATCATCTCTTTGCACATCAGTTTCTTATTCAGAAAATGGGAATAACTCTCACCTACACAGCTGGGGCTGTGAAGTTTATGTAATATTTTTAATCCATCAAGCTGAGCCACCCTCAGTCATTGCAGTGTTAGTTTTTGAAAGATTATTTGAGTGCTTCCAGTTGAATTAGCATCACACATTTCAATGGATGTGAAATTTGGTCTTTAATGAGCATAAACAACCCCCTGCTTTGGAAGCAGTGTTATCACTATTGCTCTCTTATCTGAGAGCCCTGGTTATGGCCCATAGTAAAATCCTTCTTGCAAAGAGCTCTGAAAGAGAAACAGATAAATAGAAAGGCAAGGAAGTACAACTGCATGAGAGGCAGAAGCCTTAACGTGTCAGCAATCTTACCACATTTTGCTCTTCTTTCTTCCTCAGCAAATGGGAAGTTTCAGGAGATAATTACAGAACAAATAATGAGCCTTGTCAGCATTAGCCACCCCTAAGAGAGAAGTACAAAATGGTGAGTGTTCCAAGGTGCTTGTTAAAAAGTGCTAGTGAGATGGGTAAGAGAAGGCTGGAGGAGCATGTGGAAAAGTGGGAAATGAAGAGAGGCTGGGATCAGGGGAGGAAGTGTCAGAGTTAGAGCAGAAGGGCAAAGGAACTTGTATCTCAGACAGAGACGCTGCTGGAGTTGAAGAATATGTTCAGCTTGAAGAATATAGACCAGATTTTATGTCACCTGCAGCAGTACGAACCTATGGTGACGGAGGGGACAAACACACACCTTTGTGAGCCCTGGGGAACAGGTGATGTCCTGAACCTTCAAGCTGAAATGCAAGGATTGATTGTCCTTATTGCCCTCTTAACACTGAGGAAAAAAATTCTGAAACATAAAACCCTGTCGGAAAAAAAAAATGTCTTTGAATGGATGAAGGGCAGAATGAAAAGCTGTTCCATGAATAAAATCATTATTTCCTAATAAAGGGTACATCCTCTTGCAGAATGGGGTCTGATGCTCCCTTGGGCTCCGCTTCGCAAGCTCAAGTGAATTCACGGTGCTTGCACTAAAATCCAAATGGGTTCACTTGTGATTTCTGAGAATTGTGACCCTCTCTCTTGAAAAGTTGAAGCAGTAGAGCACCCTCGGTAGAAATATTGAAATGCTTCAAGTCACAGTTCTTGCTTTGGTCTACCAAAGAATTTCTAGATCAGGTCTAAGGAATAAATCCTCTTGAGAAGTGATAAAATTCTTCATCCTGCACATTTAAAATATACCCAGATAAAAGCATAAAGAAGCCTACCATGAAGGGTAGAAATGTGTTAGCACAGGTGGTATCTCCATGGCTTTTCTTTCTTTTTTGTATTTTATAAATGTTTTTTAAAAGCATGGATATACTTACCTACTTCATCTTTATTTATGTTCCACTATTAAGAAAAGTTCAGAAAGATAAAATTCAGAGTGTTTCGGTTTGTTTGTTTTCTTTTATTTTTTCTTGGAATAATGGAGAATTAGAATGAGATTTACAGTGCAGTTTATTCTCCTTATGCACCTAGTCCTGGATGCTATTTCTGACAGAGGCCAGCACTAGGTGCCTGGTGAGAGTCAGAGAGCCTCCCACTCAACAATTCTAGTAAAATGTGTTTTCCAAATAAATACTTTCAACAATAGAGCCAGCTCACATACAGAAATGGCTTCATTTTTTTGTCATAAGATTTGCAACATTTAGGTCATACTTAGACCAAGGACAAAGAAACAGTAAGATTTTCACTTTATGGCCCCTATTTCATCAGTAGCAGGAGTAGGTCAGAACAATTACAGTACATCTCATAAAACTGTCTGCCTCCCTACCCTGAAACTTGATTATTCTGTATAAATTTTCAACTGAAACTGTAAAATCTGCAATATTTATACTGTGACATGAAGCTGTAATGATGTGAAACCTCTCCATTCACTCATGTCTGTCCACAAAAGTGAGATTTTGAGTAGATTTTGCTCTTTAGTGTCTGTAGGAAAATAACAGACTTTATCCGTTAGAGATCTGTTTTGCTGCACCTTGTTATTTCAAAGTTACATAATTTTTTTGTCATACCCACATGAAAGAAAAATTAAAACAAATTCCAGCAATATCTGTGGGTTAGATTTTGAAGAGAAAAATGACACCACACAAAATATTAGAACTTAACAAGAACACGACTATTTTACAACTTAAAAAGAGTAAACTTTTACATACTTGTGGCAGTGCCAGTTGTGTTCTCCTTTTCAAATGTTGTCAAAAATTATAAAGTATAAAAGCTTTCAAGCACTGAAGATTAATCCTCCCTCCCAGAAAGATATAGATTGTAGTCAAATTCTATAAACCTCGTTTTGCTTCTAGCTACATATTTTTAAGGATAATTCTAAAGCAATATCAAAGCAGATGGTGCAACAGCAGCATTGAAAAAGCATTTGGTGTATTGTAAGTGTCAGGTTAGAATTCACAACCTGATGAATTGCCCACAAGTTCAGTGCTAAAATGGTGCCATTTCTGTTTTAAAATAACTAAGTTAGAAACTATTTTCAGAACTAGAATTAAAATAAAAAAGAGAATAAATAACCCATATGTCCCTTGTTGTTTTTAAATATTTAAGTGTCAACTGGAATTGTGAAAGCAAGGGTTATGTGTATTGTACTGCTATAAAACTTTCCATTTGTTCAGAATTTTCATGCTGTGTGAACAGTATTTTCAAAGACCTTTGCAGCTGGTATTGACAGCATATGCAGTAGATTGGAGTTTTACATAATACTTCAGGAGCAAACACTCTTGGCTTTGAAGGAAACTTTGTTTTAAAGGTAGCAAATTCTCAGCAATATCACTGGCTGGAAGCAAAGAAATCTTCCTCAGGTGATGGAGAAAAATTGGCCTTTCTAACTATGAATAATGTCAAGCGCTGAAGCCATTAAAGTTCAGTTTCCTCGCAACTACATAAGACTACATGACGCTATTTTATATTTCTATTCAGGAAAAAAAAAAGATTAGGATTTTTTTCATACTATAGATAAGAGGAGACAGCTCCCATTTAGCTGGCAATTCCCACAAAGAAATTTGAGGTTTTATACCCCTATTTCAGTGCCAGAGGATTCATGGACCTTCATTTGGAGGCTGAGAAGACAGAGGGCTTTAAGAAACTCTGGAATAAGAAGTTTCCAGAGAATAAGAAACTGCTTATCCTGAAGTTTCTCTGCTCTCCTCGTTAGGCAGAGAATCCCCCCACTGGCGGCTCGGTGGCAAAAGCCCTGTGTGAATTTGCCATCTGACAGCCTCTGACAGCATCGGTTACCTTGTCGATGATAACGCAGCTAGGAACCGGCTTTGGGAGGAGAGCCAGGCATTGATTTGTTTCTGGAGCTCTGCTGCCTCATTGGCAGCCCTGTGGGCTTTGGGAGACTTGGAAAAGCAGAGCGTAGTTTGTTTCTAAATGCGCTGCCATGCTGGAACAGATGCTTTGGTAGCGGCGACCGGCGCGCTGTGACACCGGGGCGTTCGATGCTGCTGGGCTCCGGGGGGTGGTGATGAGGCCACGCGGGGCCTGAGCCTGCATTTTCTGAGTTACTGCCATATTTCACTGTGCCTCCGCTTCTCCCCTGTACAGAGAGCCCTTGGAGGGCTTAGCTGTGTGTTTTGTCTTTCATTATTCAGATTCTGATTTGCAGATGATATTTAACAGAGGAACACAACTGCCTTTTTGGACAGTTATCAGTAACGTCTGGGGCATCACTCACACAAAGCCACCTGCAGTAATTAAATTTCCCAGGCAGTGCTGGGAGTTTGGTGCTCCTGCAGTGTAAGTGGAAAGACAGTGGCACTACAAGTCACCAGGTGTATCCCAGATTTGAGACTAGCCCATTCTGCGGTGAGGATGAGAAACGTCCTCCCGTTTGGTGCGGTATGGTTTCCAAAATACTGATCCATGGAGAAGGCAGCTGCCTCCCCAGAGACTATAAAAATGAGATGCCTAGCTAGAAGTGCTCCACTGAGTAACAGTTTGTGGCTATGAACACATCACATGAGGCATATTGTTTTAAAGGTATCCAAAATGCCATACTGAAAAAAAACCAAATAATGAGATTCTGAGGTGAGGAAAAGACAAAAGGGGGGCCTCTTTGTACATGACTGAGTTTTTTCTCCTGCTATGAAGCAGAGCTGATGTTTAATCAAAACTTCAGTGAATTTAATATACACTGTAGGTGTTCTAGTACCTATAACCTTATTTCTTGCTTGGTTTCTTGAAAGGAAAATAACCTCTCCTAGGATTTGTTTTTAATGAAATGTAGGTAATGTGTTTTCTGAGCTTAGAAGAGTGATGCCATGAGACTGCTCTGGGAGGAAGCATGGGGAGTCCTTTCCCATTTGTCCTTTAAGGACACTGGCCTTGGAAATCACCCTGCAAGCAGGTGCCTCTGTCCCGGTCTGTGCTGCTGATGGCTCTCAGGTGGTGGCAATGGTGTGTGGTAGAGTGTGTGCTACCTCAAAAACTGCTAATCAGGGGGCAAAGAACTCTTGTTTCTGCTCTATCCTCTGGGATAAGTCAGTGCTTTCCTAATTAATTAAATGTAGCCTTACAGTTAAAGCAGAAACGTGTGTTGCTAACTCCTGTGCAGCTGTGAGCTCGGGAGAGGTGGTTTGCATATTTGTGCAGGAAAGACAGCTTTCGATTTTGCAGTGAGACTTGGCCTGGGAATACCAAGGAAACTTATTCTTAAGGTTTGTCCTGTTATGGCGTGAATGCTCAAGTAGTATAATGTAGGATTTGTTTACTTCTAGCTTAAATAGCTGTATTTTTTATGGAATCCTGATGTTCTAACCTTTCCTGGCCTTCTGAGGTTGATGTTGAAAACAACCTTAGCATTTACAAAAAGCCTACAAATTTCCAAGTGAATGAAGTGATTCTTCAACTGATATGAAAATGGGTGATTGTTTGGTCATGTTTTAGGGGTTCTATAGTTACTTCCCCCCTATTTTATATATGTTTGGAAAAGTTGCTGTCTGACAGCTGATAGGTTGATGTAGGTGAGAAGACAAAGATAACACCATACTTAAGAGAATGCTGCTGGTGTTGTCATCAGCAGCATGACCAGAATCAATGGTAAGAGTGAGCAAACCGAATATTCTTGATACTCTTCCGCTACCTGAAGGTTCAGGAATGGGGGATGGCAGCTTGTGGTCCTCATTCATGTCCTGAATTCTTTTTTAGTTGTTAAAAAGTGAAAAAAGAAGTGAGGAATATGCCCTGAGCATTCTCAACTGTGACACACTGCATTATTTCCTTGGTTGCAGTATGTTTTCAGGTGATGTTTATAGGTGATATCTAAACCCAGGCTGACTCTGTCATCCAAGACCGAGGAAAAGCAATGCTTCCTAATGCTCTGGCCCTATGACAAAATGAAAATATTGAGGAGGCTTTGCCTAACTTCCCTACACCAAGTGTCTCACACGGCTTCTGTGCTCGGGTTAGTTGCCTTGGAAACCAGTGACTGTGTACATGCAGCACGGAGCGGGGCCGCGGTTTGTGGACGTGGCCCTTGGGGGCCCCATTACAGAATTTCTTATGTTTAGAAATACTTTGTAATAAGGCCCCTGGTGTCACTTATTAGCAGTAAAGTGTAGGGGCAGCCTTCATCAGCATCAACTGCCAATTTGTTTCTTATGGAAATGAATCCACGTTGATGGTGTGTGAGATTTTTTTGAGATTTTCTGCTGGAACAGAATTCTCACTTGCTCTTTTTATGCTGCCACTTGACACACACTTCTCTAATTTGCGTGCTTTTCTACTCATTATATTGATTTCAGCCTTCTCGGTGAAATGAAGTAACAACTTGCAAGGGGAAGATGGGCAGAGAGAGAGGAAATAAACTCACAGGGAAGCATTTTGTCTGCACCATGCTCTGCCTCAAATTCCAGTGTTGGAGTTGACGCAATTTTAATCTTCACTGACTAATCTTTTTTTTTCAAAGTTTTGTGCCTTCATCTTTGCTAAATGGTGTTTTGATTCTCTTTTAAATGCAAGCTAAAATATTAACATTTAAGGGAATGTCATAGAAATTAATATATACCTATCTCATTTTTTCTATTACCTATTTCATTTTTTCTATTACCACTTAGGAAGTACAGAGATGAGTAAGATATTTAAAAGGCTATAAGCTAGCCAGATATCTGGTGTAAAAACTATTTCAGTTACAGGGCAAGTTCTGGATGAAAAGCTCAGAATCCAGGGCTGTGCAAGACTTCTTTTTCGTGGGTTTTGTGGGATTTTTGTGGGTTTGGATTGGTTTATTCTGCTATTATGGCTTCATTTTTCTGCAAATCTTGCAAAAATGCCTGTATTGTGTGAGAATCTCCCAGAGAACCTACAGCCACGTGGTGGTCAGTCCACGACACAACAGGTCCCCATCCTCTCCACGATGGAAATGCATAAATCCCTCTTCAGATCTGACATCCTGGTGTGCTGGTAAAACAGAGAAGAGGGAGACAGAGAAAGGCATTTCACTCTTCCTGCTGAGTATGTTGGTCTCTTTCACTGGCAGTTGAGAGATACTTGATGGGAAAGGCTAAACGCTACTGGAGGAAGCAGGCAAATATGAGAATTTAATTTAAAACCCAAAGGTCTTTTGGTATTATCGTTTAATTAAAAATCCCAGAAAATACAAGCCTGAGAAGCTGAGAGAAATGAGAAGTAGATACTCAAGAGACGGCCTTTTCATGCAATCACATTTTGGGGTCTTTAAGAACCTCTTTGCTTCACAGTTGAATTCCTATAATCTAAGCCGTGCATACACTCCAATATACAAAAATCAGTACCTTTTCAGTAAACTCCTTTCTTGTCATTAAGACTTGACATTTCTGTTCATTGTGGCTGCCTCAGTGCAATAAACTTTCCTTGGAGGATATACAAACTCTAGTTTCAGACGTGAATAACCAGAAGCAGCCGCGTATGAAACAGGGAGAAGGAGTTACTCTTGTTCACAGAGGCTGACTGGAGAGGCACACAAGTTACTGACATATCCTACACACTTCAGGCAGGAGGGGATATAGAAATCAGAGAAACAGGATGGACTGTTATGTTTTTGGTCTTGTGTAATGTCTCACTGAGGCAGGTTTGTTTTCCTATGGAAAATTCTCTTCAATTTTCTACAGTCAAGTTTTAAATGTCCTTGGTGTTAGGGCATTTGATACTTTCCTTGTGAGATTGTGCTAGAGCCAGGATGTTTCATTGGTAGGCTGTATCCTAATATTCTATTAAAAATAAAAAAAATTTCTCTACAGAGAAATTCTAATGAAATACTGCCACTGCAAAAACTGAGTCTATAAAGATCCCGCAAGAAAAATGAATGGCAAAACTCCCAAGACAGAATAAAAAGAAAAAGATTAAATTCAAAATGGCAAACAATTGAAGAGAATCCTTTAACAAGAACAAATCTAAATTGCTTGAACTTCATTGTGCAAAAGGTCTCAATTTCTGAAGGCTGCTTTTCTTCCACTATCATCTCTTAATTACAGTGAAAACGTACCTTGAATGCTTGACATCATTTATAATCGGATCTCATTCATTGTTGCTCATGATACTCTCATTGTTAAAATTGTTATTTATACATATGTGCATATAATTAATATTTAAAAACCCTTTGAGTTGCAAGCTATAAGTTGTAATTTACTTTTTTTACTTCCAGTCGAATGAGAATATGCATAATTATGGCTCAGAATTGTCCTTCCCCCCAAAAAACCACCCGAAGACCAGTAAACAAGATCATCAAAAATCCTTCAAGTTGCATTTCCTGAAAAAAAGAGGTTGAGGTGGCAGTGGGATTTCACACTGCCCTCTAACCTTTCCTCTTTTATTTTAATTCCCTCTAAGTTGCAGTTACACTTTTCTCTATCCCCTATGGTTGTAAGGGATGTTGAAGCAATATTTGCTTTCCCAAGGCTGCATCCTAAAGGATAAATCCTGGCCCCTGGGGACAGAAGGTGGGTATTTTTTGCTCTGCCCATCACAGATGACTTTGGCATGAGGGGAAGTAAAATAATCAAGTTTTCTCCTTTTTATGCTTGGATCTTCCACACTGTATCTCAGGGCATCCCCTTTCAACATTATTTAGATTGAAGCAAACTGTTGCTATTCTAGTAAAAACCATAAAAATTTTTCTTCTTCCTGTTCTTTTTAAAACTCTTGGATGCCTGGAGCTCTGATTACTTTTCTTCATGTAATAGTTTCAAAGTAATGTTAATAACTGCATTTAATTTTGTACCGATATTTTGCTAACTAAGGAAAAGCTGAAGTGGCTGCCATCTGTAAGTTGTGTGAAATACCTTTTCAGTGAATCCTCATTACCTTGGAAGAACTCTTTTGCAGTGGCACAGTAATAAAAACGTTCTGAGGAAGGTCAAGCTCAGAAGTTGCAGTAGTTGCTCATGCTGTGTGTAATGTTCTTTGAACCAGCAACCTTGCAAGTTTTCATCGAGCACAGAATATCATATTAATTGAGAGGGTCATCCCAGGAACCACTCAGATACACTGAATCCTTGTAATGTCTGCAAGGAAACTGCATTAATTGTTTCCCTCAGTGGTGGCTGAAACCTCAGCTAAAAATGTCAAAAAAAGGTGTAATGGGGAGTATTATGGGCTCAAAGGTGTCAGAGTGGGAATCCTGACATTTTGGAGTGACTGCTGTCAGTCTGAGTGTTTTGCTTTTGTACACACAGAAATACTTTCACAGGGCTGAGTGTTTTGGAGACTGTGGCAGGCAGATCTGACTGGAGCAGGCACTTCTCCAGCTGAGCCTCCCAAAGGGCTCCTCCTGGGTGATATCCTCAGTGTACGCTTCTGCTCTCCTTATCACCTACTGCTTAAAGCCAGATAAAAATGGATGCTACTTTATTTAAAAATTTGATAGGGGATATTGTTGATGGCTCCTCTTTCAATGCCTGTAGCATTAAATTAAATTTACCCCAAGTGTAGGATGTCTGAACATCTGCGTTTATGAAAACTCACAGACTTTTATAATCAGCATAGTCTTCCTACCCAAAGCTGTGGCATTGCACATTGAGAATCAAAGTTTATGTGATGCCTTTATCAAGTGAATGACACTGCCCAGAAAAATTAGAGCAAGCACACCACCTTGTCAAACCTCCCTCACTTCTGAGAGTGCAGTGAGATGAAAAGGACTTGGATGTGTCTGATACCAAACTGCTCTTCCTGACAATACCTTCAGGTTGGTAGAGATCAAAAGGAGCAAACAAACAAAGCCACTAGACCACTTTTCCCACATGCTCCAGATACCTGTGGTAGAATTGTGAAGGCTCAGATGGGATGTCTGAAGCCAGAGCAGTGTGATTTAGTGTGAATTGCCAGCTTGGTAATTGAGGACTGACTATTCCCACTCTCTCCCTGCTTCCATTCAGGCTCTGCACAGAGCCAGTTACAGCTGCTGTTGCTATTGGGGTGCAGTGATCTCTCTCTGAAAATAATCCCTTCTTTCCAAAGACTCTAAGCAAGCAACACGGGCTGTTTCAGGCACGTGAACAAGTCATATATAAAAGCAGGGATAGATGCTTCAGTTAACAGCTTCCTTGGAGGCTGTACCTCAGAATAAGCACCCCCATCGTGCCTCCCTCTACTCTGTCTGCTGTCACAAGGCCCCTGACCCAAGCTTTGTTGCTTGGGAGGAATAACATGCCATCAACACTGCCTTCGCTTATGTGATTCTTCCCCTCGTTGTCTCCTGAAGGAGCCCTGCCTGTCTGCACTACAAATGATGTGCAGCATTTCTAAAGCCAGTAAGGTGTGGAACCCTCTCCCAGACAGGGCACCAGTTTCATTCCATGCAGCTAAAAATGGATCTAAATCAAAGTGATGTTTGAATTGCCACTGAGAGCCTGAGTGAAGCCCGATCAATACTAGCAGTGGTGGGAAGATGATGATGATGGTGATGTCCCGTGGGGACTCGGATTCCTGGGGATACCTGTGGCCCCAGGCGGAGCAGCTGCTGCACGTGTGCTCCTCCTGCATCCTGTTCCCTGGGGACTGTTAGTGATGGCTGCAGGAATCTTGCCCAGCCTGATTTAAGCCACTTTCAGGCTCCTCCTTTGTGCTCCTCCAGTCTGAGTTTCTGGTGCAGCCCTACCTGGCTCTTACATTTGAAGAACACAGTGGGCTCATGTTTGGATAGTATTGATCACCTCACTTTAGCTGTCAGTCTTTCAATTAAAAATATAATAAAGATCATTAAATGGTGCTAGGTTCCCTGTGCATGTTAGAAGTGTAAAATTTAATATGAGAGATTTTGTGGGGCTAGGGGCTGATTGAAACAAGACTTTACTAAAGGTGCAAATTGGTGAAAAAGACCACATCAAGGTTACAAAATAAAAATGCTGGTTTATATCTCTGAAACAGGTAAGTTTATTGAGGCAAAGTTATTTATTTGGATACTTTGATCTTTGGAAGCAATGCAGTGAAATGTTCTAACACAGACTCCTATTTTTCTTTTTAAATATTTATTTCACAGCCCTATAAAAATAACAATCTAATTTTCAGAAAGGATTTGGTATAATCACAGGGTGTTTGCAGTTACGATTAAGGTACGTGTGGCACTTGCTGCCAATTAGTTTAATTGATGTGAAAGTCTGAGTACATCTTCAGAGGGCAGGATTTCCCTACCTGTACTGAGCTTCAAAGACCGGCAGGAACCAGTGTGGAAGAGGGAAGGAGAAAGCCAAGTACAACAGAAAATCTCTGCCTCTAAGGGGACCTGAACCAGGACAGAACTGGCTCTTGGGGTAGCTAAAAAATATCTTCATCATCTTGAATTTAATTTTTTTTAAATTAATCTAATCTCCAATTGACCTCGCCTGTTCCCTTAACAGCAACAAGCTTTGTCTTAGGGTTTTGACTCAAATGTTAAAATTTTGTATGATTTAAATCAGATGCATTGTGGGCCCTGAGTCAGTTCTGTTTCTCCAGATGACACTGCAGTGTCACAGAAAGGAGAGGAAGGTGACAAGTTTAACCTGTTATGCAATAGTAGCTGCTCCGAAGACTTTTTTTTTTTTTTGCAAGTACAGGGGTAGCCAAGGTGCGATTCACTCCTGTAGGATTGCAAAGGCAGTCTGCTTGACTTGTACACAGGTGGAACCGTCAGTTCAGCTTTCTTGATGTAAAGGAAGGGTTAATTTGGGGAAAATGCCTTTTCCTTCAAGCTTCTGTCAGCTCTGAGCAGTTTTCAGCAGCGTCTGTGTCCTGTGCTCCCGGTAGAGCTCCAGCTGTGGGAGAGGGGCTGTGCTCCCAGGTTTGGGAGAGCGGCTGCGGTGCCAGGACTGAGGGGCAGCACTGCAGCTCCTCCGCAGCTGGACACAACCTCTTCGCTTCTGCTTCTGGCTGCAGCTGCCAAGCAAATCGGAGCAAGGAGGGCAGTCAGGAAATCAAGACCAGCAAAACAGGTGGGGAAGGAGAAAGGAGAATTTCATGCTCTGATGGCTCATTTGGCTGTCTGCATTTTGGGCCCCTCTTTGGTACCGGGTCTGTATTTTCCCACTACTGGCCTGAAGCACACGTATTTACCATGAATTCTCATTTAAAAAGGGAGGCAGGGGAGAGAAAGGAGGGGTAAAGGAACCACTTTAAAGAAATTCAACATTCGAAATTGTAAAACTGAACACTGAGCGTTGCTCCCTTGCAATATTAGATGATTCCTTTATGCAGTGATATTTTAGATTCACTGTTTTTATTCGTCTCCATTGCGCTTGAAACTGTAATCCTTTAGGAATTCTCTCTAGTAAACTCCCATTCAAACCACTGGGGATTTCAACAATCTGTTGGCACAATCTTTCACCATGTTTTTGAGTTATTTATAGATATGGTCTTGCATCACTGAAATATTTTTGCATATTGTTCCAGACAAAGCCAGTAAATTCAATGTGCCACTGTGTATCCCCTGACTTGCCTCCAAGGCCTTGTTTTTCACAGAGCAAAAAAATATACTTTATAGAAGAGTGGGAGCTGTCTGACTGCGAAATGGGCTTGAATAATAACGCCAGGCTCTCAGATGAAATTTTATACTCTAGATGAATCATCAAGTGCTCATTAAACATCTATCTACTCCAGGAAGAGATAAAAAAATCTTCCTCTTGATGTTACCCTTAGGATCTGGACAAAAAATAATTTTATATTGGAACATGAAAATAGCAAACTTGAGCAAACCATCAGTTGTAGTAGTAGTAGTTTCACTTCTATTTGTTTCAACCTGAGAAACCCTTGCCTTTTGCTGTTATAATAATACCAACATAAGAACACTCATTATTCTTAGAAGGCCTTGCAGTGAAGCATGGAAAGGGCTGTGTCACACTCCATCCTCGTTGGAGAAATTATCCTTTGGCTCGGATATCAAAAGAACATCCCTTCACATGAACATACGAGAGGGCATCAGGGCACACCGTAAAACGAAAGACATCGGGAAGCCTTTCTTAGGACACTGTTTTAGTTTTCATCTTTCTCATGTAGACTCAGCTTCATGGCAGGAAGATCACCTTTTGGCTAAGAAATAGATGTAAGGACTGTGGTTAGGAATAAGGTTTTGTCTTCTTAAACCCTGTTGTAAGAATGGCAACTGTGGATCAGGTTAAGACTTTGATTAGCTCTTCACTGCATTCTTCATTTGGCATCAGATTTCTTTGCAAGCAGCAGTTTTCCTGGGCTGTGCAATGACAGTGTCTGATGCCACAGTGGAAGCTCTGCCACGCTATCACTGGATTTAATTCCCTCTTCCCAGTGTTGTGTGACCCCTTATTTGCCCTGTGTTCAAAACGTGCTTGGCAATGGTTACAGCAATTCTGTTCATGCTGCAATCTCATTGCATTTCAATCACATTTTATTTTAACCCAGGTTTAACTTGTGTTGCAAGGCTATACACTGCTTAATAGAACAAATTTTCAATTTCGTGTTTGCACAAATATTATTTTTAATGTTTTCCTAGCCTACTTTATCTCCAGTCTCAGCAAATAAAACTTTTAGATCTGGAAAGTCATGCACCGTAACTGTCATGTGTATGATTTGCTTTGCTTTTTTCAGTCCCCATTTAATTGAGAAGCCACCAGGAACAGTTTTTAGCCTTCTCATTACTTAATCTTAATTGCAGTATCTATTAATTTAGATTGTGTTAGTACTTTAATGATATGAGAGTCAGTAAGTGGCCATTGTTCATTAGCCATATAAATGCTGTGTGTTTGAGGTTTGGTTTTTTTTGTTTTGGTTTTTTTTTTTTTGGTTTTTTTTTTTTTGGTTTTTTTTTTTTTGGTTTTTTTTTTTTTTGCTTTGCCTTTTTTTAATCTTCCTGACAGCTTTTTTGCATGTGGAATACTGTAAGGGTGAATGAGGTAAAGATATTTTCATTCATACCAGACTAAAATATCTCCAAAGTGATCTCAGTGGAATCGTTAATTTGCTATGAACAAATGTCTCAATTAAAGCTGCTTTTACATTTTGTCATAATTCTGTGATTAACTATTATAAGGTGGACTTAGTTTTAAGCTCCTTCGGCAGTTCATGTTCTGTTTACTGGAGAAAGCTTCCTGTCAGGTTTGCATCATTTTTGGATAAAAAGGCCAACACTGTGTGAGGAAAGGTGGCAAAACACCCGGATAAAAAGTGATCTGTCCCATGTTGTGTCTGGCATTTTCAGTGTGGGATCTTTTCTGTGAGGGTGAAGCTCAGCTGGGGCAGAACAGCTGTAAAAGCACAGGCGTGGCAGAAGCCAAGGATGCCAGGAGGTGTGTGAGTATATGGATTTCTGCCTTTAATTTGGGAGAGCTGTGGTTTGCACGTGTCATTTCAAGGGAGAACAGAGCAGGAATGATGGAGTGACTGACACTGTGTGGCTGCAAATACAAGTTACAAACCCCTCAGCCTTTCCACACTGACTGGCACACCTCTCCACACAAGACTCTTTGAATTTGATCTCCTGCTAACATGATGTTAATTTTACCCTGAAAAAATTTAATATGTGAATCCAGCAAGCATCAGTAACCCTGGAGCTTGCTTAACACTGTAAAATATTAAGGAGGTGTTGGATGAAAATTGGGCAGTAGACATTTTTTCTTGAACTGTATGGATTTCAAGTATTCGAGAAAGAGTTCTGCTTCAATGTCACAAATGCAAAGAATTAACAGCAGAAGCCTACGTTTTATGTGATCAATGGTGTTTTACTGCTGACTTGCTTTTGTTGAATACAAGGCCACAAAAGGAAGCAGAGGAGGAGGAGTTGTGGTTGGGGTGAGTGGTGATACTTGAGATGTCAAAATTGTAGAGTTTATGGGCAGCCCCACTGTTCCTCACTTGTGCATCATCCTAGAAAAAGTGCTAAAACTTATCTTTATTTAATGCTGTTCAGGCCTGTGTGTAATTTGCAAGAGCACGAGGTGGTGAGGAAAAGAGAACTCGAGGACTTTCTGTAGGGTGAGGGGGTGGGAGGCACCTTGCTTTTCCACACTTGGTTTGTACAAGCAAGCAGGAGTCACGAAGAACATCTTTGAATGTTAGAGGATATCCCATTCCTCTTTGGTCCTCCTGACCTACAGAAGAGACATAAATGGCTTTGTACAGCCTTCTGTTTGGTGTCTGGAAGGAAAATCAGACTGCAAAGTAATTTAAGGTTGTTGTTGCTTGAATTTTAAAATGGGATTTCTTGTGTGGTGCTGAGGAGAACTGTTAGACTGGTGCTCTGCAAAGTTTCAGGCTGTACGTGGATAGAATCATAGAACAGAATCATGGAATCATCAGGGTTGGAAAAGACCTCCGACGTCATTAAGTCCAGCCTGTGTCCAATCCCCACCTTGCCACCCAGCCCAGAGCACTGAGGGCCACATCCAGTCATTCCTTGGGCACCTCCAGGGATGGGGACATCACCACCTCCCTGGGCAGCCCCTTCCAGTGTTTGACAACCCTTTCAGTGAAAGGTTTTTTCCTGATATCCAGCCTTTACCTTCCCTGGCACAGCCCTGAGGCCGTTTTCTTTTATCCAGTCTCTTGTTCCCTGGGAGAAGAGAGCAATCCCCACCTTGCTCTGACCCTATTTCAGGCAGCTGTGGAGAGCCATAAGGTCTCCTCTGAGCCTCCTCTTCTCCAGACTAGACAATCCCAGTCCCTCAGGTGCCAAGGAGGCTGCAGTATCATCATCAGGTGTTTTGGGCTAACTCAAGTTTGTTGTGGAGCTGTTAAGTTCTCCCATATACAACTGCTTATAATTGCTTTTGTACAAAATTTGTCTTAAACTTCTGCCAGCCTGATTGCTTAACTTGACATCAGTCCTCTTGTGCTTGTTTACCACTGCTGTCAAACCTCAAACCAGAAAGGATCCATCCTTTCCTTTGAGAACATCCAGAGAAACTTTTTGCATGGATCTTTCAAGAGACTGAGCCTTCCACAGAATGTGTTTGCACTTGTTAGAGGTAAAAGCTCCTTGCTGAGCCCTCATTCTGGAGACCTCCTTCTGCTCACAGCCAGTCCTTTTTCTGTTAAATTCTGTGTAAACCAACAGAGAAAATGAAGCAGCCTTGTGAATACAAACAGTGGACCTCCCATGCAGGCTGATAGCTCTCCTTAGAGGAGAGCACAACTGCAGCAAAACAATCGAGTAAAGGACACAGATAATAAACCCAAAGCAGTTAATCACCTTCAGCATGCCCTTCACCAAAGGCAAAGTGCTGCCCTCCACCTCAGTGTACTGCCATCCACCATACAAACAAACCCTACAAAAATCTAATTATCTGAACTGATGCTGACTATCTCCAGTGCTACAGTTGCAGGAATGTTCAGTTGAAACAGTCCTTTCCCTGGCAGGTTCATTTGTCAAAACCAGACCGTGTTGTAAAACGTTTTGCTAAGTTTCTGGTGAAATGAGGGTAGGTCTCTCAAAAATCCATTCAGCAGGTGCCTGATGAGATGCTCTGCAGACCCCTTAGGTTACTGTTGGTGCAGGGGGTCAGAGAAGTGTTTGGGGGATGTAGCATTCCTAGGTGTGGGCTAGGGGAGGGTAAAGCAGAAGTTATGGATTGTGTCTCTGTCTGCACGAGCAGGCTCGATGCCTGAAAATACAGGGCTAGAAGTGTTTGTGTGGCTTGCTGCCAAACATAACAATCGTTCCTTAAGCAGTTTCAAACTTTTCTTTCACAGAAAATTCCAAAACGTAATTCTTTCTCTTACAAAGCTTAGTTTAAAAGAGAAAGAACAACTCTTGAGAATTGGAAAATATGTGTTGATGAGTGCAGCTTTTTGTTACAATATGTTGCTGAATTTTAGATGTTTGTAATGCTACATTTTGGAGGTAATTCCCTGATTCAAAACACCTGTTTGTACCAGAATGTTTTGAGTTTCTTTTCTTTTTTTAACCGTCCTGGCTTTTCCAAGATGAAAAGAATGTGTCTGGTGTGTAAAATGCTTTGATTTATCAGAGGTAAGCCCTGCTGTTAGCAGAGATAAAGGACCTTGTTTACAAGGTGTCTATATCCTTAGAAAAAAAGGAGTTTCCAATAATTGAATAAGGTGTTGTGAATCTATAGATTAAACTAGAAGGCCAAGCAAACATGATGAACTTCAAAAGAACAGCTTCTCATCTCTCTGGGGACCTTCATTAACGAGTCACCAGATAGGCAATTACTGTACAGTTCTTATAATGACCGGGATCAGACACAAGCAATCAGCACAGTAGGCAGCAAGAAAGCAAGCAGAAAAAACCTGTGAAAATATGCCATTAAATCTTAATTATTCTTCTAAAGAAAACAAGCACGACTAGGGGGCAAATAACTGTAAGGAATATACAGAACTGTATCCAAACCTGCTGGCTCAGGGCAATGATATTTAGTTATTAGCAACATCAACGTTTATTTAAAGCTAAGCTTTATGTTCACAGACCATTCCGAGGTGTGTTTTTCATCTGTTTGGTGTAAGCCTGAGGAAGAGCTACTGCTTGCTGCCACAGGATTGTTCTCCAAATTAGGACACGTACCCTGCCCCCTTATTATTTTGATCTCTATTCTGCTGCTCTCTAGAAACAGCAGCAAAGCCTGGGGCCCCAGGTGGATGTAGGGAAAATGAGAGACAGCTTTTCCCAGAAGAATGACTCAAATTGGTAAAGGAGGACAGGCCATTATGGGAGAGTAAAGAGGTCATTGGGGCTGCACAGCACCACCAGGTCTGATGAAGTCTCAGCCCAACATCCCTACAGGATTTGTATGCAGCAGCTTTATCCTGGGTCCGTGGGGCTTATTTACCAGGGAAGGCTCCCCAGGTCCTGGATTGCATAAGTGGTTCCTTTGCAGCTAAGCGGACCTGTTTAGCTCACTGGAATTCTCTGGGGAAATCCTTTAATGATTATGAGAATATGAGTTTCTTGACTCATCCTTCTTTGTAAGAAATAATTATGAACTTATATAGGCCCCATGCACTCACTGTTATTGGGGAGGAGAAGGATTCAGAAAAGGAGATATTACACAGTAGCTACGAAGTTCCATGACTTTTATCTACCCTGAACTGCCTATTAAAAAGAGATCTTATGCAGTGAGCCACAAAGGTCATGCTCATTGCTGCCTTGCAGAAAACAACATCATTTTTTTTTGTCTATGTCCTCCAAATTGGCATTATTCAAGTAAACTCACTTTGGTCTGTCTTAAAAGATGTGGATAATCCAGCACAATGTGGATTTATTACTTCACCATGTATGCGAACCACCTGCGTGTCTTTTTTTTGGTGCGTGTAAATTGCTTCAGTCTCTCAAGAATTAAAGCTGTTTAGGATCAAGAGGACAAAAAAGCAACCCCCAAAGTTGTCATAATGTTAGTATAATGTTCGTTTGTCTGAAGTCCAAACTACTCCAAGGTTGAGGTTTGGGAAGTGGACTTGGGATTCTTTTCTTCGTCTTGAAAAGCATAGTAGCAGGAAAGACAGTAGAAAGAGAGAAAAAAAATCCTAACAAAGAAGTAATGGTGTTTCTAATGGCAATGCAAAATTGATCTGTAAGTTCTACAAAATTTACTGTCTCCCTCTACACCTAGGGAGATTTGAGTTTAAAATTGATAATTCACTTAGGATAACCTTCCTTCAGAGAAGTTACTCTTCTGGAGGAAGTTACTTATTTGCACAGTTGTGTGGATTTAGCTCCAGAGTATTGTATGACTAATTGTCTAATGGCTTTTTCCTGAGTGTTTTTCATAGTGCTCCATACTTTCCCTGCAGAAAGAATAATTATGTAAATAACTATTATCAGAACATTGTGTGAAGCTAAAACGTGTAAGATGCATTGTATGATCACATATTTGTGTAATAACTCTGGCTCTGTGAAAGATAAAAGTGAATATTGAAGCTGTGGTAGTTTATTTATATCCATTTCTGTGCACTCATCACCTAAGGTAGTTTAGCAATTTAAAGATTTGTTCTATCTGATAGGGGCTATTCAATGTGGGAAACCCCCAAAGGAAATAATAACATATTGCATTCAGAGCTCCCAGCCATGGGGGCTGGAACTGGTGATACATCAGAGCTTTTGAATTTGGTGTTGACTCTCACAATGATAATCCCTCAGTAAGGATTCCTTTGGTTTTCTTGGGAAATCAAACAAGATAACAGGAATAATTAATCTGTTGTTCTTTTTAACATTACTGATCCCTGAAACACTACAAAAAATAATGTCCTAATCTTTCATCTCTGTGTATTCTAAATCACTGCTTAACTTGGTTCTTGAAAACAATATTTACTTATCAGTCTAGAGTATGTGATATGTCCTCAAGTTAGTTGGGAGGAAGAAGGATGCGTGTGTCAGTGTTCTGCTTTCATCAGCAACTAATATTGAAACCAAAAAGTTGATATTGCATGTAACAATAGAACAATTCAGCCAATTCACAAAGCATCAAGATACCTTGCCAGCCATAAATCAAACTTCTTCCTATAAAATTTTAATTTAATAATACACTATTGGAACAGTTTTATGATGTCTGGGTTTATTTTCCATAAAACTAGATTACAAACTGAGAAATTTAATTTAGTAACTACATCTTGATAACATTTATTTTGAGCATAATTATTGAGCTAAATAGATGTTGTGGACTAAATCTCAATTCTCAACATTATGCTTACTAAATAGGAACTCGTGGTAGTTTCACAGATTCTGAACTTTTATGACTTGATATTATAATTATGAGTTATTCACAGATTTTCTTCTCCTCCCTTTTTGCCTCCCCCAGCATGCATTTAGAAAATCCTTTGCTACTCTTCCTTCTTTCAAAGCAGCCAAAAACGGCACCATTGCCCACTGATTCAGGATGAGCCCGATGACTGCAGTGCCCCAGGGGTGCTCCATGAGCTCTCTGTCATCTGCTCACCCCCCATTCATGAGCCAGACCCTTGTGAGTTCTCATCTGGTTTTGCCAGGGATTCCTGATTCTTCCTGAATGACCCTACACTTCTGAAAACTGTAAATAATGGTACATATGAATTCTTACTTGGTCACTACCCAGTACATGGGTTTATGAGCTGCACTTTTGCAGCAGTGGGTAGAGGATAAGTTGCACACTGCTGTGTATCCAAACCTGTAAATGTTACTCCCAATTTCTGTGTGGATCTATGGAGCAATCAGGGATGAGTGATTTATCAAGGTCACCTAACCAACTCTTACAACTGGTGTTAAAAATTAGGAGCTCATGGTTCCCCACATCTCTATGCAGTTTATCATCAGTGGGTATAATTTAATTGTTATGCAGTCCTTAGTTTTGCATTGGAATGTTGTTGTATTTCAGCAATTAATATTGACCATCTTTCCTGTTTCATTTCTGTATGAGGCTAACAGATAGTTATTGTTAATTATATTGAGGATGTGACGTGGGTTCATGACCTGAACAGAAAGATCCTCTATGGCAAGATTTATTTTTTTTCAGGCTTTCCTTTTTGTTACTTCATGTTCTTTCTTTGCTCTCCTATTCACCCTTTTCTATTTTTCTTGATACCTTTGATGTCAATTGGGCTGGCAGGTCAAAGTGAGCAATTGCCTTTCTGTGTCTTCAGATGACACAGATCACCTCTGTAATTCTCTTAGATGCTGATGTGACCTGGGGCAAACCTCAGTTCTCTTCTAAATGTAGATCTTTGGAACTGGATTGAAACCAATCCAAAAGCTTGTCTTGCAGTCTGTGTTACTTAGAAGATGGTTTCTAGTACTTAACTTCAGTGACTTGATTTGTTTCATTGCTAATGGTAACTTCTTAGTGCTGTTTGTGTCAGATTCCGTTTTGAAGTTTGCTCTCTGCTTTTGTGTCAGCACCTGCGTTCTGAGAGGTTTCTGATCATGGTCAAGGGATGGAGTTTTTGTTGCTGTTTGGTGAGGTTTCTTTGACTGAGGATTTTGTCCAGGACAGGATGCATGACAAATATACACGTTGCTGCAGAAGTCAGTCTGTGCATATAAACTTTTGAAAGCAATTGAATTATCAAGCTGTACTAAACTTCAAGAGAAATCTAATGGGGGAAAAGGAGGAAATGTGCAAGGTAACTGCTCAATAGGGTTGCTTTGTTTGTGAAGTTTCAGTTTAAATGTAAGATGAGGAGGTACCCTCCAGATGGATACCTACTAAAAGCCAGGGCCTGTAAAAATACCTATAAACTTTTAAATATCTAACTTCAAATGAATATCCAACTTCTATCTTAAACAAGTTTTATTTCCACTGGGGTATATTCTCAGCAAATCAAATCCTTTACAGAGATCTGACAACGGGGTTTGGAGGCCTGGCCTTCAAGGTTTAGGAGCTATCCAGCCCCTGGAGAGAGTCTTGGATTAGCCAAGTTTTACAGAGGTGTGTGCTTGGCGTCTCCAGGTCTGGGAGCTGCCTGTTGGCAGCTCTCTTCATAGAAGGGTCAGCAGAAGTAAGAAACAGCAGAGCAGGATGCACAGGCTGAAAGCTTAAATAATATCAAATCTCACAGTTGATTTTCCCCCTAGAAGTTAAAAAAAAGTTAATTGCTGTGCATTTCATGCTGTGCGTGTGTGTGTTACTTTGGAGATGCAAGGAATTCCATGTTGGTTAGGTCCTCAAAATACTTCATGGATTTCTTCCTTTCCCTAGACAAAAGGGAAGTTTTTGCCTGGTTTCATTCTACTCTGGCCAACTACCTTAACTTTACCACAATTAATGGGGTAAATAGTGCTTATAACAGCTTGCTTACCAGGAGATTTTTTTAATCTAGGTTCATCTAAGTTGTTCTCTTTTACTGCCTTTTCCCAAACCAACCCATAGAGCAAATGAAGTTTTTTATTGTAAATATTCCCATGACCTGGTCTGACCACAAAGTATTATTGGATTAATGAGGATCATTCCCATGTCCTTCTGTTCTGTTTACCTCATTAAAAGTATATAAGTAGCTGATAAAGAAAAAAATCTAGGTCATTCCATCTGAAAGTATTTAAATTTAATTTAGAAGATTAACCATACCTGTTTCAATAACAGAAAGCATTTTGTAGAAGTAAATTGTTAGCAATACCTAGAGAAAGACCAAAGAAAACATTTTTACTTGATTCACAATGAATAATTTTGCCTTGCTGCTAGTTTTCTTCTTGAAATATAAGCCAGAGATATATTTCATCATTAACCTTTTGAACCGGGCCAAGTATAATTGGCAATTCTCCTGCCATGTCTATTTGTCTGTATTATGTTGTTCCTTTTATAGAAAAAATAATTGTCTTTTTTTTTCTGTGTACTGTTTTTTTCCCCAGCCAACCTTTGCAAGGATCAGAAGTAGTGAGTCACCAAATGATATCCTATTCTATCTAGGTTTACCCAACGACAATTTGTGGTTGTACATAAAAGTATTTCAATACTTTCAATACGAAAGAGGAGCACAATTGAGAAATTCTGTTGAGCAGATTGGATTATTACCCTTGCCTCTATTCAAGTCTGGCAACAATGTTCTTGGAGATGATTTTGCTGTCTCTTGACATGCCATAACACACATCAGAAGCTTGCAAGCCATGCCATGACACGGACCTGTCTTGTCGGAAATCACCCACTGTCAGTAACAACACCCTTTGTTTACTGAAGAGCTAATCAAAAATTTGGCCGGCTGTAACTGGGATTGCCTTTTAATATCTTAGCTGTCAACCTGCAAGGATGTCTTTTTGACACGATATTTGCAGGAATATACATTACATAGTAACAGATAACAGAATAGCCTTAACATCTGGAGGAGAGGCTACCTTCAATCAAAATAAAGGATGATCTGTTTCAGTACTTTCCTGACAAGTGGGAGATTTCAGAGAAGGGCTACACTCTGGTTTTAATGGTCTTTACTTACTGAATCAGTACCTTTTTTTCCCTGTTGGTTGCTTCCTGATTGCTGAATATTTGCCCTTTGCCCCTAATCATTATTTAACACATTAAAAAATACACCATCAGGGACATAATTTTTATTTCTCCTATTAGTTATGCATCTGCTGAGTGCACTGTTCACTAGTGAGTACCAGCATGCTGTTTTACAGTAGAAATGACACAAAAGGGGCACACATTTTCATTAGAAAGGCAATTATCAGGCTGGTGGTTGGTGGTTTACTGCTCCTTTGGCCCACGATTTATTATGTAAGACAGAAACTGGAGTAATATGTTTTGATACATCTGCCTCAGTCCAGCAAACTTTTAAAGTCCATGGGTGTTCTGCCCTTGACCTCCTCCTGAGCTGAATGTAGAGTACTTGGCTGGTGGAATATCAGTAGCATCTTGAGATCTACAAATAAAAGCCTTTAGAGGGGAATTGGATATTATCACTTTTGGCTTTGCTTTTATTACCCAGTGAAATACTCTTTTGGTGGTGCATCTGCCCAATTTTGACTTCTCAGATCTCTGAATTAAATCCAGGCTAAATTGTCAGTCTTTGAAAGCAGCTGTTATCAAGACACTGTATCAGAAGCCTCTGAACTTTACAATTTTATATTAAAAGCCTACAGTGAAGTGATTTAGTGGCCCATAAATCTATCGGTTCGAGAAGCCTAAATCTTTGTACAGTTTCTTTTGAGGTTTGGGGTTGCTTCCCAAAAGAGAATATATGCATACAAAAGATGAAATATTTTGTTAACCCAGACCTTCAGTGACTGCACCAACAGGCACAAGGTGTGAGGGATGGGAGGGGGTTTCTTAATCCATCCAATTATGTTCCTTTTTTTCTTTAAAGCTGTAACTTGAATCTATTAGGAATTAATTTCTTATGTTAATAGGTATAGACTTGCAACATTTTTATGACCCTCTTTTTTGAGGGACTCTGTGTTTTGTAAATCACATTATTTCTGTCTAGTTTTATTAGAGAAACCAGAACATTTAGACTTAATAAAATTTTTAAACTCCTTAGATTAGGAATTTTAGATTCTTAACTTTTGATGACTCGTTGCAATAAATTTCCATTCTCTTGCCTTGTGTAAGTCCAAAGTTTTAGCAGGGTCTATAAATTAAACCTCTACACATTAAAGCACTGATTAGGCCAATATTGTTGAGAAAGTCAAAGGCCAGATTGAGAAGGGAAACTATAATCTCACTTGTCTTCAAACCACTTCAGTGCTGTTAGAAAACAGTTATTGTTTAAAAAATATTGTGTCAAATTTCTGATACAGGAAAAATGAGAAAAGCAGACATTGTCTTAATATCTTCAAATATGGGGACACAGGTGATTTGATTTTTTTTTTTCCTGAAATGTCACTTTGCATTGCTGTTGAGTTCAGCTATATCAGTGCAAGAATGATACAGCTCCACTGAGATTATTAATCCAGGAGGCATCCACATATCTGCAAACAATTAGTACTTTATGCAAATGTGGGTCTGCAGGCAGGAGTACCAGGCTGTGTGCTCCTCTGCCTCCTGGGACAGCCCTGTGCCCCTCAGCTGGGAGGGGCTCCCTAAAACGCTGTGATAATTTCTCATTGTGTGACTTGACAAAGGTAGAAAGATTACTTTCAAAAAATGCTTTAGAAGGCCTTTTTCAGTATGTTTAGTTCTGAGACAGCATTAACTCTGCTGAATAGTGAAAGTAATAGGGATCACTCAGCCTGCCTTAAGGCCACGACAAAACTCTAATCTGTTTGTTGATAATTCTGCAGCCCTCTGAAGTGTTCTCATTTGCTCCGTAAATTGTGCTGAAGGATAGCCTTTTTTGGAATAGCAATATAGTAATTTCTCTATGTTTACGTAGGGTATAAGTAGTTAAAACGGAGAACAGCCTAAATCCAATAGCTTCTCAAGATATTGCACACCCATCAAAGTAAACTGGAACCCAACAGATCAATAGTTAAATACCATTAAAAACAGTTTTGAGAAAAAATCATAATTGACTTTGCCATATGCTTCATTTTCTTACTACACTATCTTCAGAGTGAAACACAATCACCGTTCATAGAGAAGCTAATTATCCACTGTCAATTAAGCCCTCAATAACTGATCTCTTGACAGCTGGTAATAAGTCCCAAACCCCATTGCAAATTGCATTAAAATACATGTTTATCCACTGGAGAAAGATGGGGAGCACAGCTCACATGTTCATGAAATTCTGCAGCTGGAAGCCACTGCCTTCTCCAAGACAGCTTTCCTTGCACTTCAGCTTTGGATTTTCTTCTTTTCTGACTGCTTAAGGCTTGCACATTTCAAATGGCTTTTGCATTCTCTCTTCAGTGAGCATATGAAACTAGGCTCAGACAACCTGGCAGGTTTTGCCTAAATGTTTGTTTAAAGCGGTCTTTTTGTACAGTTTCACTGAGGAAGTGCAGGTGTTGACTAAATTTTGCGTTTGTTAAAGTAGGTAACAAGGGATGTGGGAAAGGGGAGAAGAGCTGATCTGCAAGTTCAATAGCTCGCTGGTATCAACTCCTGCAGGTTATAAACTGTTCCATCTTAAAGGCTGAGACCACAAAGAAACAATCTCTTTCCCAGATGAGCTCTATTTCACCTCCAAACTTTGTTCCCTCATGCTTTGATTTGCCCTGGGGGCCGTATGTCCTATTCTTAGAGCTTTTGGCTTGTAACTACTGTAAGAATTACTTTGTAGATGAAGATCTGAGAGCCAAAACTCATCTGGCTTCGTTCTATTACCAAAAAAACCCAAACAACCTAGTGACAGACGCAGAGAGGAAAACAGAAATATGACGAAAAGAGTCTTATGGCTGTTCTTAAATATAAATAAATATATAGTAAAAGTGCTTGATTTGGAAGAACAAGGAGGACAAAATCATGTTATTTTGATTATATAGGATCATATGATAAAGGAATAGGATAAATTCTATCTATGCAAGTTTTAAATGGCAGGGGAATGTGGCAAATTTAGGCCAACTTTCTGGTGATTAGTTGTATCTGTTCCTGCAGTAATGCATTCACTTAATAAATACCCACTCCTGAAAGGGTTCCTCATTGTTCCCTTCAGACAGTTCCTCATTGTGCCATCTAAAAACCAATCTATTGCCCAATTCTACAACAGCTCAGTAGAAAATTTACCTTTCAACTTTAAAGGCTGAAGAATCTAGATTTCTTTATGCCCTAATTTGTTCTTTTAAAGATTTGTTCTAACATTTTCACAGGGATAGTGTGAATTGATTAATTAATAGGTACAGAGTATATTTGTATCTTTGCATTAAAAGACCTCCTCTGTATCTGCCTATCTTGTTCTCCATCACAGAAGTATTTAAGGTCTTCAACATTATTATTCACAAAGGAGGAAATTAAAATGTTTCTAGGGATTGTTCCTCCTTGTTACGCATCCACATTTTTCAGTGCTTTTGGTTGGTGATAAAGCCTGTTGTGTAGCAGTGAATCAATAGATGACTGGTGTAGCCTTTTTTTAATTGTCACCATCTCCACTACAGAGATCGAATCTTTCTTTCTCTGGGTTGTTGGAGTTTTTTTGGTTTTGTTTTTGTTTTTTTTTGTTTTGTTTTGGTTTTGATTTCTTGGCGATTAAGAAAGGAATTGCCATGAAAATGGAACAGTCTTTAGTTCACTTCTTTTTTTTTCCTCATCACACTGGCATGCAGATCCATCTATCACTATTGTAATGTGCTTTTGAGGTGTAAAAGGCTATTTAGTACATCTTATTAACTACCTCTGCATAATGGCAGCATCAAAATTGAGAGTACTTTTCATTCTCTGAAAAACTGGAATACTTTTAAGTAGAGAAAAAAATGAGTTCTGTAAGCAAGAACATCAGAAGACCCAGATAAGATAGTGATATTATAGGAACCTTGAAAAGAATTCTCTTAATGCTCCTTTTGTATTTCTTTAATTAAACTTTATATTCTGATGACTGCAAATATTCAAGATCTTTTTAAATACCTGCTTTCAGGTTTTATACATGCCCCAAAATCACATGTTTTACTTGTCTTTGTACCAAGTGCTGTACTGGAGAGCAGATTGTAGATAGCAGCAGTGTAATTCCTGCCATCTTAAAAGGTAATAGCAAAATATCTCAGTTAAGTACTGGCTTAACAGATTTGTCCTTAAGATCCAGATAGTTTCTAATAATTCCTCTGGAGCAGCATATGCTTCCATATAAGATCAAGTGGGCTATCTAATCTTTTCCTTTCCATGTCTGATTCAAGACCCATTTTGCAGTGTGTGTGGATATTTTCATGGAGTGCTGTGTGTATACAAACGACAGACCTGTGATCTTCCTGTAAAAATTAGGGTCTATGAAACCAAACCTCTCTGGTGAAGTTGTCATTCTTTTGCTGTGGGACAGGAGTGAGGTCTGTCCCTCTCTCAGAACAAAGGTCTGCATTGCACAGACTGTGCTGAGCCATTCCCCAGGTGGAGCTGTGCCGGAGGGCAGGGCAGCTGCGCTCCCCAGAACGGTGCCAGCAGCAGGGACAGCAGGGGAAGAGCGAGCCCTTCCATCACGCGAGATAGGGTATGGGATCTGGACAGCTGCTGTGTGCTGAGGATTTAGCATTTTGCCAAGAGTGCTCTTCCACTTTCTTTTTCCCTTAGGATCAATTTAAGATGAATGTTATGTCTAGAAGGAAGCACCTTTAATTCCTGAGAACAGAAGTTCAGCCTTACAGTCGTACGTGTTCTTCATTTCGCACATTAGGTGCTCTTTTCCAACACTTGGGATGTAACAGAGAGGCACAGGTAAAGGCACACTGTAACAGATGTCACAGGCAAAGAAAATCTGATTCTTTAAAATAATTTTCTGTGACCCCATTCTTCCACAACTGCGTGTTTTCCCTTTCTAGCCAAATTCCTTTAGTGTATTTTAGTGGTTTGTGCGGTTTCTACTGCTATTTTACCAAAATGATGATCCCTTCCTGTGAAGTGAGATTTGCTCAGCCAAGAGGAGAGCCTGTGTGCTTGTTCCTGGTATGGCCTGCCCAGCTGGGTGTCCGTGGGCAGCACCATCCTGTGCTTAGCCACAGAAGGAAAAGGACCAAATTTATATAGACTGGAGCTGCCCAGGTGTACTGGAGAATTTAGTGCAGGATGATGTGACTGCTGCTGCCAAATGCAGTCTTGAACTTCATCAGATCCTTCACCCTCCCAACTCCTGATCCAGTAATCCCACCTGGATCTGTTTGTTCAGCCACAAGGGGAGGTTGCTCTGCTTTGCTGTTTTAGTCTCAGTCCCACTCACTGAAGTGCAGAGGTTGAATCCCTTCCAATGAAAAATGCACTTGGTTCAAATTACATGCTTGTGACCCGTGCTTGGGCAGTAATATCTTACATTTTATAAAACTTCTTTCATCAGGGAGGTTTTGAAAGCAGCCACCATCACAAAGGCTGCAAATTATTTGTAAACAAGACCTTACTACTTGCAAACTTAGACTTTTTTTTTTGTAAACTAAGATAGACTGAATTATTACAGTCAAATCCTTAATGTTACTCTTGTTTACAGCACACTTCCCTTAACAATAAATCTCCAAGCCCCTGGGCACTTTCAATTACTGCATCTTCCTTGCTTAGCAAGGGAACTCATAAACCTCTCCCTCTGTCATACCAGTTTGAAAGATCTCCCTGTAACGCAACTGCGTTGTCTGACAATGCTTATATTAAGAAAGACTTATTAAAAGCATAACTTGTGTGGTTGCCTGTGACCATGGGAGAGAAGGAATACACAGATTACCGAAGTTAATGTGTACTTTCCTTCAAAATTTATTCCTAAGGCTGCAAAAAAATGGCTAGGAAATATGACAGAACTAAATCTTTAAGTTTTATTTAAGTTCTTTGCGATGTATAAAAGAATTATTCTTGGTATAAACTCTTACAAACGTACAGCACCAGACTTCTCAGTATTTCAAGTTTTATGAATTTTAGAGAAACCAGAAGATGCAGCTGTAAAGGCAGAGATATTTCTCCTAAGGAGGATTTTATGGCTTTATTTGAAAAGGTGTCACGTTTACAGTTTCTTGACCTACCCAGAGGTCAGAGGAAGATTCACTCTGATTTTAGAGATGTAAAAATGAGGTGTGAGAAGAAAATAAAATTCAAATTTTCCAGCTGCCCTTCTTTTCCTAGTCACATGAAGTAAAAGTATGGAAAAATGTAGGAATCACAGCTGAAAACTATTTACAGTTCTTCCTTATAATCTGTGTGTGTTTTCAGTATAGATGAAAATTGTAAGAGAGGTATTTTTAATAGAAATCATTATCTACTCACCACCAGTGAGTTAACAGAAAAAAAGTGTGGGGTGGGGGAAAAACCACAACACCTAAATACTGAGCAACATCATATCCAAGTTTTGTGAACACAGATAGCTAAAAGTAATTTCTGAAATTTGTGCTTAGAAGTATGCACTGGTACAGTAAATAGACTGAGTTGCTAGTGGAAACTGGAGATGTTCATCATCTCTGAAAATTGGTCCAGCTACCCAAATGTCTGTTAGAAAACTAATTTTAGGAATGATAGTAGGGAAATGTTGATGACTATTGCCAGTGTCATATTTAACTGTTAAACAAGTAATAGCATATAATCTTTTATGCCTCAGTGTAAAAATATTCCTTAAAATAAATAACAATAAAAATATATGAGGCGTACAGCTCTATCCCGAATAACTGTAATCCCATTTTGTAACAGTAATGAATACACTGCAGCAAGCTTCACTGATTAAAAACTTTTCGTGCCAAGTTTGTTTGCAGTTTATCAAACAGGATGTAAAATGCAGACTACCTTTCTATGTGGCATGTTAAGGTTCACTTGTGGAAGGCAGTCCATGCTCCTTTATCAGTTTGAGCTTCAAATTTGAACGGCTCCAGCTGTCAGAAGTTTAATTTGGGTCACCAGCAGACCTCTGACTGCTGGGGGTAGAAAAAAACAGAGCAAAAGGCAGGAGGTTGCTGTGCCCCACCATGCACTCACCGAAAGAGTGAGCGAGCTCTGACACGGAGTGTTGGTCACAGAAAATAGGGCTCAGGAGGCCACAGAGTCCGTTCCCCTGAGGCAGGACAGAGGGCACGGGGTGTCAATAGCTGAATCTGTTGTCTTTGCCATCCCAGTTTCAGTGGTGCAGGATGAAAAGCTTTTGGTTTCCATGTGGTTCACTTTGGCACGAGGATGCATTTTCCAAAATGTGACGTGTTGTGAGGTTTGCCACGTGCATTTCCTACACTGAGCCCTAACATACCACAGGTGTTTAGTGTCACAGTGGGGTATTAGAAAGAAATGACACATTAGAGTAAAGAACTACAGTGCTCTGTCAGCACTAAGAAATATTCTTTTCTTTGCTGAGTTAAAAAAAATAGAAAAAATAATATAAAATGTCTGTAATTGTGGAAGCAGCAATGTTTAGAGTTATGGCAGTAATGCACCTGCACTTCTGCTGTGTGGAACTGGAGGACCTTCCTGTGCACAAGGCTTCTTGTAATGTTTGATTAATGTCAGTGCTTCATTTCCCAGCTCTTTCTGTTGCGTTCCTTGCAATTGAATTATATGGACAGAGAGCCTGTCCTAGTCGATACAGACTTCACAGCCCCCAGAGTATCTCAGGTTGGAAGGGATGCATAAAGATCCTTTGATACCTTAGACCTGGAAATCTGAGCCAGACACTCCAAATAAACTGTTTGTGTTGAAATGTTGTTCAGATTCTCCAAACTATTTGTGAGGTGTTTGGGGATGTGGAGGGGAGAATTTGCTAAAAACTGTGGCTTCCGGGACAAAGAATTTAAAGACGTAAGAGGACAGGTCCTGTAATTGGCTGTGGTTGAAAGTGAACCTGGAAGCAAAAGTTTTGCAATGTAAGAATTCAAGGAAGATGAAGACCTGAAGAGAGGTTTGTCTTGCTCATAGGAAAATCAGGCTGCTGATAAATCAGGTTTTTCATGACTGCTCTGGTGTACATGACCTATTTGTATTCTTCCCCTACATTGCTCTGCTCCTCTGCTGCTCTGTTCAGGCCTCCTGACAATTAAAATCTAACATCAGGACAAATTCTGTAAGTTTTGGGCCACAGTCCTTTGGTCAGTTATTGTCTGTGTTAGTGTTCCAATGAACTGAAATGGGGAAAAAATACTCTCTCCTCACGTCTTAAACAAAGGTGTCACACGTTCAGGGAGCCCCAAGTTAGGGCCTCTGATGGAAATCCGTTTCAGAGGGGAAAACGTTCGTACGTTTACTGCCACCCTACGTGTTATACATTGAGTAGGACTATGATGAATTTTGTCTTTTCCCTCTTATTTAAGAAAATTGATTTTGTGTGTAACTAAAGGTGTTTTATGGAATTATTCTTTGTCAACAGAATAACTTTTACAGTACATTATCTGAATTACATAAACTTGCTATTTTGGGGGTCACACCAGCTGAAATGCTCTCTGCCTAAATTCTTGGATGGAAAAATTTTTCTAAGGACAGCTATATGAGTTGAAATGTAAAATGCACCCTAATTTGCAGATTACTTTATGATTGTAAGTCCTGAGGGCATTCAGCAACATTTTAAATTGAATGGTATAAGAATTAAAATTACCTTGACATTAATTTTGATAAGATGGATAATGGTCTATTACTCATGCTAGAAAAAACTTTAAAAGATGGAAGGTGTTATTCAGTGCTACAGAAAACAATACTGTACTGCAATAGATTTCATAGAATTTTGAAACAAATTAGCAACCTGGACAATAAAGAGGGGGGAAACCCCCACAAACTAAGTCTGGTTTTACCAGATAAATTAAAATTAAGAAACTTTTGACCAAAAAAAATATAATCCATATACCCTGCAAGCTTTGTGTTTGTATTTGCCCCCAGTTTGTGGCTGCTGAGAGACACAGGACAAGAGTTCCAGCTGTAGAAGGCTGAAGTTAAGCCTTCATGAAATCGAATCTTAGCCATTTCTTCCTCTTAATACCCTTCCAAGGAACAGCAAGACATTTGCCTTTTAAAATAACACTCAGATCCAATTATTTAATAGTAAGAGATGAAAAAGCACTAAACAAATCTAATAACTGCCAAATTAATGCAATTTCCTACACTTGTGTGTGGTAGCTGAAGACAAGCTAAATGACTAAATAGCTGTCTAACCTAAGGAGCAGAAAAAAATAGTGTGCAAAAAACACCCTTCAGAGAAAATGTCTCCCACCAATATCAGAGCTAGCAGTAGGTATCAAAACTGAAGGAACTAATTTAAAACACCTACCAATTTATTCATATTAGGAAGTGAAATGTTCTTGGATTTCAGGGCTAAGGAGCACCTTGAGTGTATGTGTAGTCAAAAGCAATTTGCTGTTGAAGTTGCTGTATCAAGGCGGTTTTGAAGTCACATTGCATCTTCTTTTCCCTGCTTTAGCTATCCTCCTAATGACCAGCTATAAAGTGCAGTGTGGAATTAGTTTTATTTTTGATTATGCAGAAAGAAGTCAACTCGGCTGTGCTGGACCTGGAGGGCTGAAATAGCTGCAGTTGGATTTAACCGTGTGAAGTCAGGGAGCCCGGCAGGGTTGAGGGAAAAGGCTGCACAGTAGTTTGCCAGCATCCCTTTTCTGCTGGAGGAGCTTTACACAGTTCTGGCCACTCTGACATTCACACCCTTATTGATCATCTTCCTCAATATTTCTAGCTGGAGATTATTTTTTTTTTTCCTCCTGCATGCTCTGTTAGCCTTTGAAAATGGAGTAACTGTATTTAATGGCGTTTCTAGAATGAAAATAAAATCGTCCTGATTTCTTACAGTCGGAATAATTTGTCCTGACTCAAACACAATTGCTGAGCTGAATTGTGTGGGTCTGAATGCTTATCAGTGCTCTGGACAATGTTTCCTCTGATTTTTCTCTAAAATATGGTACTACTACATATGGGGTCTTCCAGTCCAAATTTCTAGTGAGGTATGGAACGACACACTGGGCAAGGAACCCTTCTTGAGCAACAACATTAAAAACATGCCTCTCCTCCAGTGAATGGATGCAACGTAGACAAATCACCAAAATTTGAAATACAGCCTCTTTTTCTGTGGAACATTCGAGGTTATGTTATCTTTACAGTGCACTACTGCTAATGATAGAGTAAAATCAGGATTTTTTTCCCAAATTGAAATTCTGATAGCTTAATTTGGCTAATTCTTTTGGGAAAAAGAGTTTTACTCTTTAATCTAGTACACATTCAGTCAATTTAATTTATTGTGGTAGTACACAAATAGAATAAGACATTCATATTGTTGTGCCACGTCAATGTTTTGTTGCATTGTGTATATTTTGACTTAGATCAGTAAATACTGCAGTAAATATAATAACCATAAAGCATTCCACAGGTTCACAATCTTATATAATGAACTTATTTAATATAAAATCAAAGCTAAAGCTCAGTGAACTACTCATCCAGCAACAAGATCGTTTCCACGGGCAGTAAGATACACATGATTAGCTCTTTGATATTCATTAGATAAAGGATCTGTTTTCATTTTGGACCTTAAATCTCTTATCAGCCTTCTCAGAGAGAGCACATGGGGAAGTAGGTAAAAGGTCTTGTAGGATTTACACAGTTTCAGCCCCAAAAATCCCCGCGGGAGGATGTTATCTAAAAATCTAAATAGCTGAGAGCAAGAATCTGAATCAGTCACTCTTTGTTGCTTTATCTTTGGGTCTTCTGTAACACAAGCCTGGGGAAACCGAGGAGAACTGGGCAGTGCCAGTACCTCCCATTCACAAATTCACACTCACCCCCAGTTTGGCCAGTGTCCTGTGGATTACTCTTTTTCCTTTGGTTGATGATTTACACACTGAAATAAAGAACGAGGCCATCGCAGAAAAGGAACAGAAAATCAGATAATTTATACACTGACTTCCTGGGCTGTACAGAAGCCTGTCAGCTGCTCTTAACCAAGTAATAAAACTGGAAGACCACTTGACTTTTGGGTGTGCATCACACGTGCATTCAATTAGCTTTTGCAGCTCACTAATTTGAGTTTTATGAAGCATATTGTCCCCACAGCAAAGAAATGCTGCAGGGCTATTGTAGAGGAGTGTGCACCACAGCCTTACATGATTAATGAGTTTTTATTATTACTGCCAGCCTACACAAGCAGATTTACAAATTATCCAGATTCAAGGTCTAGGTGGCCAGTTCCTCACGTGCTTTATGTCAACGCTTGAACTTTCCTTTATCTGAAATATGAAGATTATTTGAATAGAAACCAAAGCATTTAGGGATAAAAGAAAACATAAAAGAGCTTGGTGTAAAACTTGAGAATAGACAATATGTGTAACGAAAAGGATTCTACAAAAGGTGTAGGTTTTTTACTCAGAAGAAAAGGTGTAATTTTCATTAAGCAATTCTGTACAATGGGATTAATCTTGAGGAAAAAAAACTCTCAATATAAATTGTGCTTATTTTCAAGTGACGATCCTTACTATTAAACTACTGTTGGTTTTCAAGATTTATTTTCTAGCATTTCATACTCACAAAATCTGTATTAGGAACATCGTTCTCTTTTACTTTACATTGAAGATGTAAGTTTGAGATACAATATTTTCTGGCATTTTCAAGCAAGTGAAGCTAATTTCTTACTCCTGTTTCTGAAGTTTTTCTTGATTTCAATACACGAAAGTTGTCTAGGCCCACCACAAGATGAGTCCATGCCATTTCTATTTGTAATAGAAGGCAGCATTTCCTGTACTCCTACAGCTGCTGCTTAATATGCTCTTGGTACCACTATAACCAACTGGGCATCCTCCTCCTAAGTTCAGACCTCTCTCTGGCTCAGGTTATGAAACTTTAAGTAAAATATGAAGTATTAAAGGATGAATAAAATAAGTGCTGGTTAAGTTCACCAGTCACAGAAATACGCACAGCATTTCCAGAAATTACATTTTATTGTATGTAGGCCAAATTTGACAAACTCAAAAAATAACTCAAGGAAGATCTCAAACTCTGCAGTCGCATCACCAGCTCTACTGTACTCCACATGCTGCCTTTGCTTTTATCATCCCCTTTTCTGGTATATCTATGTGAAACTAAAACTAGATACAGAGAGTAATATTCATTTTCTTGATTATTTTTCACTTCAGCTAATGAGAAGAAGGTAAAGTTGTGTTGAAACATAGTTAAATATATTGATATAATTTAAAAGTAATATAAGCATAATGTAAACTTAAGTGTACTGTAGAAATATGTTATGCTAAATATAGTTTAAAAGTAGGCAAGGCTGAGGTGGACTGGGCAACAAAGACCTCTGTTGTTCCAGGGAAATCCATCAAAAAGTGTTTTAGTGCCCACCCAGGGTCACCCTGGGCTCCTTTCCAAGGGCTTCCCTGTTCCTGATGGGGAAGCGTGGATTACTCAATTAACAGTTAATTTACAGTGTTTCAGAGATTGGTTTCCTTCACTGAAAGCTTCAAACCACCTGGAAGTCTGATCCTTTGTCTTTCTAGTCTTGCCATTGATTTTAGGGATAGCAGTGTCAGGTCCTCAGTAGACATCTAACTGACAGAGCTGCTCTGGCATTTATTTCTTCTGGCTGTGTTTTAGAGCCAAGTAAAAGCCAACCTTGAGCACAAAAGGAAAAAAGAGGAAGAGAATGATAAAGCCTCCATGGTCCAGGAGAGACAGGCTCCTGGCTTTGAGGTTCAGCCGCTCTGGGAAAGGAATAAAAGCCAAGGACTTGCCCATGTTTACAGGGTGTACATGCCAGAGTGCTCTTCTCATCCCGACTGCACAAAGCAAACAGCTCATCAGCAAAAAGCCTCCTAATAAATCTGTAAGGGCCTCACAGACCTTTCTGCTTTGTTTCAGCGATTTTTCAAGCTATAGGAGCTGCCTGAAGCCTTTACCCCTCCCCTCTTGTAAAGCAATGTGTAGCGGGGGGATGCAGTTTGGTTGGCAGCCTTCTCACTGAGGTGTGAGTTGACTAAAACAGAATTCCCACTTCATTTGTCCCAAATGTTGCTATTGCAGGCTGGCTAATCCATACCTTGGATTAGGTAATTCCATTTCAGGGCATTTTGTCCTCTGTTACAGCCTTATTCTTTCTGGTTTATAGACTATTGCTCCCTTCTTTTTCCCTCCTTTCCTCAAATCTTTCACATTTAACTGGTTACACAGCTATGAATATAATGTTTCAAAGATATAAATAATAATGAGCTCCTTTAATAAAATCAGACATAAGTTATGCAGCAGCCGTCAATTATAATGGATTTTAAAGGTTTTGATCTAGAACCTGGGTGGCATTACATTTAGACTAATAACTGTAACTATGATTTATGTGTTTGCAACTGAAATGGTTTCAGTGCTTCGATATATGTCCAAAGTAAAATTTATAGTCTGCTACAGAATGTATAAATAATGAACAGCCATATGTCATATTGCATTTAAAAATTTGACTTCTTCCACAGCCAGCATAAGGTAAAATGAATTAAAATTTTAAGTTCATTTGGGATCAAGTTACTTTAATACTTTAAAGCAGCTCCACAAATACAACATTGATTTAATTACTTTTGCTGCAGTAAAAATAAAATACTTTTAAATTTGCAGTTGTATTCAAATTAAACCATGACAAAGGGTAAAACATGTGCTAATAAGAAAGGAAAATGATCCACATTTCTCTCAAAAATGCTTATAACTAATTATTTGTTAGATAGCAGAAGTAAGATAATGGGTATTGACAAAGAGATGCCGCATGCTTATTATAACTTTTAAATTAACCCCATCCTCCAAATGCCCATTTCATGTTGGAAAAAAGTCTGTAATCTATTTTTAGTAATATGAGCTGCATGTGAGTATATGAATGCACAGGGCAATTTTCCAGTTGGCTGTTTGGAAAGTAAAAGAGCACCTGACTAATATTTGTGGTCTATTTGCATCAGAAAGACGAAAGACCCCCCGTCCCCAACCCTCCCTTACAGCAGAGGCTGTTTTCCGGACTGTACCTACTTCTTCTAAATCTTGGTTTCAACATTTTAAATCTTGCCGGCTAAACTAGGTTTGGTTTTTTCCCCTTCTTAGCTATCTGCTGAAATTTGTCATTGTCATGAGCAGACTGTGTACAGAAATGGGATGACAACTACTATTTTGTTAGTAGCTTATAAGGTGCTTTCCATTTTGCCCATAACAAGAGGCGAAGCATAACAGGATTTCAATCCTAAGGGAAGCAGGACGTGCTAAGATTTCACTCTGGGAGCCCGTTCCGTTTATGTCATCAGATCAATTTTGTACCAGTAAATGTTTCTCAAAGGTTTTAGGTAATTTTTCTGGTATTTACAGCAAGTGAATTGCTGAGTGTTCAGCATTGCCCATGGCTTGAAGCTTCCCTTTTCTTTTCATACAGGAATACTATTTCCTTTTATTCCCTGGAGTGCTGGTACCAGGACTGAACTTAGTGAGCTCTTCAAGAAGCAGAAATAAATAAATGAAAAATTTGCAGTTAAGCTATCAACAGAGATGACATCTATTCCTCAGCAGACCCTTGCTTTATACTATTGGGAAGTTATCTAACTTCCCATAGAAAATGCTATTGATTTTTAGCCTGTTTTGTCAACTAGTCAATAGCCACACACAGAGGCTACTCGTGATACACTTTTTTTTTTCCCGTTAGAAAAAGTGCTCCTGTATGTTGAGTTCCTAACGGGGCCAGTGCAGCTTGGTGGCTCTTTCCTCTTGAACTGTAGGCATTAATACATGTGTTGGGTTTCTAAATGCCAAAGTCTATTTTGTCATCCCTCTAAAAAGGTGTCTTAGCTGAGACAGATGCTTTTGCTGAGAAATATTCCCTGTGTCTTACAGCCTTTGGGCTCTGCCAGACACTTGGCAGCAGAGTGAAAAGGAGGTGTGTGGAATGGTTGCTGCTCTCACCTTGTCTGTCACAGGTTTAGTTTGTCTTTGCTACCCCAGCCTGAAGTCATGGAGCTGGTTTATGAGTACTGCAGACTCCCCTCTCCTCAGAAATGGCAACATCTGTCAGAGAAAGGCAGGAGACCTGGAGAGGAAATGAGGAATGAAGGCACAAGAAGTTTCAAAATTACAGCTGAATTTTTAATATTTTTTGAATAACTTAATTGGACAAGCAAAAACATTAATTGTTTTAATTCAAAGATTCTGAGTGAGCAAAACCCTTTTTGAATATTGAAATGTTCTTTCACTTCAGTTATCAGATGTTTAGTCACAGGGAGCATGGCATTCCAAGATCAGATTGCCTATAGTTATTGAGTATTGGGTAAAAAGGTGGGTTTGCAGTTTTCAATGGAAGAAATTTAATTCAGATTTTAAGAGGGAAACAGAGAACTGTTTTATTGCTGGATGAAGTCATGGGATGTGATCATGGAAATGGATACTCTGGGCCATAAAACATTACTGATGAAAAAATTTGAAAATTTTCTTTCCAAGAATGGGATAACATCAAACAATGAGTGAAATGTGTTTATCCAAGACATGAAATTTTTGCATCATTTTGACTAACCCAGTTCTCCCTCTGTCCCTTTTTCTCTTAGTTTATCCCTCCAATTCTGTCCTGCCATAATTCATTCAAAACCAAAATGCTGTGATTTTCCTGTGCTTTGGGAAAGCCCTTGTGGAAAAGACACCCAAGTATCAGAATTTAAGGTTAACTTGTCGATCTCTGTGTGTGTGGGCATCTGTTTCTCCTGATATCCAACCATGAGAGACACGTTGCCAGTTTTCTGTCTGTGGGAAAAAGGTTTTGGAAGACATTATACTTGCAAACAGATAAGCCTGCATTCAGGTGTGGCTTATCAGAAGAGGCTGCTGCCATTGTCTGATGATAATCAGGAGCACCTTGTCTGAGCAGGAGCTTATTTGTCTCCTGCTCCCTATGAACCCTTGCCCCAGCTTTTCAGAGAAATGGCTGCTTTTATCTTTTTACAGTTTTTCAGAGATTTGTTACTAGATATTAATTTCAGCACAAGGTTGTTTAGGAAGTCAGGTGAGCTTAAGAAAAGGTCAGGAGAAAGAGCACGGGAGACTTGGGGAAATTCAATAGCAGGCAAGATCTCTTCTGATTTATTCAGTTTAATGGAAGTGTAAATAGCTGGACTCACCTCCTCCAGTCCAGACATTTCATGACCTAAAAGTAAACTGGTAAGTTGTGGGTTCTTTTGGTTTTTTTTTTTAAGGGTATAGTTGTTGCTTTATTTCTATGGTACAGTGTCCTTAAATAAATATGCAAAGAAAACTACAATTAGTAGATACGGTGTTAGAGAAAAACCTTACAGTAAATCCTGTGACAGCTCTACCTGCAGTTTCTAACCTATTTTCAGGTTTGTTATCCTTCAGTATCTTCAGCTTGGAAATAGCTGTTATCATTGAGTTGAACTTGCACATTCTGTAGATCAGTGTCTTGAGATGTGTCATTCAACAGTTTCACTGTTCTTCTTTTGGTACTTAGAAAAGGGGTAAAAAAAGAGATATCTAAGGCTATTTGTGTCATTGGGAGACAAAACATTATCTCTTTTCACCTGTTGTTGCTACTCAAGCAGTACCAGACTTTTTACCATTTTTTTAATCACCAGATATACCCTTACAAGTTCAATCAGTTATTAATTAGTGACAAACAGTTAAAAGATTTTTGTTGTTGTTGTTGTTTTGTGGTTCAAACTGTGATGACTGGACTTAAACTTGTCATAGAAAAGGAGTATTGCACTAGTTCATTTAACCTCTGCCTTTTCCCCCCCCATTACCATTCAAGCTGAAAAGTTGGAGTTTTTTTTCTCTTCCTTTTAATAAAGTAAGGAAGGGTCTTCAGCTCAAGAGTATCTTTGAAGTTGCTTTTCAGATCCTTGATTGGGCTCAGGAGACAAATTTCTGTATCTCATTGGATTGGAGTTGCTGGTTTATATCATGACCTTGTGAGACTGGTACTGAAAGCAGTGAGATGAATATCAAATTATTTCACTCCGTTCCACAAATTTTTGAACACTTCAATGCCTTTCATATTAAAAAAACCCACTCAACAAAACCCCAACTTTCTATATTATCAGGTACTTAAAGAAACTGAGAAAATGGTAGTTTATAGAAATTGGCTTTTAATATTACAATGTTACTTTTTCTATGTTGTCATCAATTGTCATTATTGCATTACCTAAGCTATGGGCCTCAAGATTCGTTAAGAAATTAACATTTTTTTTTTACACTGGCACTGTTGAAGCTAACAGAGGGAGAACAAGCCCTTGGGAGTCTTATTGCTGGGGTGGAGAAAGTGAGCCTTCAAATAGGATAAAGAAAGAAACAATAAAAAGTGACCACACATTTTGTTTAGAGTTCAAGACCCCAGTGAAAGATTGTCATGAGAATGCCATTTATATGACAAATTAATGCTTTGTTAAGACACTAGATTTAGAGAAGAAATTACCATAAACACAAGCTTTTGGTTTTCTTAATTTCCCCTCTTGGTCAGTGTTGCTTACTGATGCCTTCTTCTGGGCAATTATCATCAATCTTGTCCTTGCTTAAAAAGCTAATTTTATCCTTTTCATACTGTTTTGTGGGACAAACAAACAAAATCTTTCTTTTAGTCTTACCTTCCCATAAGATTTCCTTTTGTGATGTGATACAGCCACTGCCAGAGGATTTGTGATGTGATTTGATACCTGTATTGCTCTATACATGTGAAGACTCAGAAGGATTCTGTGGGTGTGGAGTTTAAGCTGCTTTAAATCCAGCTAATTACATGCAGCGTTTGCAGGAGTCTGATGACTTCACGAATGTGTGAATCCAAGTCAAAACTGCCGCAAAGTTACAGGGGTTTCAGAACAGTAATTCTTATTCGGGCTTGTCTCGGGAACAGAGAGGTGTGTTCCCAAGGAGAGAGAAGGGGAGGTGTTGATTTCTTTTGTTGCCTCATAATATTGAAGATCCAAAATCTGTTTGCAAAGTTTTTATTCTGTTTTGTTTACAAAGTATGGTGTTTCATGGTATTTATCCTTGAAAATAGTTACATTAAAAGAACAGGTGGGACTGTGAGATATCAGTAACTAAAAACTGAATCTTGTGGTTCCATTCGGGAGGGAGATTTTTTCGGTATAATTAAAGAATCAGAGCCTGTGTTTTTTTGGGGGTTTTTTTCTTTGCTTTTTCCCCAGTAAGCTTTTTAAAATGAGATTGTTATAGAGTCACTTTGCAGGCTCTTTTATGCTATTTTAAAACTTGGTAAAGATAAGAAAATTTTCGTCTCCTAGATTTGAGTTCTCCAAGGTGCCCTTAGCAAAACCATTGAAAAAAGCATAATGCACCTGACATTTCTAAATTAAGGTGTGAATAGATGATTACATGAAAAGAAAGGTTTTTCATGAGAGGGTTTTCAGGCCACTTTTGACCTCCCCAAGAAATGATGACCAAAATTTTCTATCAACTTCTCATGTCACCTTAAATTAACATGTGGTAAATTTGAATAAGGCATTAAAAGTAACGTTTGTTTAGCGCCTCTGACTGACTAAACCCTCCGGGGGTGACTGTGACTCACTGAATAAACCCTACCAGGGAAGGAGGCTCGGGGGGGCTGTGCAGGGTTTAGGTGCCCGTGGAGCTTGGAGAACACAGCAGGGTGTGACTGACCACAGCTGTCACACAGGAGCTGCCAAAACGCGTTTTTTCTTTAGCTCTGCACAGCTGGGTGGGAGCAGGAGGTGTAACTGTTCCTCCCTGAGCTGGCCAGACCGGCGTGGGGAGAGTGAATAAGTAGTTCAGGCCAGCAAAGAGTATAAAACCTCAGCATTTAACGAGGATTTTGGAGGGTTTTGAACTGGCTTCAACCCAAGTGCTGTGTAACATCAAGTGACTAGAATCGGTATTGAACATTACACTTTCCATGTGTGGAACAGTTTCAAAGAACCTGCTCAGGCAGAGCTGGACTCGGACCATGCCCCAGCTTCACACACACCTCAGAGAGGAGAAACTCTCACACAGAGACAGCTTTTCAAAGGCATGGGAGAAGTTTAGCTCAAATTCAGTTAAAGCATGATAAATTCTGCTTGGCTCAGCAGTGCCTCTCTAGGAGCCAACTTGGCATTAGTCATACAGCAAAAAAAAAGTTAAATCAGCATTTCAGCCTCTATGTTGAGGGGCTGGAAGTTATTCTGGTGGTGTGATTGCCTTAGGGAGGTCTGACATGTCATGTGGGAGGCTGCACCAATATTTGAAGGCTCCTGTGGCACAGACTATGACTGGTTTACAGTCTGAAATACTGGTTTTCATCCTCAGATCAGATCTTTGCAGTGACTCACAGTCCTTCTTAGGGTGAACCTTTGACTTCAGCAAGATTATTTGCAGTAAGGAAGACATGCCAGGAAATACAATGTTTTTTTAAGTAGATTTTTGTAGACTTATTATGAATTCAATTATCAAATTGAAATAAATATCTTAATGAAATTGTGAATAGTTTTTAAGTGTAGTTCATTATGTTAATTTGCTTAAAAATTAAAATGGTGCTAAAAGATTATTAATGCAGTATTAGTGGAATATATGAAAACAGATTTTGCCAAAATGAGTAGAAAATAATAAATGCTGCAAAATGGATTCATACAAAAAAAGATATGATGATATGAAGTATATTGTATTCATGGACAATTGTTTTGGACACATTCATTAATTCAGCTATGAATTCTGATTTTATTGGGTGTTGCTAACCAGGTCGTTTGCCACGGGTGGCCCATCCCCATCCCAGGTATCCTCGCCGTGTGATCCTACTGGGATATGTGGCACAAGCACCGTGTGAAACACTGAATCCAGAGGAGTCCCTGAACAGTGGTTGAGCACTTGTTTTACCAGGGCACATGTTTGCTCCATGTGAGATATCCCTTTACGCTTTTGGTGTTGTAGTGCGAAAATTGAGCTCCTTGGATAAATTGGCGTGGCTTGAGTTGGGAGATCCAACAGTCTGAAAAACTGGATGGTTATTTGATAAATGTGCCACTCGCGGGCACAGAATTTTATTTTTTTCTAAGTGATTATGGCAGCATTTGAGGACAGTGGATGTTCCCAGCACTTCCTGTTTCGGTGACCAATTCAAATGTTACTGTAAGCTTTGGTTCCCTTTCAAATTAGGGTGTGTCACCAGCCACTACCAGACAGGTGAGGACAGCTTCACCATCAGGGATTTTTACCTCCACAGCCTCCTTAAAACTTGGGCGTTGTCCCTAAATTAGATGGGAAACATGGAATAGAGCAGAATTTATTACTCCTCTTTCACTGCCTGGCTTAAACTCTGCTACCACACGTGTTCCATGGATATTATCAGATCTTCCCAGGCTTGGTTTGTCTCAGGGGTGCAGGCAGATAATACAGTGCTCCTTGCAGAAGCAAGTTACTTCTACTGTAGCTGTAGGTTATTGTTTTCCCTCTTTAAAAACTGGTTTTTGAAAAACATTAGAATTGTGTGCTGATGGTGGATAATCACGAAAATCCACAGTTTAGGGGGAGCATGCCATATGTCTTGTAATTCCAGCACACAATGGGGTCTCTCCTTAATGACTTCCTCGGTGCCCCCAGTTGTATCTTGGTGTTAGAAGACATATGGAACTTTTTCTCTTTAACTGTGAATTTTCTTCCTGCCACTGCTTTTTCTCACAACCTTAATCTGCTTTTAATGCACTGCAGTTGTCTTTTCCTGCCAATAATCTTTTATCCCTTGTTAGGCGACTTCATTACAAATGACAGAACTAGAACTTTTACACTTGGAGTGAGATGAATGCTTGAATTCAACTTTGTTTCTCAATAACTGAGCAACAAGAGGACCCTGAGTTAAACCTGGTCTCCTGTGTTAGGCTTCACTCTCTAAGACCTGTACTTACCTGGTTGCTGATGGCATAAGTGTTTGGTGGCATTTGCTGTTCTGTAACCTCTGTATGTGTGGGTGTATAACAGGCTCTAGTGGCATGCCAGCTGCTGTTTCTGAACAATTTGTGAAACCCTACATATAGAAATACACTTATTTTGCAGCCTGATATATTTTGATAACTTTTAATAATTTTAAGAGTTTTTCAGGGTGCAGTTTGGCTCTGGCTGTACAAGAAATGACATGAGCTGCAGTTCCAGTTAAAAGGCTATCTGTGTCTTCTAAATCTTTTCTATTTTAGAGAGGTGACGTACAGATTTCTTTCTGAATGTAAGTGCAGCAAATTGTGTGGAAAATGCAGAAAGATCATAAAAGAATTTTCATACTTTTATTCAAATTAAGGAGAACATGGTTCATACTCTAATAAATTTATGAAGGGCTAGTCTTACTGATCTGGTGTTTTTACTTAAAATATTTTAGGCAGAAATATTTATAACTGGAAACATCCTTGCTTGATTCAAAGCCTGAAGGGATCAACAAGACTTTCTATAAGGCTTTGAACGAAGATTTTAAATGTCATGTAGGAAAGAAAAGATGGAAGATGATTTACACTCTGATCTTGAGAAATCTTGTGGCACACGAGGGCAAGAGAGGCAGTGCAGCCATTTGCTCTTCAGGGCTTAGGAGTTGGAGTAGAAACCAGTGTCCTTCCTCCCAGGTCGGGGAGGCCTCACCCTGGACTCCTCTTCCATGCAGGTGCTTTATTAAGCCAAGGTGACTTGAGAACACACCAGAAGCAGAGCTGGCTTAGGTTGCTTTTCTACTGGCTAGACCACCACTGGAAATAAAATTATGGCACTGATTCACAGCCCAGTTGACAGTCTGCTCCTGAGACAAAGCAGATTTTGATGTTGCACGGTGCTGATGCCAGAGCTACAGTTTTGCTCTTAAAATTCACAGAAATACATATCAATTAAACATGAGAAAATACCTGCTAGTTGTTCAAGGTTTTGACTGCTTTGCAGAGAGTGTATTCCCAGTGAGAGTGTAGTAAGTTCTAATTTTTAACCTAAGTTTGAATATTATGGTTGCAGTTGGAAGTTATTATAAGCAAATCTGAGATTCACTGTTGATGGAGTTCGTAGGAAAATTTTATGATAATCTAATTTTTATTATTTATCCGTGATGGATGAAGGCTTGTTGTGAGCCTGTGGTGGTGGAATACACTGAGGAGCACTTCATTTGCAGTAAAGGATTATCAGTAACCGTAGGGTTGCTTTCAGACTTGGAAACAGGCTAATTTTTCAGTTGGTGAAACTCTTGCAGAAGACAATCTGTCCTTTGGCTTTTTGCATAGAATTGTCTGATTTCCAGCCACACCACAGAAAAATCCTGGTCTCCTGAATTGTGTGAGATTCCAAAATGCAGCAGATGAGGGAGGGTTGGTTGTTATCCAACTGTGGAGTTTGGAAGGCTTCCTAGTGGTCTGCTGATTGCAACATTTTTAGATCAAAGCTGGGGAGGGGTTGGCAGGGGGAGGTGATGGTCCATGAAAGTGGTAAGCAGAACTGTCTCATAACCTTCTCCCCTATTGCCAGTAGACTATTTGGATGAAAACAAAGAACTGAACAAATTCTGCAGATGCTTGAGAAAAACCTTCCTAAAAATGTATCATTTATGAGAGCTCATAAATGAAAGCTTGAGTTTATAATATTCTTTGTGCAAGGAAATATTTCCTGTTGTTTGTGTGTTAATAAAGTCTCTGTGGGTTGGTTGGTGCTCTGTTTTTTTTTTTTTTTTCCCTTTCCTCCTGCCTTTTTATGTTTCTTTCTTTAGACTGACATTTTTAAATGGGGGTGATCAGTTGCTTGTTGTTCACTGAAGTAATGTTTACTGAAGAAAATATATTTTCCTCACCTCACAGTTTCTGGCTGGACATCACAATTACCAGATGCCAAGCTATAGAACACAGTTTTCCAAAAAATGGCATCTGGCTTCCTGGCAGAGTCCACAGGCACTTGTGCTGATGGTTTTGGAGATGCAGCTGGGTCTGGGTGGCTGCTGGGGGAGTATATGGTCCACCCTGTCATTCTAGATGCTATTTACCTTTGGCTCACCTTTGATTCAGAATCATTTAAGCATTTGTGCCTTTCCCTATTGCTATCAAACATCAGTCTTTCGAATGGTTTTATGTGGTTCTGTTCACAGTCAGGAGGAAGAAAGCCATTTCACACCATCCCTGATTGTCTGCATGCCCATGTAAACGATAAACCTTCTTGTGTACCAGCAGGAGGTTTATTTGTGTAGTGCCAACAGCGGCATCGAGCCCTTCATTTAAAGGGAAAGAGAAAAGAGAGAATCCAATAATCTTTCTGTGGATGCAAACGTGATCACACCTGATTATGTGCCACAGCTAAAGATGCAGAAGGCTGGAGAGTTGTGTGAAAACACTGCTGGTGCCACTGTGTGCCATCGAGGCACAGCCTCCATCTGGGAGCACCTGCACCCCTTGGATCTGGTAGGCGCCACGCTAGGGCTGGATGAGGAGTCTGCCCGTGTTTTACTCTTTCCTGGGATGCCAAATACCTTCCAAAATGATCCAAAACACAGGCAGCTCGGTAGTGGTCAATAAAATGAATTCTCTGACTCCAGCTGCCAACCTCCTGTGCTGTGTTAGGGGAATGATCATCTCATTCACTGTATTTTGCTTCCCTGCTTGTCTGCATCTTAGCACACATCTTGGAGGCACTTTACAGTAGCCCTGGTAGGCACTGCTGGTGTTGTAAATAGTACTTGTACAGAGCAGACACGAATTCTGGAGCCTCTGTCTACTGGTAGAGGCATCTCTCTCTGGCTGAAAGACCAGGATTGTATTTCTGCCCTGATGCTGCTGGAAAAACTTAGCTGCACGTGACTGACAGCACTTTACTCTCCTTTTCTTTTTCGACTTGGGACTACCAAGTTTCTGCCCATGATCCATCCCTCCTTTCATTTGGTCTGCATGACTGGTGCCAAGAAGGCACCCCCCATAGTGGTGTTGATGTGTGAAAATATGCAAACAGTCCTTGTTCTGATTTTAATGAGAGCAGCTCGGATGCAGAATCATTGCTATTACGTCTAATTGCTAGTCCACGCTGTGGTATTTGAAATGGAGTGGTGGCAAGGATTCAATGTACAAATCTATTTATTTATAACTGAGTGACCTTCTGTTCAATGATATTATGGATTGTAGCTAGGGAGAAGGATTCAGCCCGCCTGCAAATGTCTGGCTCAGTGTTGGCTAGAACATGGCTTTTGTTCCCCTGCTGGTAGTGACAAAGCCTTTGACAGCATCCTGGGGGAGCTGGTGCATGCCTGAATTCAATTTGCTTGATGTCCTTTGACCAAGCTGCAATTCACTGACTGGGTATAATTTTTGATAGGCAATGGCTGGGGATACAATCCCGTATGGCCTTTTAGATGGTTCTGTTTGGTACCTGGGAAAGCAGAGGACTATATCAGTAAAAGAATCTGAAATGTTCTGAAGAACATGAAAAACATTAGAAATGCCACACAGTGGGAAACCTTGCAGTGAACTTAACAATATTACATTCAATTTTATTTTTCTTTGCTTTCCATACACACATGATCTTATTAAGTTTCTAAACATAAACATATTCCTTTTAAAATACATCTTCAAAGTATACTTGAATCCCAGCCCTATAGGGACTTGACATATCAAAAGAAATTTGCTGACATAAACTGGTATGTGGAGCTTGATCTATTCTAATATATGATTTTAATGTTTCTCATTTTCTTGCCTTGCCAACTCACATCTATCACACACTGTCACATTTAAGTTTCCTAAATTACTGCTTTTAACTTTTTGTCACTTATTCAGTCAAGAGATATATTCTAAAGCTCAGCTCAGCTTTTTTTTTTTTTCTTTCTTGTGATTGTATCTTAATATTAATAGTTTGAGGGGAAAATGGAAATTTTTGCTCAGTTAAGGAGACAGCACTTTTTGATAGATCTGGGATTCAATATTGTTCTGGTTTCAAATTCAAGACCTGATTTAATTTCCAAGCAAAGCACAGAATTCAGTGAGGCAAATGGAATAATGGCATGTGCAAAAGGGGAGGATGTTCTGAGCATTGTAATTACGAGCAAGACAAAATATATCTGCACTACATCTGTTTATCAGTGATGGATAGAAAGATTCATTTCCTATTGTTTGTAGTACATATGTTGATGACAAAGTGTTCTGGTAAATTCTGTTTGCAGGATGAGAGGAAATAATAATTGCACTCCTTAATCAAACTGCTTTGACCTCCAGCTGACAATTTCAAAGTTGCTTCTTTCTATGCTCACAGCTGATTTTAGGCACCCCAGACTTTTAGCCAAGGAGTGTATTTTAAGAGCTACACACCTTGCAGGATTCAGGAAATACGAAAATTGTGCTCCTCTGTGCCACAGTGAGAGCTGCTAGTATAAACATCTTCCATAGAAAATTGCAAAAGTGATCCTCCCAACCCTTAGCTGTCTTCTGGATAAATTGGGAGAGTTTAGTTTTTTAATCCTCTGATCACCATATTTTGTTTCCAGACCTCGTTGTGTTCTAATTGCACTTTTCAGTTTATTATCAGCTTAAGCAAAGAGTCAACCCAAAAAATTGCTTATCTTCAGTTTGGATGAAAGCTCAGTAGGAATAGGTTAAGTTTCTGTAAGATACAAAGAGAAACCAAAATTAAGTAGATGGGTGGGAAGATGAAGAACAAAGCAATTCAAGGTTGCCATTTGTCTGACTTGCAAGAAGATGGAACTTATTTACAGGTTCCATGTCTGGATTATTTAAAGGTGTATTTTAAAGAGGCAAAGGAGTAATTTTTATGAATATTGATTTAAAGCCTTTTGGTATTCTCGGAGCAACATGTGATTTGTTAGCCATGCTCACTGTACTCATGGAGATTATATCTTTTTTTATTGCAAACTTCACATGTATCCCTGCCTGTATTAATGTGTAAGGAATAGCAATATTTGCAATGCACATGTGAGAGGTTGCCTGTTTTGCTTTATAACAGATATATAGATGTCAGAGGTCCATCATTTGTAATCAGTTTTACACTGTCAAAACAGAAAAGGTATTTGTGATGGACAGGAAATACATCAGAAAAATGGATGTCTGAGCTTCTGAAAAATCCTTTGTCATAAGAAGTGAGAAAATACATTGTTAAAAATTGTAGAAGATATCTCGGTTTCCTTTTTAAAATGAATTTTTTGCTGCCAAGCAACTGTTCTTTTACCTGTATTTAGATGGAACAGCACTTAACATTCAGTATACTTAGTTCTGCTGGATATCCTCTGCTGCAGTTTTCTTTTTCAAGGGTATCATTCGATCACCCAGAATGTGAAGTGTTTGTACTTGTGTTCTTTAAGGGGAACAACACATCTATATTACACGGAAGCCACACTTCAGTGATTTATTTTCCTCTGCAGAAGTGTGTACGCAGCACCAGATTAGTTTGCAATACGATGGTCTCATCTTCCTCTGGTCACACGGGGCAAATGCATATGCATTCACTAGAAGAAGAATAGAAATTGTAATATAACTAATCTACATTTAAACAAACTGCCCAGCCAGCCAGCAGGGCTGGGCAGGGGCTGAGCTGTGACAGGGAGCTGGGGCCTGCTTTGCCTTTTCTTCCTCTGAAGCACTGGTTATGAATAATTCCTGTGTTCATTCCTGGCCCCCAAGTGCACTCTGCCAGGAGGGTCAGCAGTTTTTCTGTGCCATTGGCCAAAGAGAATCCAGGATTTAGCATTTAATTAATTTAGCTTGGTAACTGCTGTCAAGACGAGAAGGTGATACAGTTTGTTCATCACTGGTGTAGGAAGGTAGAGATGGAAAGTGAATAAGGTCCATGGGTCCTGTGTCCTGTCCTTTTCTATCACAGAATTCATTGAGATTTTCGGCAAGTTCTGACATATTTCAGCTATTTTTGAAATCAAATGGGCTTTTCAGTTCTGTGGGTGTCACTGTGTTTTGATGGATTTTTTTTTCTTTTTAGTAAAGAACTGTAGAACTCAAGCAATGAGAGATTAGGCAATAAATGAGGCTGTATAAGTACACTTGTTACTGTCCAAAATGCTTATGTCCTAAACTTTATGAATCTTACATTGGAAAATGCTCTTGATTCAGGCTGGATTTTGTTGTTTGTTCTGAAGGTGAAGTCACTTAAAATCCTGTCTGGCATTCTCCCTGATTTCCCTTTGAAGTTCACCACTGCAACTCCATTCACTTCAGCAGATTTTCCTCTGATATACTCCACTGTAAAGGGGGAAGTGGATCTCTGAATTTGTTTCTGGTCTTTGAAAGAGATTTAAAGCTATCCACTGAGAATGTCATGATATCGACTCCAATGAAAAACTTGAAATTTGGGATTCAAATCTACATGACATTTAGAAATGTTGAGGGACAAGAATTCTCAAACTTCTGAGTTAAAGAGTCACACTTGAAACGAGATTATTGCTTTGTGACATTTTTGAGGGAACAGAATTTGTTTAGTTTGAATGAGCTGAAAGTGTAGTGAAACCAACACCAGACAAGAGGTAGAAATCACCAAAGGCAGTAGATGCCGGACAATTAATACTGAAAGTGCAGGGTGAATGTTGTGGTGGCTGCCAGTGGAGCTCCCTGTTCGGTGCTCGATGAGAAAAAAAAGTGTTGATAAAATGCAGTCCTGCATTGAACAGCAATCTCCAGGCCTTGGGGGTTGGAGTTGCCTTTCAAATGGTCGGTATCACTTATTTTTCCTCTGTTCCCTTGATATGGTATATCTCAGATATTGTCGGGGTTTTTTCTCTTCCTGATTACTTTTCTTTGTCTTATAGCATTTGCTTCCAGGGAACCATCCACGATGGATATTTTTTTAGTTTTGTGGGAATGCAAATACCTGAGGGGTTATCTGTGTTTTGTACTAACAAGCAGAAAACAACCAGATTTAGTAGGTGATCTGTCTTGTAAGAAAGCAGTGAGGCTTTGGATTTAATCTCCTTGACCCTTTATCTAAGCCTACTTAATCTACTAAGTTTCTTACTGGTATTTCATTGAGCAAATAACCATGTTTGTGTCAACCAGGACTTAGGCTCTAACTCTTTCTGTCCCATGAACTTTACCACACCTTCTGTGATTAAAACCTCCTACTTCTTACCAGATATTTCTTCATCTTTATTAACAGTATAATATGATGTAATATGGGTAAAGTTCAGTCCAGAGTTCCTTGATGTATTTTATGAAACATGCCACAAAGTAATTAATTTCAACTTTTCCTTCTAAGAGCTAATCTAATTCTGACTTAATTAATATGATGCATTTAATTAATATAAAATTATCATAGAAAAGTGCGAATTAATTTGTAATCCATCACTTGAAGGTTTGTCTCAATTAGTAATGCATTTACAGTTTCATGTAGATTGAATGGCAGTGGACCCCTTAGTAGAAAACCTCTTTGAGAGAAGGATTGGAGTGAAATTTTTAGCAAAAAAGGGGTATTGAAAATTAACAGAACTTTCTCCAGTTCATACAGAAAGCCATTTTTGTTGTGGGCCAAAAAAAGAGGAGTGTTGTTTTGTTTTTGTTTTTTTTTTCCCTTTATGAACGCAGAGTTATATATACACCAAAAAGCTTCAAATATAATGCTTTTAACGTAATGATCGTCTGGTAATGCAGCAAACAAAAGCATTTGCATTTTAGTTAAGTGCAGTGGTGTTTGTTTTCCATTGCTACCTGTGGCCAACATGCTTTATAGAAGACTGAGAGCTTTACAATTTGAATTGCTCTACCGGGATTTGGGGGCAAAGGGCAGGGGAAATAGGGCAGAGTGCTGCAGCACCTCTACTCCGAGTCAGAAGATTTTTCTGAAGCTCAGAGGACATCATGTCTCCTATAGAAAGAAAGAGGCTGATATTGAGGCAAAGGGATCTAGCTCCTTATTTTCCTTTTATTTTATTTTCTAATTTGGAGAGATACTTGAATAAGAGAATGTTAATTGACACTTCACAAAGGAATGACTTCTAATTGCTAGCACTAAGTTGGGTAAAGGCATTTGTCTTTAATCCTAAAAAGAGATCTGTTTTCCCCTAATAATGAAGTCTGGTCCTCCCTCAGTTTAGGAAAAAATGCTCATCAGCTGAATTTTGGCAGTATTAGTTCTAAAGTGTTTAAGACTGTGGAGAGCACCACCCACATATCTTGCCTGACCTAGTTACCTGAGTCTCAGATGTTTTTTCTAAGATGCTTTCAACAATGTTTCTTCCCTTTGATTCATTACTTTCATGACATCTTTTGGAAGGTAATTACAGATCTGTCAATGAAGTCATAAAATCATCATGAAAATTCTCCTGTGCAAGTCAGAATAAATACCATGACCTCCTTTTGCATTCAGTTCTCTGAACCAGTTCTCTAATCAGATACATGGTCAAACATATCTGTGTGTAGGCCAGGTAATGGTTTGAGTGAACTCTAGTTCAAACCATCATTTAAAGTCTCCATAATTATTTGAGAGATACGTACATCTGTCAAAATTCCTCACAGGGTTGTTCTTTTCTCCCCTTCCATTTTCTTCTCAGCTATACACTACTTCATGTATTTAAAACTGCTGCTTTTGAAAAACATGCCAGTCACCTTTGTAGATTTAGGAGCAGACCTAATTAAGGTGATGTGTGTTCCCTGCTGATTCCGTTCTGCCAAAAGCAGCAGAAGAAAACAGAAATGAACTCTGACACATCAGTTGAACAGATTTCTCTTGAGTTTCTTTTCTATCAATGATATTCTTGTAGTGTTACCAAGCAGGCCTTAAAAAGACCTCTGGTATTTTGGCAAGAAAATAAGAGATCATTGTGTTGCATCATTTGTTCATGTGATATCTGAGCAAATGAGGATGAGTGGTTTTGGTTTTTTTTACTTTGTATTTTAATTTCCAGAGGTGATAGACTTTGTTTTAAATAGTTGGCTTGCAAGATAAGTATCTTGGTGGCAATGTGCTTTTGATACATAGTGTGATACTTTCACTTTTTAATTAAATTAATCTCGGCTGTGATTGAGTTGTGAAACTATAATTCAGATGGAAATTACGCAGATGAAGTAAAATAAAGCCAAAATACTGTGCAAGATAAATACAGTGCAGTGTGATTTCCTCCCACGTGCAAACCTGGAATTTCAGGTGAACCCTGTGTGAAAGTGCAGGAGTGGGATTTGGGGTGGTGGGAGCCCAGATGTGGCAATGCCGCCCATTTGATTGCAGAGCTTCGGCCCTGCGCTGCTCCTGCTGCCTGGGGAGTGTCAGCAGGCGGGGACACGGCACAGCCTGTGCAACATCAGATTTTAAAGCATTCTCTCCTTCTATTGCAATGCCTGATTGCTTTCTTCTTCCTCTTATCGGTAGAGTTGGAGCCCAGACACTGAGTGCAATTTTTCTTTAGTTAACGATAGTTCCCCAATATCAGCATTGCTCGAGGCTAAATGATTCATTTTAGTAGAGGGTAATGTCAGTAACTATACGAGATTAAATAATTTAGCTAATTTTTCAGAACTTTGCTCTTTTTAAAAAGAGATCTTTTCACTTACACGGTAGAAAAGGATGGTTCATTTACCAGCTTTTACTTGTGAAGCGTTTTAAAACTGTAAACAGCTCCTCTCAGTGTCAGCTTAACGAAGCAGATGACAAGAAAAGAGTTTGAAGTTTGGGATCACTTCCATGCAAATAGAGTGATGTCACACTCGGATGGCTCTTTGCAACACAAGAGCAGTTAAAGGTTCGTTGCAACTCAGAGCGATTCAGCACCCTACAGAACAGAAGGATGACTGTGCTCTTTAAATCTATGTCCAATAAACAAAAGAATAGTTTTGTAGCCTAAGTGTTTTAACGTTACTTCGGGACAACTTTTGCACCTGATTACAAAACCATAACTTTGAAACTTGAGAAGTTTTGGCACTATTTGCATTGCTGTCAATACAGAAGACAGAAAAAAAAATGTGTACTAGAAGAACACATTTCAGGCTGTAAGCGTAGACCCTAAAAATGTTTTTGACTTAGAATTTGACACTTAAAATACAAAGAATAAAAAAATCCCACGTTTTTAAACTAGTCTAGAAATTATGGAGAGGCAATGGTCCCCATTTCTTATCTGAAGAAGCGGCTTCAGCCATGGGACTGGAAGAAAACCCCGTGGTTTTCTGTCATTTCCTGAGGACAGTTCAGGCTGTGCTTGTAAGTGCTTCTATAAAGGATGCTCAGCTGCCCACATTGTAAAGAACCTCTGCAGTCTGGAGATCTCAGTGGTCCTGCAGTCACACCTGCCTTAGATTGAGCCTTTCCAGGTGCATCCCAGCATCTTGCTGCGAGCCAGTTGAGGTTTTGGAAATTGGTACTAGATAATGAATGGATTTATTGATATTGCCTCAAGATTACAGTAACCTATTGTTATTTTATTTTTAAGCAAGAAGACAGCTAAAAAAGAGCATTCTGTCAGTAAAAGCTTGGTAAGAAACATTAACTTTTATTAGATAAAGAAAAATCACAAGCCTTTGTTTTAGAACATCATTCTTCTAACCCTTGGAAAGCTGCTTTGGGCTCTGCAGGAAGAGACCTTAGATCAGGGTATGGAAGTTATCTCCTGCTAGATGCACACTGAAGTTTCATAGCTGTTCCTTTACAGATTTCATTTCTGCTTCTATTAGCCAGACAGTTAAAGCTTGTTAAGCATCTTCAACTTAATCAGGAATTACATATTTTCTTTCTCCTTTGAGATGGGCTGCAGTCTAACAGAAAGCCAAGATGCCATCTCAGTACTAGTGCTAGATGATTCTGTGGTAAGAATCAGGAATTTAAATGTCTAGGTTGCAGTGTAATGTCCAGGTCAAAGTGAAGTCCTGTTCTCTTGAAGAACATCACATTCTGACTGTGGAATTTAAAGAGAGATTTTTGTTATGCAAGCATCTCCACTAATATATAAAGAGTAACACAGAAATATTTCAGGCTCTGTACAGAGAGCTAGGATATTTTTACATTTGGTGTGACTACAAAACATTTGCTCTCACTAAAGTCCCATCTCTCTGCCTGTGGAACTTCAGGGCAGGACTCAAGCTGGGTGGGATAAAGCTACTCCTTCTTCCTCTCACTCTATTCTGATATTTTAATGGGACAGAAAATGGGAACCAGTTGTTCTCCTGATTTCTGAGCCTTAAAGAAACTGTGGTTCAAGACTACAGCATTCAAATTGCTAGAAACTCCATACAGCATAAACAACAATGCTATCATATCATCAGTTTTCACTTTCCAAACCTTGTGAAAGTTATCAGCATGTTAAAGATGGGGAATCTTGGGCACTTTCAGGGAATAGAGAACCCCAGACAAACTGATGCCCATGACTTACTTTTTGTGTGGGCATCTGTACATGCCAAGAGTGTATCTTTAGTTCAGGTGTGAGGCAGAGCTAAATTTGAGGGAAATGGAGCATGTCCCAGCATGACCTTCATAGCAGGCTGCAGATGAGCAGCTGTGAGGGTGATCTCACACTCTGAGTGTGATCCTGGCAGCTCCTCCCTTGGCTATTGCACTGGGGTACAGCACGGTACAAAACCAGGCAGGGACTGCTGGTGAGAGACAGGGCAGGAGAGCTGAAAGGAGCATTTCATCATCCTGGAGGAAAGGAGAGGAAATGTACCTTTCTGCCTTTGTAGTCTGGAAATGGAAAGAGTTTTTCTGAAAAAAAAAATCTGTCTTCATTTTCAGGCCAGAAATATGGCCCAGATACTGCCAGGAGATCCAGGTGGCATCCTGGGCACGGGAAAGGACAGGGATGGGTCTCATTGCTGTGCAGTGGCTGAACCCCCGTGGCTTTGCTATTTTTGTCTTGTATTGCGCACTCTGCAGCTTTCCAGTGACTTCTCTGGGAGAAGTTGATGATGAGGAGATGATGATATGGTGTCTTTAGAAAATGCTAGTGGTGCTTTTTATTGTTTTTAAGTTTTTCTGGGTTTCTGAAAGCAATGCAGCACAGGACAGGCTGCCCACAGCTCTTGCAGTACTGAACTGATCTTACCTCATCTTTCATCTTTACCAAATCGCAGTGCCAACTGTAGACAGCATAAAATGTTTCCATTTGGTGGTGGAAACACATGACAGCAGAGACACCTCCTTGTGTGACTTAATGATGAACTAAATCTGGGAAAGCTGACAATTTACCAAGTCTCAACACAGAAAGGAGCCTTTTTTTTCTTAGCCACTATGATGCAGTAGGTAACCATTTTGTTTGAGTAATAGATGAGATTATAATAATCTTATGCAGTCACTCAGTTTTAATCAGCTGAGTGGGAAATCTTGGCTTTCTTATCAAAGGGTAGTAGATAAAAAGTGGCACCTTTACAGATTGTTTTGAAGGGACCACTCACCTCCTCTCTTTCAAACTGGAACTGCTACTGAGGGAGTTATGTACTGGGTGAAAATGCCTTGATTAAAACAGAGTTAAATCTAAATACAATTATGTATCCGGGAATGCAGAAATGGTTTCTTTTCGTTGGTTTCCATAGCGAGTGCATAAAGTGAAACAAAAACAGTAGGAAAAAAGCTGAATTTCCAGATGAATCATTCAAAATGACAAAATAAATCTGTTCTTACAGGCACTGCATGGAAACTTTGTCTTTTTGGGATGTCCAGACAGTCCACACAATTATCAAAACACCCCATTAATGCGATCTGTGCACTTGTTCTAGTAAGGAATGAGTCTCTTCTTTCTTACTAGGAGATCAAATATTTAAGTGATGAAGGAAGAGAGGGATCTTTAGTTTTAAAACTTTGTCTTCTCAGAGGCATAAACTGTATTGCAGAACTACTGCCTATGGCTATTCTGTTCCAACACAAATCTGAACATTTGCATCACATCTTCGCTGTTAGAATTGGACAGTCTGACCTCTACAAACTCTGGGGTCTGCAATGCAACTAACGCTGGGATAAAACATTCATTTAGAGAAGAAACGATATTTTGGACTGTATAGGTTAGAATACGTGTATTTCACCATTCATTGTGGTGGGAGAAAGAGACACAGCCTAAATCCTGCAAATGTAGTGGGTTTAAGCCCATCTCTGGCCACTTTCCCTGCTAAATAACGACAGTTACAAATATCAAGCTCTGTACCAAACGCTCCTGTTCAGCTGCAGTTTATCGGTGCTGGGGTGGGTTGACTCGAGCTCGCTGCCAGCTGCCCACACAGCCATGCACTCTGTTCCTCTCTTCAGCAGGACGGCGTAGAGAAGAAGATGGAAAAGCTGGTGGGCCTGGGCAGGTTCTGTCCTTTCTGGAGCACATTCTCCCTGAGGTGTCCCAAGCCTGGCTGAGGCTCAGGGGTGACCAGGGCAGGCTGTGCCTGGCACAGGGCAGCTCCAGGCTCCCCTCACAGAGCCCCCAGCACTGCTGCTGACATTTAATATTTCTGTGGCTTGTGCAGAGGTTGTCAACAAGCTTTGTAGGTACGCTCTGGAATGCCAGAGGAGTCACCAACCTTAATAGCAGAGCCCACCACCTTCTAAAATAGAATCTGAGACCAAATCCATCTAACTCTGGCTTTTCTTTGTGCTGAATAACAGCATTAATGCCTTTTATGTGCTTTATAGCTGTAAAGATGCTTATGACTGCTTGCCTGTTTGAATTGCCACAGCACCCTCTGATAGATGACAGAAATAACTGTTTCAGGCACTAATTGGGTGGGTTAATACAGAAATTGAAGGATGCTGCCCCATAATGCAGGGCCAAGAGCAACCTGCAGAGAGCTGCCCCGGTCCTGCAGGGTTCGAGGCGCCGGTGCTGCTGCCGCATCCTGCTCATTGTTTATGGGCTCTGATTCATTACCTGCAAGGTCTGGATGCAGAAGCCTTTCACTTAATGGGCAGAGATGGATGACAGGCTTTTGGGGCTGGGGTGGGAGACTGCTATTATGTAGTTTACCAACAGATGCACCCTTCTTGTTGGTGATAATTGCTGAATGTTTCTGCAGCCTCAGAGTGTAGTCATTCTGCTGCTACAATAGGGTGTCATTTCACTGTAAGTGGCAGGGTGAATCATGGTAAGTACAGCATATCCAGCAGAACAAGTAATTTGCTGACTTAGTGCTATCTATATCTCACGATATGCAGGTAAGTAAGGCAATTTTTCCTAAAAGAAGGAGTAAAAAGCTAAAATTGCTTTTCCTTTATTCCCCTTCTCTCTGTCTTCCCTCCCCCCGCTCCCCGTGATGATTAGACAAAAGCCAACTAAAGGCAAGGAAAAGAATCATTTCTGGTAGACTTAGTACTGCCTGAGTCATCAATCCTTCACAAAGACCTAGGGCCCACTTCCTTTTCATTTTATTCCTTTGGCTTTTAGATTTATAATGTTGTTAGGAAAAAGAGATTCAGCCTCTTGGTCTATAAGAACCTGTTTAAACATGAAGAGGCATTTACTTACAAATAGCACCGTATTGCCTATGCATTTATCTTGACAGTCCAGTTTAATTTATAAAGCATAATGTGCTTGTAACTCAGCCTGAGAAATGTAGTTTAGCAAGCACTATTGACTTACTAAATCTCCCTTCTCCCTCTTATTGTAAATCTGATAAACCTAAAGAAGCATTCTGGGTACTAGAGAATCTAAATAGTAAAGTGGGGTTCTTCAAGATGATCTTGATAATACTTCACTTAAAACTGCAAGTTGAAGCAGTAGTTTATCCTATTGTGAAGTGGTTTAATCTTTCCTTGATCATTTCTCAAAGATGTGGATGTGCTGTACAGTAAAATTGCCAGATTTGTGCTGAATTGCAGCTTTAGAAACCATTATTCTGAAAAGGTTATCTAAATTGAATGGCTTTCAGATGACTTGTAAAGTCATTAGAAGACTTCTAGCCCTTTATGTGTTTGACCACATAACCTGCCGTGATTCATTTGGACTCGGAGATGCAGCTTTAAATCTGTTGTTTGCTCCCTGATTTGCAAAGGGATGTGTGTGTTCTCCCATTTCTGACAAAGGCAGTGAAACATTTTATTTTAGCTTGCTGCTTATACACAGATCAGTTATGTAAATCCCATAACAATGATCTATTTGCCATATAAATAGCTCCAGGAAGATAGAAGGTTGAATCACAGGTTATAAGCTTAAACACAGACTTCACACTTGCAGTGCCTGGAATCCTCTCACCCTAATGCTTTAACTGCTTGTCAATTCTCAGAGAAAATCTAAGTTCCAAGTTTCAAAGAAATCTGGCTCCATAAAAATATATGTATTTTCTACATTTGTTATATTACTTGTGGCAACCTAACACCTGTTTTAGCAATAGAGTTACATTTTGTTATGGTTTTTTGTTTGTTTCATGTTTTTAAAATATGCTTAGAAGTAGTTTAAGGATGCTGCCTTCTCTTGTTCTGCTTTGTGATATGGCAGTAGCTAATGACAGCTTTTTAACGAGTGATCCTGGCAAATACTTTACTCAGCTTTTATCAGGTCTTATTATTTACACTTTGATAACTTTTCAAAATTTTAAAATATATTTTCATTTGGGGTTTATTTTTAATATTTTGTCCTTGGGCTAACCAATATGAGATAAAGTACTTTTTCTGTGGTCAAAGACAAATTTCCAGCTATACTCCCTCATATAAATATGTTCTCACTCTCTGAGTATGCAAGAGATTAGGGAGGCACTGTTTGTATCTGTCTCTACATCCTTAGCATCATAATATTCTCTCATGTGAACGTCTTGTCTATTACGATTTGCTCTTAATAACTTTCTTCAACCTGACTTTTATATTCAGTTCTTCCAGTCAGTTTTCCATTACCCACCTTGATCTAGCAGGATGTCACAGAGAGACTATTCCAGCACAAACGGGAGAGGATGCTATCTGTTCATGGGCAGATGGCTCAGCAGTCCCCTGCACTAAATAACACCGAGTCCCAAGCCTCTCCTTTCCCCAACTGTGCACCTTCCACTAGAACAAAGGACAAATTTATTTATTATCCGTATTTACGATGGCAATATCTTTTTCATGTTCAGGTAAAGCTTTTTTCAGCACTGTGATCATAGAGAGAAATGGCCTCGCTGTTGTGCATGGTTTTCATTCAAAGTGCGGAGCCTACAGCTTTAAAGAGAAGAAGCAATTAATGTAGAGTGATTTTCTGGTGTTATTTTTGGTTAGATTGATGTAAATTCTGAAGGAGTCGAAAGATCTTAGGTGTGTTATTCATATTCGGACAAATGACAGTGAGGATGAAGCTGGACCTTGTGCACTTGACCACAAAAGCAAGCCATAGTTCTCATCTCTGCTATTGATTTCAAGCACACAGCAGCCAGCTAATTTATAAATATTCTTCTTTCAGAAGACCGTGCAAGTCCACATCTTTCTTCCTGAATCAAGTAAACAGTAATTCTCACATGAATCCTGTACTGTGCATAAGTAGAAAAAAAGAAATCACAAGATACTAAACTTTATTGGTTGCTCCATTACTTTTAGGGGAATTGGAGATCGAATTTTTGTGTTGACTATAACGTAGGGAATGCTTTGCAGGATAGAAAGAGTAGTTGCAGGTGATAAGAATGCCATGTACAAAGCAGGACTTCCGTGAAAATTGATAAACCCCAAGGCGTCTAAAAACTTGAACAAAAGTCTCTAACAGTGGTTTGTCATCTCAGTATGGAAAGGAATAGTTCTTATTTTTGTTCTTGAAGCCAGTCAGGCAGAAAAAGAAAGGTAATGAGGAAGTGATTATTCAATTAAAAGTTGTCTTAGAGGATAAAAAAATCAGCACTTCAGAGAGGCTTGTAATTTCTGAATTCCAGATTCAATAAAATCTCAGACAACTTCATTATCAGTAAAGTACGGTTTAATGATTGCAAACAGAAAAACAATTTAAACTCAGATGCTGCAAAACATAGAATGGAACTCTGATCCAACATGGCCTGAAGCATTCACTGAGATGGACACTTGCACTGGGTTAAATCGTGACTTGGATCGCATCCCAGCCTGCAAGAATGGTTTGCACATCCAAACCATGTACTCTCCTCTCTGGCTAACAATCAAAGATGAGCTCGAGAAGAAGTGGGTATGAAGAGTTTGATGTTAGGCCATTTGCAGGTTGGTGTCACCCTGTCCCAGCCTCTCAAAGAAACCTCCTTTCCAGCAGACCAGATCCCTTGTATTGCCCCATCAGCCTCTGCAGGGAAATAACAAATAACTCAGAGATACCAACATGATTTCATAACACAGCAGTTCATGCACGCAGTGGGTATCTGGTGCTCTGTGCTGGCTGTTGGGGTAAAGCAAAGATGAGGTTCTGGCTGGATATTTGTACAAGGGTTGGTCCATGGAGGCTCTCATTAGGCCACACAACCTGGGCAGGCTTTTGAAAGCAATCAGCTGATGTTTAGGGGATTTGCACATGGAGCAGAGATAAGATTGACCAGCGTTAGCTCTCAATAAACTGGTTCGGGTTCTTTGCTTTGTGGGGGCTAATTGACCAAGTTAGCAGCTATTGCTTGTGGAGCCCGTGGAAGCTCAGGTAGTGCTGCATGGCGCTGTACCCTGCAGACATCGAAATGAAATCAATGTGTTTCCAAAAGAGCTCGGTGGCGAGGCCAGCCGGAGCTGCTGAGTGCTGAGCACTTAGGGAAATTTGGTCATTGTATTTTAATGTGATTTATTGGACTTAAGATCAAGATATAAAATAAATCACTTTTACGTTTCCTTAGCGGTACAGCTGGAATCTACTCGTGCATGTTATCTGTGGCTGCTTTCTGACGTTTGTGTGTTTATTATGCACAGCAATTAAACACCCCTTTTTCCTAGACAAATTAGAGCTGTGCGAGTTTGTGATTCTGCTGGCAGGCTTACAAATCTTGCTGTGCAGAGCTCACAGTGTTTTCTAATTTTTCTGTGTCACGATGTATCCTGTATGACTAGGGTTGTTTCATTTTCATAGCAAAGCTATAATGATTTCATACTGATTAAGTGGAAATAATGCCAACTTCTGGAGCTTCTTTGCTCAGATTTCAGCATGCTGCACCACAAATACCTCATCTTATGTAAGAGAGGATGAAATGTGTTCCTTAAACTTATATGCACACACGTATGAGGGCGTGCATATCGGCACAGGTTTCAAGCAGTATTTGCATGTATACATGCAGGCTGGAGTACTCAGGTAATTACTGCGAGCTGCTAATGGTAATTAGTGATGTGATCTCTTCCACCATGAGCACGAGCACCCTTTTCTGCTGCAGCCTCTGCTGTGCAATTCTCAGCAGAGCTCCTGGGAGCGTCTGGAGCACAGCAGGACGGGTCTGTGTGTTGTGCCCAGCAGGAATAAAGGAGGAACAATGTGTTTTGTTCCCCTGTGGGTGAGGAGTCCCGGTGCTGTTGGCTCCCCGCACACCCTGCAGGCTCTGGAAGGCCACCAGGTAGACAGCTGTTGGGCTTGCACAACAGACAGCCAGGCTGGCAGTACATCAGGGAGGAACTGGGCACATTTACAGGAGAAACCCATCAAAAATACATTGAAATCAACACATTCCCACCAAATGTTTTGATTTTTACATGTGGAGTGTTTTTCCATCAGAAAACCCATTGGAAGGTTTCCAGTCCTTTTTTTTTTTTCCTCAGTTAGATTCCCTAGCAGAACTGAAGTGAAAGTAATCATCATTTAGTGAGCGTTTTCTGTGATAAAGTGTGAGATGCCTCAGAGGGGAACTCTGTGAGCTGTAGAACAATGATAGTGTTTGGTATCTCTGATAATCCCCTTGCAAGATTTCAGTATCCCTTAGTGGCCACTTTGCATGCTCAGTTCCAGAACTTTACCCCCATAACTGAAGAAATGTGTTCTGGTAAAGTTGGATGTGCATCTCACGTTGCATAGGTGACTTAACAAGGAGAAATTCCACGTTTCACATAAGAAATTAGGTCTTCCAGCCCAAAGGATGGAGTCAGCACACCTCAAGGTATTTTCAGAATTTTAATTTTATCAGTGTGATGTGTATGCTTATGGGGGTTATTTTCATCTTATAAGACTATCAGTGAGGAAGACTAGAAGGAAAAAGCTGCCAGTGATTGACTGCAAAGATGAGAAAGTCAAGAGAAAAAAGACATGATGAAAAGGACATTTTCCAAAGTAAAAGTCTGAATGCATTAATCTCTTTGCCTCCGCTTCAGGCGGACTTGAATTAGAAAGTTTTGCTCTGGGATGAACATAAAGAGTAGGGGTTCGTGCAAGATGAAAACAAACACAAAAGGATGGATGAAAAGGGGCAGGAACTGTACCATCACCACCAACTGCATCCAGGAACCAAGTTCATCTTAGTTTGAAATTCCAAGACACAAACTGGGAGTGAGGTGTTACGTGAGGGGCAGTCAAAGCAGCTGTGGAAGGGCGAGAGCCCGTGTGGGTAAAGGCTTGTGAGGAGCATCAGAACCATCAGCAGAGTTTCTCCTTTCTCTTCTTTCCTGAATATAAAAGCCAGCAGCAGAGGGAGCAGAAAATCTTCCCCGGGCTCAGTGCTCTGGAGGAAAATGTTATTTTCCTTTCTGTAATGCACCAGCTGAAAAGCTGTTTTTCTTCTCTAAGTTGTAATTATATATGCCGGTGTTACAGCACATACCAGAGCCTGACTGAAATGTTTTGGCACCAAGCAGTGTGACAGGATGTCAGTTTGGCAGGCTCTGTGCTCCTTCCAAACCGGGCTGGGGCTAGATCTGTGGGGCTGGGGGACTCCTGGAGGGGCACAGCGGAGCTGGGATGTGGCCACCCAACTGCTCAGCATTCGGTCTGTGCGGAGTGGGCAAAGGTGGGTGTTGGGCGTGTGTTTCAGAATAATGGGGCTTGGCCAAGGAGCTACGGAAGGGGACAGCACACACCCAGGCTGCCCAGGAACACAGTAACTCATGGGTACCTGGTCCTGACGGAGAAATGAAAGGTCCAGAGCAGAGATCTCTGCCCTGCCTGGAGGAAAGAGCTTTCTCTCCTTCTGGAAGACCAGCCTTTGGCAGAAATTGGTTGAACCAGGATGGTCCAGCCTTACAGTGGTGCCCCTGCTGCTTCCCTGCCTTTGGCTCATGGAGAATTGCTGCTGCTCTTGCTGTGGCACCATTTTGCTGTCAAAATCACGCCAGAAAAGTACAAAGGAAAGGGCAGGGATTGCTTGAAAACTTGCATTCACTTAGGGTCTAGTGCTAGCCCCCAAATTCCCTAAAGTCTGTGATAATCTGATTTTTAGGTAAAATTATGGTTTGGCATCAATATAAATTCCTAAAATTAAGTTGTCTGTTTCTGTTGAACTTCTGTTTATGGAATTAAATGAAAATCCAGAATAAAATAATGTAGTGTGCCAGAGAACTCCCAAGTATAATTATAACTGAGGTGACTGCAAAGTTTATAAAAGTACTTGCTCAATTCAATATTTATTAAGGTTTGATTAAGGTTCACTGCATTCAGAACCACAATTTGGGTGTGGGGCAGTGGGATTACAGTGCTACTTTTCCAGAGAGGCAAGGTAAAGACTGTCACTTTTATTGCCACAGATTCCTTGAATCCCTGTGCCTCAAGCCCTGCAAATGTCTAACATGGAGATTTCCAGTTTGCAGTCTCTGCAATCAGATGAGAGTAAGCTGCAGTGGATTTCTAATCCAATGAACAAATATTTTGATGTGAATTCAGCAAGTGTGAGGGTCGTGTTTAACCCAGAATGTTTTTTCCTTTCACTTTTTCCCAGTGTTGTTTTGAGGTTTGGCTTTTTGTTCTGAGATGTTTTTTCTCAAAGGCAGTAGAAAGTGAGCTTTTATTTTTTTCTCTCGCTTCTTGGAAAAAGTGTTTTCTTTCAAAAGAAACATTTAAGCTTTCAGCTAATTCCCAGGGATACAGAGGGATATTCTCCAATAAGCTTCCCTCCAAAAAGAGGTTGGCTGCTGCCCTAATATTAAGAGCGGCAGGATTCCTTGGCTGTGGGGAAAATGAGATGGTCCAGCTGATTGAGGTTATGACTGAGCCAAGATGAGTCAATTACCTCGATGTGCTGAGCAGCCATCCAGGGGCCAGCGGGGAGGAGAAGTGCCAGGGCTGGTGCTCTGTGCTCTGACAGCAAACAGCTGCACAGAGCTGGGGCTGGGGACAGAGCTGGGGCTGGGGACAGAGCAGGGGCTGGGGACAGAGCTGGGGCTGGGGACAGAGCTGGGGCTGGGGACAGAGCTGCCACCGCCCTGGGGCAGCGCTCGCTGCGGCTCACTGTGCCGGGATGGAGCTGCTGCCATTGGAGCTGCTCTGTTCTCAGGTTCGGCAGTAAAAATTTGGAGGAGGCATTTGAAAGGCATCTATTTTCCCAGCGCCTTTTCAAATGTTTGTCAGGCAGGGCAGGAATTGCCGGTCGTTTGCTGACACGGGAGATGACACAGATGCAGGAGGCCTTTGGCACTGGCCAGCAGCAGTAAACTGGAGCTCTGGGAGCTCGTGCCAAACCCTTAATGGGTTCCCTTACGAAAGGGGGTGTTTAACAGCCTCGTCCTCTGGGGATATTTTCTCTCTCTGTTGTATGGACTTGAGGCAGGCTGTACAATCATGGCCTTGACTCACATTTGTGGGACGTGGGGCGTACCCAGAACCATCTGCTGCCTGCAGTTCACAGAGGTATCGTGCTCTGTAGGATTTCACCTCTGCTGGTTTGTTTTCTGAGCAGAATACAGGCGTTTTACCTCCCATTTTATCTCTTTGTGCTCACCCTTGCAACCATTAACACACATTTCTTCTGACTTCTTGTGTGACCTGAACCTTTTGCATCTTTTGTCTCATAAATTTAGCAGAAAAAAAATCACACTTGTTCTCTGTACATAGCTCGTGGCTAAAGAGCTTTTTTGCCCAGCTATTGTAGAAGAAAAGTAACAAATGGGTGATTATAATTAGTCCTGAGCTAATTACATAAAGTGGTATTTTTATTTTTACCTGTAGGATTCAATAACTGATTGCTTAACCATAAAGCCATCAAATCTGGTTTAGGGTGAAAAATTGCTTAACAGAACTCTGGGATTATAAAAGGAAAAAATAAAGTGTAAACTCACAGTTCCACCTCACTTCCATGGGAATTATGAGTTTTACCTTCCTTTGAAAAACAATTCGGAACTACAGGTGGAAAAGAAAGACTAAAGCATGCAGTTTACTAAGCTGAAAAAACTTGAAAATTAAATTAAATCTTGATAGTTTTAAAAATTCAGATCTATATGACTAAACAGCCCACGGGCACTTGTTTTACCAGCTTAGATTTTCTTATCCATCTTTGAAAGTTAATGCTGACTTCCCCCTGCCAGCTTTGCCAAGCCTTGCATTCTGTCCAGCAAAATACTGAGCAAATATCCTCATGACTTGGTGTATTCGTGGTCAGAAAGAAAGGATATTTTACTTTCACCCCATCTGATGCTGAACCAATGTTGCTATTTTCAGATTTCTAGTCCATCAATCTAGTCTGGCCATCGTTACCTCCTTCCTTAGTTTCAGGTATTCAAATAGTGTGCAGCTAAACCTTTGGCAAGGGAGATTTTCCCAGTGCTCTGGCATCCTTCCCTCTAGCTCTGCCTCCCATGCAGGTCTTTCAGAGACCGGTCTGAAAAGCCCATTGTTAAACTGATAACAGCATTCAGGTTTGCCTTTGGTGGGCTGCAAGGCCTGAAAGATGGTTCTTAGTGTGAGAGAGAAACTTTTGTGTGTCGAATCATTTTGGATCCATGCTCTTGCAATGGCTTTAGGATAGTATTTGTCTCTGCAGTGTCTAACTTTCTTCTGCAGTCAATAGATGCCAAGTTTAGCAGCAAGCTGCATTTGTCTCTACATTCTCATTAATGTGATGGATGTTACATAGGTGTATTTATGCAATTCTTCTTGATCTTGTTTTTGTAGTAGTCTGTAGAGTATGGTATCATTACTCTAGGCTTTCACGTAGACACCTTTGCCAAGAAGATAAATACTGGCCTTAATCCTGAGTACAAACATCTTTTTCAGCTGCCACTGTGCTCCTTTTGCATACAGGGCTATTGAGCAGGTTTGCAGGCCTGCCTGTATGCTTTAGGACTGTAGCACACAAATCCCAGCTGACAGAGATCTTCCACAACAGAAGAAGGTTTGTATAGATTTAGGAATGGCAAAATCCTTTTCCACTTTTCCTTGGCATTGTCTGAATCTTTGCAAGTACCTGCTGGTTTAAATTTTCACAGTCTAACATAAACAAGGCATAGGTGTCAAGAATTTTACTCCACTACAAACACTGAGCGAGATTAGGCATTCATTGTTTACAAATGTTTGGAACATGCCTGCATCCTTTGGTACTTTCCTGCGAGTGGAGGAATAAATAGTCTTGGTAAAGAGACAAATGGATCAGTTTATAACCTTGCATTAACCTGTGCTCGTGTGGTTTGACAAGATTCACCATTTTATCTCTTAATGATGGGAATAAAATCAATACTTAAAATAAGTAAAATTCCATAGTTGTACAATTAAATGTTTTCCATCAGTGGATCATCAGCAGGACACAGACACATGCAAGTTTTTCTTTTCATTGTTGAAGAGCTGCCCCAAAATGCAGGAGAAATTGCTGGGTTTCAGTAATGAGTGGAAGAGCCTCGTCTGTGGGAGGGTAAAAGACTGACACCTCAACCCAGAGCAGAGGGGGGGTTGTTAGTCCTTCATGGGCCAGGTAAAAAATCCATTTCCTGCTTTGCTTGGATCTTTAGGTTGTATTGCTCCAGTGGAAGCTGCTTTTGGCAATGTTTAGACTTGAAATGTTGCCAAAAATCCCTTTTGCTCCCATAGTGTTAAATACTAAGAGAATCAAAGGGCTTTGGAGAGCCACTTCCACATTTTGTTGCAAGCTTGTCAATTCAGTCTAGCTTTTTCAATTTTATTTGTTTTTCTAATCTGGGATGTTTTCCTGGGTATAAAATAGTGCAATTTTTAAGGAGTTATTTTCCAATAATCTCGCTTCCAAATAAAAACATCAATTATTAAAAATCAGTTCTGAAATTAAACAGATACTTGTCTGACATTATGAATGTGATTATGGCTGTGCACATAAACATCACCACTGGGGCTGTATACTTAGACTGAATAATACGTAAATATTTGCAACATGCATTTGTGCAATACAGGATAACTTCATAGCAAATTTCTGACATTCAAACAAAAATCATTAGATGGATACAGAGACAACAAAGCTTAGTGAAGAATAAAGAAGGAGGTGTTATTTGCTGTATATTTTTGATTGGATTAACCATATATATATTGTCTTATTCTCTGAGAACTGGCACCTTTTAATGAAAGTTCAGAATTGTGCAGTATCTAACTTTGAAGTGAAACCCAACTGTTGTGAAAGTTGCCGTAATATTGACAGATGACAAATGTGGATATTTCACATATCACACATTCTATGTTGATCACTCTTATTTAAATTTTGATGCTAAAGGTAAGGGAATTAATAATTGATTATTTAGTACTTCAGATTTTTAAATGAGAAATGAAAAGATGAAAGGTCACATCACTTCATAGCAGATGGTAACTATATCTGATTGGGACAGGAGAGAGAGGGGAAGAACCTCAGGTCCCCTGTAAAATCCAAAGGCAGAAAGCTGAGAGAAAACTCTAAAAGTTGAACATTCTTGCCTTCTACCTGTAGGTGTAATAATGGCATATGAGATTCCTATTAAACTTGTCTGAAAAGTGTGAAAGAGATGGTGAACTAGGCTTAGTTTTTTTAAATCTAATTTGACTGTTTGCTTGCTCCTTATCAGGAGCAGAGCAGAGCTGCCTGCACTGGCTGTGCCTGGCACAGCACTGGGAAATGTCACCAGTGCTGTTCCCAGGCTGTTCGTGCTCACCCTGCAGCAAAACCCACCTAGACTTTTTTGGCTGCTGCAGCACAGCAGGACTGCACCCCTTGCTGAGGATCCTCGTCCCTCATGAAGGCTGCAAAGCTCCACATTCGTGCTGCTTCTGGCTCTAAATCTTTTTGGTGCTGTCTGTGCTGTGCTCCGTCATACCCAGCAGAAATGCCCAAAGTCTTCATGACTGCAGTGCTTGGAAAGAGAGGGCAGGGGGAAGAAGAGATTTTGGTGCCCAGATCACAGGCCACCCTTCAAACAGCTGTCAGCATATCCATGAATCTACAGCCATCTATGGAGAGTGTTAAAATGTATTGATCAGTGCTTCATCCTGAAATACAAATACCAGAAAAACAGCATTTCTGGGATTTGGGAAAGCGTCCATTAAGCTTAATTTGGAATAGTGCACAGTTGAGAAAATAGCATGGTATAAACTTGGGCTTTTCATAAATATCTCTGTGTGACAAAGTAAAAATGGAGATGATTTCCTTTCAGACAGGGCTATCCAAACATGAAACACTTGCGCTGCTTCCTTTACTAGAGCCTCAGTAAGCAGATGGTGCAGGCCTGCCAGTGAGTACTATCCATCCCAGGTGATATTTCAGCAAGAAAGATCTGTTAGTCAAGAACATTCTCTTTCCAGTCTGTGGGGAAGAAATTTATAGAGCAGTGTGTTATGGGACTGCTGATTTCTGAAACAGAAGATGGCCTTTTTATTTATTCGTTTGGGATTCTGCTTTTATAGCTTTGCTCGCTGGCTCGTCTTGGTGCCTTTCAGTGGAGCTGAGGCTCTGGAACAGATACACTTTCTGAATAAGGCTGTCTGGTTAGGTTGTTTTATTTTTTATTTTTAATACTTATGATGGCACTGAGGTTTTTCTTCTCAGAAAAACACACGTATTCCTTTCTGCTGATTTATTTCTGACTTTTGCTGTCATAAGGATTCTCCCAGGACATTTGTTGTTCACTCAGTAATTTAAACTTTGTGAATTTCTTTAAACTTTGTTTAAGTTAAATCCCAGTGTATTTTCCTCTGAATAATTTTTTGCGCTCAATCCCCAAAAAACGGTTTGTGTTTTATTTATTTATTTGCTGCTATCTGTTTAGTTCCACTGACAGTTTCCCAGCTCTTGCTAACAGCCCCCTGGTCAAGTGTCCTTGGAGAAAAGCAGACAAAATATTCTGCACTAGAATATTTTTGAATCTGGAAGCACACTAATAGATTCGAAAATTTAGCATTCTAGGGAATGACTCCTGCAGAAGTTATTTGAACATGCTCTGTTTTCAATACCATTTTCCAAGTCCTTGATGCTGCAGAGTCTCCATTTAGTGCACCTACACCTGTGGGAAATACTGTGGGAATGTTTTATTAGCATTTTGGTCACACAAGTGAAAAACAATTTTGCAAGCAGGAGGAAGACTTCAGTGGAGAAAGAGCTCCTCTAATGTATAACTTACTTGAAACACAGCGGTCAGGACAGGCTCATTCTTCCTGCTGTAGAAAAATTCTGTGTGTGTTTGACGCCGAGTCTGCTTTGATGCAGGTGTGCCAACAGGGAACTTAAAAGGGAGTCTTCATACTGTTATTTGAAAATGTTATTAATAATTGAATTTGGCTACTAAATTATGTTAAAATTGCTAAAATCTTGCAGCCCGTATGTCACAGCCAGATGTGTATTGAATGGAAGTGGAGAGGCCCCAGTCAACTTTGGTCCCTTGGGACTTGGTCTCTTTTTATTTCTCCTTGGAGTACCCGGTTCAAGGATGCAGAGGCAGCTCCCCTCTGTGCTCTCAGCTCCCAGTTCTCCCAGTCAGCCTGGACCACTGGGCTGTGGGGGTGTGTGGGTGCAGGACTGCAGGGGCGCATTGCTTGTGTGACGAGAAAGGGAACTCCATCCTTCTGGGCCTTAGGTGATCTGGTGTAAGTTTGTGCTAAACCTTACACTGGGTAGTATCTTTGATAAAGCACTAGAATGTAAGAAATGAGAGAAAACATTCTGTAGGAATTAGTAAAACCCACTTGCCCTCACACCCTCACAATTCCTTTATGGATGTAACCTAAGATCCTCTTCCTGAGTTGTGGAAATAATGTTTCTTAAAGCTTGGCAAAGATGGGGAAAGTTATGAAGAACCTCAGAGGAAGGGCAGGTGGTCACAGTGGTGGTTTCACACTCAGCTTTCACAACATGGATGTGATATAGAGCAGATGAGCAACAGATGTGCAAAGACTTGCAGAGGACGGGATTGTATTGATGAGAAGTGGCAGATAATGGTAGTGAAGATAAGAGACATAACTTTTTTTGAATGGGAACATTTTGAGTTTTGTTTTTTTATTTTCTTTTCTTTCCTGTGTGTAGAGGAAGACAAAGATTAGGTATTGGATCTTTTAGGAAATAATGAGTAATGCCCTGATTGGGTTTGGGCATCTTGCCTCCTGCAAATGCTGACTTTAGAAATGAGATGGCAGAGATGGTTTCAGTGGTATCAGGAGATATCACAAAATCTCTAGCTAAAGTAATTTCCAGAAACTCTACTGCTCAATGTAATTATATAGTCTTAGGTAGAAATTACTATAAATGCATGTTAATATTAAATTATATATCTGAGGGGGTTTTTTTCAATTAAGTATATCCACAAATTGAAAAGCTACCCAGGACTGCTTGGGTTATATTTTGGTTCTATGGTCACAAATACCTGGCTTCCCGAGCTTGTGAACTGGATGCAGTGAAATGTGCAGAGTCACTGTCTCTGTAATTGACAAACAGGTTTCATTATATAGATATACAGTGAAGTTGGTGGGGGATATAATATTTAGAATAGCCCTCAAACACATGATCATAAGTGAGAACACAGGTGTACCCAGAGCTCATGGCTGTGGTAGGAAGTCAGGAATGACTCCTCTGAGCTGCAGAGCTCCCTCCATTTAGAAAGCAGAAGATGGCTGGGGTTGGTTTGGATGGCTCCAAAATTAGAATTGTCAAAGCTTAAAGGTACCAGAAAGGTGTGTTTGACATAAACTGAGATCGCTATCTGACCCTTCCCATCAATAAAAGGCACAAAACCACACTCCATAACTGCATTTTTCACAAGTCTTCTTTGCTGTGCCATCTGTGCTGCCAACTGTTCTTCTACTGTATATCGTCTGCCTGAAGAAGCACTAAGCAGGTGTGGCACATGTTTGGCTCGTTCCTGCTTTGCATGTGTAATGTAATTATGTTTGACAGACTTGGTTTGATTGAGAGAAAACTATGAATTGGATTAAATGTTTTTTGTTTAGACTTTATTAGCTAAAGATGCCATTGCATAATTAATTTGTGAATAAGCAGCAATCTTGCAAATGAGGCAGTGAATCAAAAGCACAGGCAGACATTATAGCCTCTTCTCAGGATGAGTTTACACATTTCTTATTTGTAGTATTCATTAAAAATACATAAAGGAAGGTTAACAAAACATTGCAACAAAGAACCACAAGCAAACTAGTTAGCCACAGAAGCCTTCATATATGTATAAGTCAAAAAAACTGAAAGCAAGCCAAGTCAAAAACATAAGCCTGAGCTAGACAGTAAATGCTTTAACAATATTTGAGTTCTATTCCCAGACGCTTTCTGGTTAAGCCCAATGCTTTGGAGTAAGGATGTTAGTGGTATCATATACTTTTAGTGTCAATGTAAAAAAATTAAGAATATTTTCTTAAGTGTAGGGAAATCTTTAGAGTGAACCTCTGAATTTTCACTTAGAGAAGATGCTACTCTTTGCATTTTACTCTTTGAGAATGGAAAGCAGCTGTTTTAGTCTCTGTGCCTCAAAATATTTACATCTGCTCCTACTTTGTGTTAAGGTCATACAAATGATACTGCCATACAAACCACACTACTCAGGGAGAAAGTGAGGGAAATCTGTAGGATGCAATGGTTTGGTTTAGAACACCCTTTGCAAGTTATTTCTGTCTCGAAGCCCTGCCTGCACCATGCCTCAGGCAAGGGTGAGGCACAGCCCGAGCTCAGCTGTTCCTGCCCGTGGGCAGGGGCTGTAGTGGGGGGCTCTGGTGACCCTGCTTAGGGACAGGAATGGTCTCTTGGTGCCCTCAGAACCCTGGCACCTGGTCAGATTATTTGTGATAAATCTACTACGTTTCTCATTAATTTCTCTGCCTGCTCTCTCTTTAGCCAATGCTCATCTTTGGGTGCTGAGTCCTTGTCCTGTCCCAGTGATCCTTCCCTCTCAGCACTGGCACTGTCACACGTGCTTCATACCTTCCCATTGGGCACAATGCTCCAGTTTATCTCAGTTCACCAGAAATCAATATAACTAACTCAGATATGCAAGGACGTTTCTACTCCAGGGTAGCAAAACTTAGGCTTTACTTGAGCCACTGCCCATAGGTTAAAGTGAAGGTGTCCTGAGGTGAAGGTTTTCTTAAGACAGGAAAGCCAAATTTTGAGCCTCCTTGTATTAATCTTTTCCTTTCTGTTTCACAGTAGCAGGAGAAAACTTAGTAAAGGCAGTTTTCCTGTATTTATTTATTGTGTTGTAATAGTATAAATACTGATTTATAGCTGTTGGTAATGCTGAGGTACTAACTTTAGCATTGTAATACATTAGCAACACTTATTGGTCCTAACAGCAACCTGCAAATGCTCCCATAAGTCAAATATAAAAACTGGTCCTCTGAAAGTGTGGTTTAGGAAGCAGATTAATTTACCAATAAGAACACACCAGCCTTAAAATGATTTATATTAATTCTTTGTACTATTTTAGTTGAACTTTTTCCTTTATGGTAGCACGTGAGAGTAAATTCACCAATGCCCCATGTGCTGGATGAAAGCAGATTTTTCCAGAACAATCATGTTCAAATGCATCTTCTGTGGTAAAGCAGTGAAGGAAGTGGGTTGGAGATTTTTTGACAGATTTAGCTATCTAAGTTCTTCTTGCTGTCTCTTTTTCAGTTCTGTGTGAAGCATTGTGCTGCTCCTGCTTCCCAGCAGTGCTGTGTTTCTTCTCTCAGGAGTAGCAACTGCAATCTGGTAGGACAGAAGATCGATGCAGGCTTGTTTAGGAAAAATTTTTCTTTTTTCGGATGAAGTTACTTCCTATCCTTTGCGAAGGGTTTATGGAGTTTGTAAGATAGCTGATTTTTATTCTAATTCTTTGGCCACTGCTCAAAACTTGCCTTCAGTCTAGCTCTCTATGATTATTTTCTTCCTATGCAGCACTTTGAGACTTGAACATTCATGCAGATGTATTACTTTTGCTACTCCAGATAATGGGTTTTTCTTCATTATGTCTCCTTTGGATTTTTCCATTAATTTCCATCCATCATGGATCTTTCAGAGAAGATGCTCAGAACATTAAATACTATGACTAGGCTGTTGATTTTTCTCAATACTTTAATCTTCTTTCAGGAGCTCCATAATGCTTAAACACAGTTTTCTGTCCTTTGTGATTTTTTTATTGCAGAATTCCTCTCTTTGTTGTTTGAGTTTCAATTGACTCCATTGCTTTTCAAATCCCTCCAGCCTTCCCTCAATTTTATTTACCTTAGTCTCAAAGGAAGCTGTGGAACCTGGAAGGTTATCGATTTTTAAATGAAGAGATTGAAGACGTTCTTTTACTGAGGTGTCTTGTAAAGTGTTTGAAGGTGGAGAGGCTGCGCTGGGTGTGGGAGATGATGCTGTGTCTGCAGGGTGAGGTCACTTGACCCATCATGCAACAGGTTTAATTCCATCCCTGTGCTTGTCCTAAGCGCCTTCTGGCAGGTTTTTGTTCAGCTGTCTGTGTCAAGCAGTGCTGTGCCGCCTGAGGAGGCTGTTATCACCGGGATTTCGGACAGCAGAGGGCTTTTAGGCTGGTGAGGGTGGGCTGACCAACCCCACAGATGATGGATGTGGGCGTCAGTGCTGCACAAAGCCTACGTGGCAGCGAGTGGCTCGTGTCAGGATGGCTCTGCACAGCCTCTGTGTCTGGGACCTGATGAGACACTGAGCAAACAGGGCTCTCACCTCCTCTACTGGCCCACGAACAAAGTGGGAGGAGGTAGAGAATCACCAAATAACAGTTGGGAGCGCAGTGAGAGGAAAATGCCTTTGATAATAAAGGGAATTTATCCTCCTTTCCACCAAGTTGAAATAAGTGTGCTGGAATCACAGTCCATTCATTTAGCAAGCTGATGTTTTCTGCCCTTTGCTTCTTTTTCTTAGGCTCTGAGTTTGAATCAGGATCCTCTGAGTCACAACTAACCCAGTGACTTTCCCTGTCTCTTACCTTAGTTTTGCATCTTTCTTTCATTAATGAAAAGTCACTACTCCAATGAAACCGTAAAGCCTCTGGCCTTAAGCCATCAGATCTGGCAGTTCAGTAAATCATAAATGCCCAGCATCCCTCTGAACAGCTCCATTTCTGCCATGTTCTTGGGGATTTAATCCCCACTGGAGATTGTGTGCTGTCGTTAGTAATGGATTTTTCTAATAGTATTGATAGAGGCTGGGAGAGATGGGAAATATTTTGTGGTGGGGCCAGTGCACACTGAAAGGGCATGAAACCTTTTCCAAAACATTGCAGTTTGACTGATGGGCAAACTTTTAGGCTGGACTTTGCATTATTCAGCTTTCTTTGTGTTTTCTGAGGAAGACCATAAGTATTTCCAACCCCGATATGCAAAGTACCTTCTCCTTTAGAAGGGCAATTTTTGTGACACACCAATCTCTCTCTCACCAGTGGTTGGCTCTGACAGGTGAATGAGGGGTTTCCATCAGAGAACCTGAGCAAAATTCCCAAACAGTGAGGCTGCTAGAGAAGTTTGGACTTGGTAACAATTATTACAGTATAGGAGTATTTATATTTAACATAAATGTATCAGTGATGCACAGAAATGAGACTGTGTTTAAAGAGCAGTTTAGGGAAGTGTTCCTTGTTAGAAAGCACTGGCTGTTCTCTGGAGGGAAAAAAAACCACATTAGAAAATGATCCTCATTGCTTTACTCTTGATACAAAAATCTTCCTAGATGACAACCTCTTAATTTTCATTTTTACTTTTATTTTCATTCAATGCTGTATCCATGTTTGAGCTTCAAAATAATGTGTTTTAAATTTCCTAGGAAATGATGAATCTACAGCACAGCCCCCTTGTAATTACTGGGTTTTTTTACATGCTTCTAGTCTCTTTAATGTTCTTTAAGTAATTTTATCTACTTTCATTCCTTATCAAATTTTTTTTGGATCAAAGTGGAATTAAATACTTCTGAAAGGAACATAATTATTCATCTGTGTGTTTTACAATAGGTGTTGCCTTCTAAGGTTCTTTGATTCCGCAAATTTTGTGTCACTTAAGACTTTAAGGAGAGTCTCTTCCATCTGGCACGGTTTGTAAATAGCCCCGCTGAGTTTGGTATGCAGCATTTTCCTCATGTATAACGTTATCAAGCTTTAGACCATGCTGATTAGTAAAGTATTAAATGCAACTCTTGTGACTTACATTACATGCGGCAAAAAAACCCAAAACAAAAACAGCTATGAAAATTAAATATCTAGTTTATTTACTGACGAGAGTAACACTGAAAGCCTCCTGAAGCTGTTAAAATTATAGAAGATAAAGACATTTTTATTTTGAAGTAACTTATTCAAGGCATGCTTGTAATGCTGTAGGCTGGAATTTTCAAAGCAGCATGGAGAAGTCAGACACCAGGCTCTCATTGCACTTCAGTAGGGTGATCTGAAGAAAGGACTTGGAGAATATCTCTGGAAAATGGAGATTCAGTAGGTCTAGAGGGAATCATTCTGGCAGTGTCTGAAAATCCTTTTAACAGGGAAAGAAGAACCAGGGTACCTGCAATTTGGAATTGCTCTTACAGTCCTGACTGCTCATTTCCTGCACCTCCTCTGGTGATAGGCAGAAGGGCACTGACTCCATATTTTATTTTCCCCACATCTTTTCTATGTTTTATTCCAGAGGCAGTGACCCCCAACAGCAGTCAGGGACCAGGTTACTTTGGTTATTTGTGTCACTTGGACTGAGATGCTGTGTGGTATTCTTAGACAAATTAGTGGATAAACAGATGAGGAGGGTGGAGGGTATTTTTGTTCTGCACAGCAGACACACATATGAGGGACAGAGAAAAGTCATCTGGAAACAGACTGTGTTTTCTTCCCTGCTTTTCTTAGGACTCCCTGTCTGGATGTAGTTTTCTGTCTCTTCTCTCATTAGCAGTAAGTTAACAGAGGTTTCAGATGGGTCTGAAGGCGGCCAGTGGTGCATTTTCTCCATGAAGAAAAGGAATATGCTGAGTTGTGACTAAACACTGCTGGCTTCTTCAGACAAGAAATCAGTATACATGGAATAATAAGAAACTTCTGTTTTGATGTGCAACAGTTGGGGTTTTTTTCCTCAAAGAGTGCTTTTGCTGTTGGTCATGGGATCCATCTCGTAGAAACTCTGACTATAGTGTTCAGTTATGATCTCCTGGGGCATTAAAACCTACAGGAATCTTCTAGACAGTTAAAGTGCATTTCCTCGTTTGAAAAACCCACCAAAACTTATCTGTGCATCTGTTTCAATCAAGTTTTCTACCTAATAAAATGTGTGTAAAAGGTAGAATAACTGTTCTCGCCCAACAGTTGTTATTTTGCTTTGTGAAGCCAACCTTGTCCCATTCTGCCACACAACATAAATCCAATTGGTCAGATTGTACTGTTAGGATGCTTTTCCTGGGTAGGCTGGACATTATATGTTCTATGGAGATTTTTTTTTTTTTGTTTTCTGGTGGCTGAATGAAAGCCAGGACATTATTGTATCACTTCATTTCATATCGAATTACATTGTCACATAATGATATAATTGCAGAACACAAGCAGATGCAAATGTTATAGTGCAATAAAATGTCACAACTGAGAACACTGTTTGTAATTTCATTTAAAAGTTTGTGTTTCGATATGAAACTTTGTAACACAGTTGGAATATGAGTTTCAAGATGTCTACACTTGTCTTCAATCAATGTGTTTCTATTTATGTTTCAAAATTAAGAAAATAATTCTAGCTATCAGTACCCCAAGTGTCAAAACTACTGCTGAGATCTCCACTCCAGGAGCTGGAGACCGTGAGGACTGGTTTGGGCTGGGGGAATTTGCCAATGGAAAGGAGAGAAGACGTCACTGAGTAACTTTCAAAATGCACTTTGTGTCCAGCAAATCACTGCACCACAAAATGCATTTTCATTAGTCAAATTGACTTTTATTGAAAAAGAAAAATGTGGTGCATTATGAAAAATTAATTTATGTGAAATGCAAAGCTATACGGAGAATTTATCCTTCTACTTTTTTCTTTAAAGTCTATAGAAAGAAAATGCAAAAACATATATTCTATAAAAACAGAGGCCCCCAAATTCTTTTTTACAGTCTTTTTTTAAGTGTTAACACTTAAACTAATATTTCAATTGTTCTTCTGAATGACTTATTTTAATTGATGTGACTGCAAGTGAAAAACTTTTGAATTTTTTTTTTAATTTATTTTAAAGGATATGATCTCTTTAAATTTTTCTCTCACCATCCTGTCTGCATTCGTTACAGGCAAATCAATGAAAATTGATAAACCCATGATGGAAAAAAGGAATGTATTTGTATTCATTACAGGGGATCGGAGATAATAATAAAACGAAATGTTGTTATAGTGAGATATAAACCCAACCTAAGGAATTGTTCAATATGTGAATAGCAAGATACATTTCATTACTGTGATATGGAGCAGCTTGATAGCGGAAGCCAATAATTTAAAAAGTCTTGAGCACAGGGTTATGCTGACTATCCAGTTCAATACGTTAATTGACAATAAATCCTGCTTGCCTATAAAAAGCACTTGACTAGTCATTTTCAAGATGGTCATGATTTTTTATGATGCGGAACTTTTAATTTACAGGGATGATAAAAATAGATTTACTTTCAGCCACTTGTATTTGATTTAATTACCTAATCAACTATAAATCATCTACTATTGAAAAAGTAATTTAACAGAGATGATATTTTGTCGTCATTTTTTTCTTAAGTAGGAGAGAGTCTTTTGTAAAGGAAGGTGAAATAGGCTTTAGAGGAATTAAAAAATTCCATCCTTTTTAGAGGAGGGTTAGAAGTTCAGAGTCAAGAAGTTTTGATTTAATAAGTGAAGGATTTGAGTTTTGGAAAGACTTGTTTGTGGTTGCCTAATGTCCTGTTAAGAAAGCAGAGAATAAAAAGCTCTCTCACAAAAATTGACAGGTTGCATGAAGAAATCTAAACAGCTAAAAGAAAATGGAGATTTAAAAAAGCCCACAGTAATACTTTGAAGGGAGAAGAGCAAGGTTTTAGAAGGAAAAGGTAACTATTTGGTTTTCCATGTACAGGCAATTGTATTAAAGAGGCCAACTATTTGCTGGGGTGAAAATATTTCATCCTACATGATTTTGCTTCTGAAGTTTATCATGAAAAATATTGTGAATGTCATAAATGCCATTGACTGGAAAGTGGCTATGACATCCCCAAAAATATGTTTGCACAGTGCTGATAGTTCTCGAGATGAAAAGTTGTCCAGATAAAGAGTTTTGGAGTATATTCAGGGAGGAATTTTTGGTCAAACGAAGAACAGGTGTCACATAGGCACCCAGAGATTACAAAGTAAGAATTTATTGTAACTTTTTTGCTGTTTGGTGTTCTTGTTTGACATTATTTTAAAAACAGATAAGCACCCAAATTCCCTACAAACATATCTCCAAAATGTCTAAGGGGTGGTGAGAGGAAAATGAAATGCACATAGCACGAGGAAAAAAACCAGTGTGATAGTGTGGGATTATAAAAATAATAAAAGTTAAGAAAGTAGAGGAAGTAAAGATAGGAGCAGTCATGCCATTAACATTACGGACGAAGAAAAATCAATGCTAGAAAATATCTCCTGGAGAATTCGGGTCACTTTATGAGATGGGAATAAAGCCAGTTTCTATAATAAGGGTAAAAGAATAATGTGAAATAATGAAAACCAAGCTGGAAAGTGGAGATTCGAGACTGAATTACCCTGATAGCTAGAAGGCTTTATTAAATTTAAGGAAATAAACAGAAAGAAAAGTATGTATGTTAATAAAAATGTGTATTTTTGTTATGGGTAACAACAGATTTTTAAACAAACCGAAGAAAAGGATACATTATGAATCCTATAGTTCTTTCCAAGGAGAGCTTTGCATTTTAATTTTTACCAAGTTTTATTCTGGGAAGTCCACCGTCTAATTCACAACCAATATGAAATTAAATCTGCCTTCAGAAAAATGCTCAGAATTACCGTAGGTAAATGAAAATTGCCATATTGAGTTAGACTGGAATCCTTTTATCAGATGAGGCTGAGATGAGGTACTTGGAAGGCAGTATAAGGAACCCTGAATAGGATAATTAGGATATAGCTTGCCTACACAAAAATGTTCTTTCCTTCTCAGTGAGAGGGTGGGTTACAGAGATGTGAAGATTGTGTTCTCTCCAACTGTTCAGGACTTCTTTTTAACCCCCACTTTTACTCAACCAAGTGTTAGAATTCATGGGATTTTAGAATATTGATTTAACACAACTACTTCTGTATTCAGCCAGGGATGAGCTTGTGAATTGCCAGGCTTGTTTCAGCTCCCATCACCTTATTTTAGGCTTGGGTCTGGATGTTAATAATCTGAGAACAGACTGATGACTTGATGGTAGGTGTTAGTTGATTGTGTGGCCTTGCTTAGTACAAGAAATTCTAAATTGAAGCTGTCCTGATGTCCTGCCTTGTGTCTGCTGCTCAGAAATGGACATGGCCCCAGCCTGGAAGGAGGTGATGGCACAAACTGCAGTCACAGGAGACATTCCAACGTTTCCATGCAGAGCACAGGGGAAGATGGTGGCTTAAGTGGCCAGGATATGTATGGGAAGTGTGACTAACCTGGATATGTCAGAAACAGGCTGATATCTATACAGTTATCTACTGTGACGACATACATGGCATTTTCTTGTGCTGGAAACCTACCTACATCCATAGAAGTGTTCCAGGCCAGGCTGGACGGAGCTCTCGTCTAGTGGAAAGTGTCCCTACCCATGGCAGAGGGGTGGAATGAGATGATCTTAATGTGCCTTCCAAATCAAACCATTCTGGGATTCCATAATTCTATGACATAGAATCACCTGACAAGACGATACTAACAGGAAACTGAAAAGACTCCTTTCTGTTGAGGTTGTGTCTAGTTTCTACACATATAGATCTTTTGCTCCTGTGTGCTTAGCAGTAAGTCTCATATTGGTGATATTGGTTTGCTCCAGGAATGCTCAAGTTTATGAACTGGCCATGCATGAAGTCCATGTGACGAACACACAAACCAGCCATTAAGTTTCTGAGTATTTCCTAGGGATTAAAAGAAAAAAAATTGAGTCTCCAAAATTGTTCTTTTCAGTGGCAGATGAATGCTCCTTTGGCCTAGAAAGTCCCCTGGATAACAGAAGTCTAAACATAATGTTGTGACTGTACTTTTCATGTGCTAAGACCTGCCAGATTTTTGGTGTGAAATTTAAACAGAGCAAGCAGCCCCAGAATAAACATCACAATGAGCAGTCTGCATGATGTGATCACCCTTTGGAAACATTGAAGAGTTCTTTATTTCCTGATTTATTTGGTTTGCATGACAAGGTTTTGATAGTGGGGGAGTTACAGGGGTGTCATCAGTGAGAAGCTGCCAGAAGCTTCCCCCATCTCACAGAGCCAATGCCAGCAGCTCCAGGATGGACCTGCCACTGGCCAAGGCTGAGCCCAGCAGTGGTGGTGGTAATGCCACTGGCACAAGAGATGTAAGAAGGGGCACAACACCCCTGGTAACTCAAGCTGGAGAGAAAAAGATCAGTGCAGAAGGAGGGGGAGGATGTGCAGCCTGTGGTGAAGTCCCTGGTCCAGCCAGGGTCAAGCCACCAGCCTCAGGTAGCCACTGGGCTTGTACAAACAGGAGTGATGTTTCCAGGTATCTCTGAAGGTGACAGGGTCTACTCTAGAATTCACTGGCAGAAAGGAAGAGACAACGTGACCTCTTTTGGTGGTTCAGACTGTTACCTGTATTCATCCGCCTGGTTTAACCCTTACTTCCCTGGGAGCTCTTGACGAAAGCCCAAGAGCAGCCGAAGAGCTTATCTTACACAAAGCATCTTCCTTAGTGCATAATATGGTTTCATATTAATTAGGATATAATCTCTGAAATGTAAAGGATGCAGAAGTGCAGTGCAGTGAAGGAAGCAGGGATGGGGTTGCCATGGGAGGAGGGCAGTTTTTCATGTTCACACCACTCTGAGCAGTTTGATGTGCTCTCACAGGTGCGTTTTAACCAACAACCTTTTGAATTCACGTGCATGAATATTTCTGAAAGCTTTGCTAAGCTTCCCTGTCCCTGACCTCAGAGCTCGGAGCAGCTGCTGCCTGCCCAGGAAAAGGGCCATGGCAGAGTCTGGGAAGAGCAGCTACATAGTTCCCATGGCAACAGGAACTCCATGGACACTCTCAGAAGTTCCTTTCCCTTTCGATATTTATTTTGCATCTCTCTATTTTATCAGGCTAAATGTTTTAAAGACAAAACTTTGATTAAATTTATAAATTACTTTGGAAAGAAAGAGTAGTAGAAAACAACAGAAGAGAGAACATGGCATCTGTACGTTGGTGATAGGTTGTTTTGATGTATCCAGAGGGAAACCTGCTTGTATTTATATTTTTTGTGTAAATTTTTGCCTTAAAATAGACCCTCTCTTCCCAAATGTGCTATGAGAAATGCCATTGAAGTGAGTTTCATTGCCTTTAAAACTGATGTTGGTGGGATGAAATCGTGTAATGTCTAACAGCAAATCTGAGTCCTCAATTTTTGAGATATTTTCACTAAGAATTCAATTTTTTCCTATCATTGAAAGATCACTACTCAAAGTTACACCAGAGCTATGACAGTCACTTACATTTAGCCTTAGTTCTACCTTTTCCCCATCACAATCTTAACACAGGTATCCCCATCACACATCATCAGGCAGAAGTACTACAGAGGGACTTGAGTTTCCTTGAATAAGCGTAGGTCACATCATTTTCATCTTTTTAACTGTCCGTTTCCAGGTATTTGGTCCTTAAAAGGCATTTTGCCCCCAGATAAGGGCTGTGAATTAAGCTGTGCTCCAGCTGCTGCCTAGAGTTAAGACAGAATTTTGCTATGAGTTTTTCTGAGGACTGCGTCTGTTCCAAATACCTGATTTTCAGACTGAACTAGGTGTGAAATGAGATAAGTGGTATTTGTTCTAACATAATAAATAACAAAGCCGCGTTTTTTTTTTTTTTAACAGAGAAGAAACTGTCAGAATTATTTAGGAGCTGTTGGTACTAACAGCAGGGTAGAAAGAAAGATCCTGTTCGTTATTGTAAAAAGACACTGACTGCCTTTAAATAAACTCAGTCGTTCCTAAAGGCCCTAAAGTAAAGGCTATAACTTCTTTCTGTTATTACTGCAACTCCAAGTATAAATTGGGAATTGACCCAGACAGCAATTCCTTTTGTTTTAACCTTTTAAACCCTAAAAGGGAGGGTATCTTTTTCTTCACTCCATGTTTGCCAAAAGTAGTGATTTATTATTTTTCACATAACGATGGGGATGTTCTCTGAACAATCATTTAGGTTTCTTAGACTCCCTAATTCCCTCTCCCAGAGCAAGTTTGTGTGTCACATCTGTAGTGCTCCTAATGAGCTGCTAATGAGGTTTGCAAATGAGGAGGCACAGACAATGAGGTGGTAGCGATAGGAGGCTGATCTGGATCAGGTTTGGTGAGAAAGGATTTGGCATTTGTAGGAGTTTAGTGATTGCCTCACCCCCTGCACTTCTCCCCGTGCAGCTCCAGTGCCCAGAGCTTTAAGGGAATGAGGAACCTTAAAGATTCCTGGCTCTGGGTGCCAGGTATTCCACCAGCCCTGCTTTGGGGAGCCTACCTAGAACAGGAGTCCTGCAGGTTACATCCCTAAGTTCTGCAGCTGAAAAGCGAGAACAAAATCCTCACCCAGGAGTATGAGAATGCCTGATTTAACAAAATTAGTCTCACATTCAAAATTGATGAGGATCACATTTTGAATTGGGAACAGATGGAGAAGTGCTGAGTTTTGCCTTAGTGCCTATAATGCTTCTTATGCAAGAACGTGTTTTTATTTCTTATCATAGTTCACTTGAGTCTTATAATTCTGGTAAGATCCCCCTTAGACAAAAGAAGGCAATTCTAGAGTTTACAGTGTCTACTGATATTCTCCTCTGAAAAACAGCAAGTCTGATTCTGTTCAAATGAAATGTGAGCTAATTACAATGAAAGTATTTCATGCTCTTCATTACTTATTTTGGTTAGTCAAAGTAATTCAACCCAGTAAATATGAGTTATTTTGTTACGCTAAAATTGTGAAAGGTAGTGCAGAGGGCAGGTTAGCTCGTGAATTCCCCACTTCTCCAGAAAAAAGCAAACTTGAAGAGCTTAAAGAGTAAGGAGTTGGTGCACTTGTGCTAATTACCTGGCTTGTATTGCCATCGTGGATCAAATTAACCTTTTGGTGTGTGTCTCCTGTGTAAAACGTGGAAGCTGCATTACTGTGGGAACAGTGCATGGTCTGTAGTTATTACAGAACATGGCCATGGACCATTATTCAACATTTCTGCAAGTTAAGAAATAATTTTAATATGCTTTTCCTTACTCCTTAAGCTGCTTACTTACCAAGTTCAATCTCCTTTCTAAAAGAGAGTCTTTATTTGTGAAAGTATTTATACAAAGAATACTGGCATTATTTTATAGTGACTTTCTAAAGAACTAGACAAGTCTATTTGAAGCTTTTCTTTGGTATTAACTAGATATTTTATCATAAGTGAGCAAGGCGTTTCTGGTTCACTAGTCTTTTTTGCTTTCCTGAATGTACTTCAACCTCATTCACAGTTCAAGTCTGTATAATTCTTATGCCTTTCATACTTTTAAATCCTCCACAGTGTTTTCTGTATATCTGACTCTGCTAATATCCACAGGACTAGGGTCTTAGAGCTCTCTCCCGAGCTTGTATAATTCTGCACTGAGGGTGAAATACACATTTTCACCAATCTCTTTACTGCTCACAAACAAGGGCAATGTTTTAATTTATGCCAACATCCCCAGACCTCAGTTTTACCCTCTGAAACCCACAATCCATTTCTTACAACAAAAATATGAACTGTAGCTTGGCCATTCATTTATTCTTGCTCTGAACACTGGTTATGAACCTGCTGCCCAGTTTTCTTGATCTGAGTGTGATGTCACTTTGCTGTTTGCTGCTTTATTCCTTCCAATACTTCCTTCTTGAACTTTAAATGAAAAGAGGATTTTTTTTGTTGTTGTTTGGGGTGTAAATATACAAACAAACATGATAAAGGCCAGCCAGGTTATAACTTTGGCTCTGGATTGGTAAAAATATATCTGCTTTATCCACTGCTCAGGGACAACTTTACATATTTCACATTACACAGCTGTGCCGTGCACAAAACCAGCTGGATTTGTTGGGAATGAAGGAGTATTCTCTTCCATGGTGCTTGGTGTATATATTGACTGTGTTAAAGCATGATTGTAGCTACAGTAAACTCTTCTATGGCTGAACACCTATCTTGGACAAATTGTGGGTGTTTACCGAGTCCCTATCTTCACGCCCTGTTTTGCAATTTTTCGTGCAGTGTAGGATACTGCATTAGGAAGATCACGGGGCACGAATGTATATTTAAAAAATGTATTACAGAGTACATTGCAGGGGTTTGGGCTGCTACAGAGCAGCCTGGTTGTAGTGGATCAACTGCTTTGCAGTCATTGCAGATGAAAATGGAAGTTCAAGATGATCTGCAGTGGGTTGCTCAAGCAATTGCAGAACAAGCGTGTGTGCTCTGCTCTGCTCTGCTCTCACAGCTCAGGGTGTCTGTCTGTTCTGTCAGCTCCCTTTGCTTGCTTTGCCATTTATTTTAACAGAAACCTGTTCAGCTTCAGGGAGCACCCTCCGAAAGCAGCCAGGTCTCCTCTTTGCTATGCAGAATGTTCAGCAAATCTGTTACCCTCTATCTCTCACCCAAATACAAAATTCCCTCTCGGAGGTTAGAGCATGTGTCAAAGCAGGAAAGCCTCAACTAGATTGATTTATAAAGCTAAAAAGAAGACATCTTCTGCCCAGGCTCTGAGCAACAGCAGTGTTCCTGGGGCTATGCTACTCCAACCCTGAAAGCATAGGGAGCTTTAAATTCACCAATTTTTCAGTGTTGTCTGCACATCACCTTCCAACCAAGGAACCAGAATATTTTATTATGCTCTCAAGGCTGTTATGTTTAAAGACTTTTTTTGTGACTTTCATCTGCTTACTCAGGGAGTTTCTTTTTTCTTTGGGGTCTTCAGTACGGCATTGACTGTGCTGGTGGACCTCTGCCTTGGAATATACCCGATAACCTCTACTGTCTAATTCCTCTTTCTTTGAAATTACTTTTGCAGGTTTTATTATATTTGTTTAAAGAGTTTTATAGTTTCAGGCTTATTTGACTTGCAGGTGTACCCCAGGTTTTCTCCCCAGGCTTGGCTCAGCGAAGGTTGATGGTTAAGTCCAACAGGCTGTGGTTTTGTGAAATCATTTTGTTTTCACTTGGAGTGTGTGGGACAGTGAACTTTCATAGAATTGCTTGGTATCAGGAGTAAAATCATGTGGACTGTTAATAAAAAAAATCAAGAAATATCCAAGTTTTACAGACCTCGAAGCTGTTGTGCTACATGAGTCAGATGAGCAGCATCAGGCACTGGGTCAGTCTGTGCTTGGATTTCGGGGTGGGAAGGGCCCTGTAGCCTTGTACGGTCCAAGATGCTTTAAGGGAACACGATCTCAAACCCCATGACTGAATACAGAATGCTGGAGTGTTTGCAAGAATGGAACCTACTTAGACAGCAGTTCTGAGAGAGTCAGTGCTGTGTTTAGTCATCTATCATGGCACAGATTTTGCCATCACCTTTCCATCCATATTTTTAAGTCTTTGTCAAAATACAGGAACTTTTTCCTGTATAGATATCTGTATATGACAGTAGAGAGAAGTGGAAAAAAAGCAGAAATGTCATACAATTATTCGGAAGCTTGCCAAAACTCTCTTTATATTGCAAAGAACTTCAACAAAAAATTAATCTTTCTGCTGTGATTAGTTTTGTCATTAAGTAAATGAAACTGTTTTGGCTTTAGGTTTTAAAACTAAAATGGGAATGATTTTTCTCCTCTCCCACATAGCAATATAAATCAATATGAATGTTTCTAACCAAACTGCCTTGACTCATTCTTGCCCTCACCCCTTCAGCCTTTCCTGCAGGTACCTTTAGTTGGCTAAAAGGCAAGAAATAACTAGAGAGAACAGAACAAACACTCACACAGCCTTTTTCTCCTGTCTCTGCCTGTACACTGTATTCTTGTGATAATATTTTTACATTTACTTATCTGAGGATTGCCCTCTGCTCCATTAGCCATTCAGTGAAAATTGAAATATTCGAGCTGGCTATTGTTACTTTATGAAAACTTCAGGTTTAGTTAGTTTATTTTTCAAACCATTGAAAGGAATCAGGGAAGAACACACTTTTACTAAGGTGAACAGCATGCTAATTTTGCTTTAAGCTTCAGGGAACGTCAGATTATAACTTTGTAACTATACTGGAATTAAGCAAAGAACGGCATGCAATAAAATATCTTAATTGCCCCACATTTTGAGGCAGTAGGCTTGATCATGTGTTTGTGTATTACCTGCTCTTTAACAGCCATTTGCTGGAGGAGAGACACATTTGTTTTATAAGCCACCTGTACAAATGCAAGGCCATTAAATTGCCTTCTGTGGAGAGTATGTCACATTTAGATTCCAAAAACAGGGAGTGTCATTTGAAATGGATTCTTCATCCATAACTCTGCTTTTTTGCAATTCTGTGTGAAGCTCTCACAACACACCCTGGTGTGACAAATGCGAGAGCAGCAGCTCCTCATTGCTTCTGTCTCAGCTGTGGAGCCATGGAGGGCTTTCCGAGGGGCTGGACTCAGGTGGAAATCATGGTTGGGAGTGTAGAGGAGGCAGAGTCCTCCTTTGCCCCTGCTCTGCCTTGCAGGGGCAGGAACATGGTGGTAGGAAAAAATCAGCTTTCCCTAACTGTACAGGAAAATTCAGTGCACAGCTCAGTAACAGAGACTGCTCCTAAAATTAAAGTAGGTGTGTTTCTGAGTCTGGCTGGAGTCCTAATTCTGCTGAAAGTCAGCAGTAATATATGGGTGCAGCTACCTGCCTGGTCCCTCAACTGCAGCAGTCAAGCATTTGGCTTTTCCTTAAAATATCTCAAGATAATGTTTTCAGTATTGATTACATTAATCTGTAGTTAGCTTTCTCCTGTGGTCTAGTAAATCCTGAATCTGCCATTCTGTATCATAAAGTATTGCAGAAAGTCTGGGAAGATGAGGAATTTTTACTTTTAGAGAAATAGTGTATATTCTCTTATTATTTTTTAATACATACCATTATTTGTAATTATAAACATAATGAATGTTATAAAGAAATGTCAGTATGGAGCACATTCTTTTGTGGTTATTACAGTTATATTTTCTGCTGAAAATCAGCCATCTATGGTGTGATGCAAATGCTTTTGCAAGGCTCACTACTGGTAATCAATGAGAAAAAAAAAAAGTAATCATTGGATGCTTTCACTTCGGCCAGGTTTTTCTGTGGTTTCCAGCTTTAAAGGCAGCCAGATTTAAACAGTGGCTTGGATGATGACCATGAACAAAGTGGGGTGGGAAATATTGTCAGTGGCATGACTGGCGTGCACTGAGGCTGACATTAGCTTTTCATGTATATTTTGATAGCAGACCCAGCATCAGAGAAGGTACAGAAGTGCTGAGTTCGAGGAGTAGAATGTGCTGCATTCTAGATCACTGCAAAACAGCTCACACAGAAATTAGGGAGCTAAAGCAAATCAAGCGCATTAAAGTACTTCAGCTAAGGAGTAACAAAAGTGTCCATCAGGATTTCAGTGTGCTTCTTGAAAAAGATAGGGTGAATTTAATGAGTGACTTCAAGGAGTAATAGGATAGTTACATCCTGAAAGCGAATGGAGATTAATTCAGAATCTGGAATTACAAGAGTTGTAGGAATTAACAATCAGCTGCATAAAAAAGAATCATCTGCAGTAGATGAAGAGACCATTAGTTCTTTGAAAATGTCTGGTATCTGAGAAGACTGTTAACAAGGAGACCTTATTAGAAATGATTTTTTCTTGTGAACGGCAGAAAACGAAGTCTGGTTTCCAACACTTTTTATTTGCATCTTAAATCCCTTGCTCGTCTCTCTTGCAAACACTTTTCATGTGTACATTTGCCTTGTGTTGCAGCCTCCTTTTCCAGTTCCTTCCAACAGTGCCCTGTCCACCCCCTGCTTCCTCAGGAACCTGTCTCCCTCACTTCCCTCAGGGACCTGCCTGTGTCCCCAGTGTTCCCCCTCCATGTCTGTCCTGTCTGTGGTCCTGCCATCCCCCTGCCTCCCCCCACACTTCTTGGCAGTGTTTGGGTCAGTGTTTGGGGAGAGCTACCTGGGTATTGATTGGGAGCCAGCTGCCTCTGACAAAGATGAACTGTCCTGTCTCTGCTTTGGTCTCTTTTCTCTACCCAGATGACAGCCCTGGCTAAAGCTGGTCAGGGAGGTGCTGAAAGAACAGAGAGTACCTGAGAGAGAACCACAGCTCAGGGACATCCGATGTCACTGGATCAAGGACTGGCTTGTACCCTTTGCTAGGGAAACACTGCTTCACGTTCTGGGGACGAGCAGCATCTCAAACCCACAAAAAAAAATGGGTAATCAGGGCCTGCTGCAGCTGCATCACACTTGGCAGCCCCTGTCAGCAGGGCCATGGTGCCAGCCAGCTCCCTGGGGTTCAGACAGCCACAGGAGACACACACCCAGCACTGCTGTACCTGTTGTACCAATTGCCAGCTAAAACCTGTTACAGACTCTGATAAACACATCTGTATCAGCACCTGAGGTGAGGCATTCTCTGGGAAGGCAACACAAACCTGTCTGTCTTCTCCCTTTCTTGGATTAGGCTACTCTGAGAACAAAGGGTCTCTCATCTGACGTGGACTGTGGTGGTTTTTAGCCCAGCTGGAGATGTAACAATGAAACACGAGAGAGCTGCTCGCTCAAGCCCCTTTCTCTTCCCCCTGGCCCCGGTGTAATGGGGAGGAGAATTGAAGTAAAACTTGTCTGTTGAGATAAGAACAGTTTAACAATTGAAAATAAAGTAAAATACAATAATAATAGTAGTAAACAATAATAATAATGATGATAAAAAGGAAAAAAACAACCCAAACAGGTGATGTACAATGCAATTTCTCACCACTGGCTGAGACCCCCCTTCCCAAACCCTGATCAGACCTGCCAGGTAGCTCCCTGCAGTTTATGCACTGGGCATGCTGCTCTGTGGTATGGAATGACCCTTTGGCCAGTTTGGGTCACCTGTCCCAGCTGTGCTTCCTCCTAGTTTTGGGTTTTTTGTTTTTTGGCAAACCTCCTCACTGGCAGAGCATGAGACAAAGGAAACAAAGTTCCTGGCTTAGGACAAACATGACTTAGTCAAACCCAAAAACATCAGTGAGTTATCAACACTGTTCCCTTTCCAAATCCAGAACACAGCACTGCAACAGCTGCTGAGAAGAAATTAGCTCTACATGAGCTGGAACCAGGACAGCTGATGAAAGGATTATGGTCACACGTGTGTGTGTTTACCACAGCTCAGCACTTTTCCCCTCTAATTATTATGCAGAGGAGTGAATTTGGGATGTATGGCAGCACTTGGGACCGGCCATGTCCACTCAGAGCTGACTGAGCAGATCCACAGCAGCCAGCGGCTCCATGGGAAAGCTGGATCTGAGAAACAGAACAAGCCTGAATTTCCAAAGGCTTGTCAAAAGAAGTGTTTCTAGGAGGGGCGAGTTCATTCTGTGGAATAAGAACTGGTTAAAAGATAGAAACAAAGGATGGACATAAATGCTAAATTTGCATGCTGGAAGGAGGTTATTAACGAGGTCTCGCAGGGCTCTGTGCTCAACTTGGTGCTGTGTATTTAGAGAGAGCTTCTCTGAGAAAGTTTGCTTGGTGTAAATTTATGTAGGACAATTTAATCTATAGCAGACATGGAAAAGTTACAGGAGGATCACTTAATATTGAGTAATTGGGCAATTAATTCAGAGTATTGTTTATAGAAAGGAAAGTAATTCTAACTTTTCTTATGTCATTATGGGCTCCAAATTAAATATTGCCACTCACAAAAGACATCTTAAAGTCACTGTAAATTGTTCTCTTAAGACATCAGGTTAGTGCTGATTTGCTGCCAAAACACTAAGTAGGACATTAGGAATTGCTAGGCAATCAAAAGAGAATACAACAGAAAATACCCCCATGAGAAAAGATTAAATAAGCAAGGACAGCTCTAAAGCTCTAAGAATTTGTTTGGAGGGAAAAATATTCTGCATTGGGGTGCATTAATGCTCTGATGTAGGGGTTTTATACACTTCCCGTAATCAGACAGACATCTTGAAATTTTCCCATAAATGAAAAAGAAGTTCAAATGCATCAATGTGGGATGACAAGACAAGAAACAGAGAAATCCTGTCTCAGTTCAGCCATTAGCTGACTTCTGATTCTGTGTGAACAGTTACAGTATTCTTTTTAGTTTCTTAAGTGGACTTAGCCCTCTAACAGCCAACATTTGCAGTCTCCAGACTGTGAAAACAGACCTGTTACCCTCTGAGAGCTAGATTTATACAAATTCTTGTTTTCTAATGCGAGCATCCTTTGGCATTTCTCACTGGTTTAAAGTGACATTGCTTTTGTGTCTCTCTCACTGAGTATTGCAGAAATTTAAAATTTGATATCACAGGCATGTGAATACCGTGCCGTGTTCCTCCTAGGTACCTAAATGCCCTTAATTGTTTTAAATGTGGGGAAAAAATGTTGCGTTCTATGAGGACTATTACATTAATATTTACAAAATAAGTGAGTTCAGAAAGTTCTGTTTTGCCACTGCTAGGAGTTAAATAACGAGAAAGATCCAGATTTTTCAAGTACAGAGTCTTTGACCCACTTACTTCCATGGAAAACAATCACCTCTAGAAATACTTCTAACCTTCCTTTAAAGTTGCAGGAAAAAAGGGTAAGTGTTTTAAAGCATTTGATGTATAAAGTAAAACATTCATTGTAGCAAGCTCTCTTATTCCCTTTCCCTTGTAGCGGCAGATTTTATTTTGAAAAAACACACACCTTTTTACTCATTTTCTTCAATTGCATCAGTCATGGTATTATCTGCTCTTTTCTGGGGAAAAAGAAAAAAATAACTCATAGTGGCTCACATGTGCTGCTCCTGATAGACCTGGGTGTTGTTTCCTTGAGGAGAAGATGAGGCAAGTGCTCGGGGAAGCAGGAGAGGAGCAGGACAGACTGAGGGCAGGTTCTGCTGCTGGTCTGTGTGCTCGCTGCTCCCGCTCACCCTGGCATGATCTGGAAAGAGGGAGCTGCTCTGTTAGCCAGCAGGAATTCGTTCTGGCACTGCTGGGGCCTCCCCTGGGTTTTTCCAGCACAAGCCAGGGTGCTGATGCTGTCAGCTTTGCCTGCATGTATGCAAAACCCTGGCTCTTCACCTCATATTACTGTGCTGGCAAACGCAGTTAAACTGCAAAATGTCACCATTACCAGGCTCTGTTTCTTGTGGGGTGGTTTTATGCTCTGTCTTCATTTGGAAAATGCTTTGCTGGCATATATATATTTCTCTCCATAAAGCATTCCCAGCAATCTGAAAAATAACAGTTTGATCCATGGTGCTGTGTCTAGCTGACAGTGCAAAGAGGAGATTCTGCCACGTGTTCATGCACTATGCATGAAATGCAATTACTCAACCCTGAATGTGATCAGGGCATTAGGCTCCTTGTGTGAAATATTCCCTTGTATCCTCAGTGATCCCCAGGGTCTTGTTTGATAACTTAGAAAGCAAGAGGAAGGGAGAAGAGAGTCTTTAAAATAGGTTTGTCACAAAGGGTTAAACAAAAAGCTGATTTGCCAAGCTGCAAATGGGTGAAGGGATTTACAGTAATATTTATAGGCAGCAAAGAAAATTTAGGGAAATGTGAAATCATGTAAAACCAGAACAACCCTAGAGGAATAATAATATTCAGAAAGTCACAGTGAGCACAAAACACTGGTTTGGGTTTTTTCCCCTTTCAAAGCCAAGAAAACTGGCAGGGAACAAGGTACCCCAAAGGCTCATTTCTACTGCATAATCGTTTAGATAAGAGTTTGAAAAAAATCCCACCCATAATCCCCATATGAGAGCTCACTATTCAACAGCCCCACCAACAGAACATCAAGGATGTCTGGTGTCCTCACTCCTGCATCTGTGGAGTCTGATTTCAGATGAATGGAATGAGCACAAGGCAGAGACAGAGCCCTGCCCTTCACGCAGGGTTTGTTCTGTTTCATCTTGTCCTGCTGACATCCTGAACTCCTCACTAACACCCAACCAGCAATTGCCTCTTTGCCCACGGAATGGTCACTGTATCACGTGGATCAGCCCTTCTCTACCAGCACATCTTTTGGAATTTAAAAGGCAGATAAATTAAAAAAACAAACTCTTAGGCCAGAATCATAACACAGTTTGCTCCTTTAATAAATATTGAGTTCATTGAAATGTATTATTTTCAGCAATTCTGAAATTAAATCAGAGAGGAGTCTCTTTCTGTGCCAGGTAAATTAAAATGTCAGCCAAATGGGATGCTTAGTAATACCACCAGAAAAATGCACATGGGTGAAGCAAATCATGGCAAACCCAACTAAATTATGCTATATAAACTACTTTTTGGGTCCTAGATGCTTGAAAAAAAATTAATTCTAGCAATATTATAAACAAATTTCAGGTTTTAGAAGAAATATGTCCGTATAGTTATTGTCAGTTTTAATACATTAACCAATAGTTTCTTCAGATCCAGATCAATAAATGAACTGTAATAAAACTATTGTGGGCATGCCAGTTGGAACGTTAAGGTTAGTGACTGCAAATCCTTGGAAACAGTGCCTGCCCAACTAAAATATTATCAGTACCTCATCATCAGTATGACAGACTGAAATGTTATCCATCATATTCTGATAACAAAAAATTATCAGATTAATACACATTTTAACCTCATATTCAGCAACATATTGGATTTATATTGTTTGGGCTGACTCCTGTGAACATTCAGGCAAGTAAATTTAATGGCAGTAATGCTGCCGAAACAGTAAATTTTTAGTGACTATTAGAGAATGTTCATCAGAAAGTTAATGTGGAACTTGGAAGCCTGAGTGGTCACAGTGGAAACTGGCTGCCAAGAACCCTCCTCACCCAGAGGAGAATCAGAAACAATGGGATAGCAGAGACTCATAATGTACACTGTTGGTGCTCAATTAATAGACTAAAAATTGGAGAGAGTTTGGCAGATAAAGCAGGGGTGAATAAATTACAGAATTGTAACCTGCCAACAGGCAAAGATGCAGAATTTGTTAAATAGTTTCCCTCTCCAAAGCATTCACACAGCACATTCAATAACACCATCCTGCACAGGGACAGCTCCTATCCCAGAGAGCCTTCCCACTGTGCTGCAGCAACCACAACTAATCCAGCCCCAGAGCTGAACTTCAGCTTAAGCCAGTTTCGTTCCAGAGGCCCAGACTGGAACCAAAACTTCCCATCTGCAGAAGGAGGTTTTGTAGGTCACAGTGCTCTCGATCAGGTTCTCAGAGGACAGTTGTCAGCCAGCACCACAAGTGGCTCCCACAGTTATTCGTGTTGGCAGCATCAGCAAAAGGACTGATGAATATGCAGACACAAGGCCTCCTTTAATTGTCCTTCCTGAGGTACATTGGAAATGAGGTGGCAGAGCGAGAGCTCTCACTGCTGCTCTCCTTTGTTTGATTTATGTCGTAATGGAAATCATCATCTCTGCAGCTTTTAATCCACAAAACTCTGACTCCCCTGGCCATGGTGAGATCTGAGTGCTTGCACATGTGCTGCCCTCCCTGTACCAGCACAGGGGCTGAGGGGCTTGGAGCTCCTGCACAGAACCAGCACATTTGGCATGGACAGACCTGCTCCATCTGGGAACAGGAAATAGCACTAAGCCAGGATTCTGGAAAGTTTGGTTCAGTTTTCTGTTTCATTACTAATGTATTGTTTGGAAATCCATTAATGTATTTAAGATCTATGAAGACAGGTGTATAAATAACTTTGAGGATGTGGGCTTTAGTGTTTTTGTCTCTCCAGTTCCCAGCTGCAGCAGTGCAATGGCACTGCCTTACCTCACACTCGTGCTGCCAGGCACCTGCTCTCCAAGGGGGTACATGGATATCCAGGGATTATCTGTGAGCATGTGTGGTAGCAGATCCATGGAGGAAGCACATAAAGAGAAAAAGTGAATCATGTCTTTCGTTGTCAGAATGAAGTATCAGGTTTCTGTATGTGGGTATTTATTTATGCAAAGAGATTAAAGGAAACCACCCATCGGTTTGGAGAGCCTAAGCTGAGTATCAGGCATCCATGGTCATTCCAACAGAAGTTTAAACAGAACACACTAGTGGACATTTTTGAACGTTTCCAATTGTGAAAAAAGCCCAGAGCAGTCCTCAATAAGCCTTTGTGGACAGGACCTTGACTCGCCATCCCCTGCACAAGACAGTGACCAGCACACTGTTGGTGCTGACTGCAAAGTCGTGCCCTGGGCAAGTGGAGTCTGAAAACAAAGAGCTGCATTATTATTGTATAGTGTCAAAATTACTGTGCAGTCTGGGATGATAACCAAAAATGCTATAATGGGTTTTCACTCTGTTTCCAGGGGTCAGTAATCATACCCTCTCTTTTTTTTTAATGCAATTTGTAAATGGCTCCATCCACTACTGCTGACATGCCACTTGTCCCTGCAGCACTAATGCTGCCATGCTGATAGTTCAAATTTTCTGGAAGTGGCCTTAACTCTTAGTGATTGACAGGAATTGCTGAGTTCCAGGAATACCAGTTCAGCCTGGAAAGATGTAGAAGGAAAGAAAGAGAAGCTATAGACAACTTATGAGAGAAGGTAAAGCAAAACAACAAACAGAAACAAAACCAGAGTTGGAATTAAGGAAAGGATGCTCTGCTGCTCAAATCTCACATTAGAACTGAAATCCAGCCGCAGGGATTTTGTAACCCTCATTCAGAGCTACCAGATAGATGAAACCCATGGAATCTGTCAAGCAATATGAGGCACGCACCTGTAATATATTGAGGTATATCTTACATAGTGCTTCTCAAAGAAAAAATGTTTTCTGGAAATAAAAATACCTAAAAAGAAATTGAAATCTTGTTATTTGTATTCTGAGACTCACTAAATTAGCAGCATTTCATACCCACTGGACACTGAGTCTTTAAAATGCTAATGATCACAGGAGATATAAAGACAGGATCAGACCTAAATGATTTAGACTCTAAACCTGGTTTAATTTGTGTCAACAGGAAAACTTATGCACCCTTCAATGCACACTCAACTAAACTGAGCTTCTCACGTGGTATTAGATTTGTATTCACAAGATGTTCAGTTCTCTTTCATCTGTCAGAATTTGTGAGCATCTACAGTCTGAAAACTTGGCATATGTGATATTTCTGTCTTCATATGGGGCAAGGTAATCTTAATTTATTAAGATTAGTACAGGTTTAGCTCAAATGACATTTATGAAACTGACCTATTCAATGTAGATGCATGTGCATTTATATAAGCAAGTTTATGACTCTCCAAAACCAAGAGCAGAGTTCAAGAAAAAGAGGAAACCGAAATCTTGCACTTTGTGAGCAGGGAGGTTTGTGCACGTGGGGAGTGGCACATGTCAGAGATCATCTCTGACAAACTTCATTTGTAGGTGAGGCTGTTTGAGCTCCTTGTGCATCACAGGATTTATTACCTTTATCAGGCCCCGCACGGGCTGTGTGCTGGTTTGCAGCCCTGTGGGCTGGGGCTGAACAGAAGGGCTGGCAGGACATCTGTGAGTTAATTGTCACTGTGGGTTTGTCTCACAAACGTAGTCCTACTTCCCCCCTTCCCCGCTATGTTTAATTGTTTGTTACTCAGAGGAACACTTCTATCTAGCTTAGGCACTAAACATTTTAATATGCTGAAGGTTAACCACTGAAAAAGTGAAGTTTCTTTTTTAATGAAAAAGGAAACCCATATCTGCTCCTCGGGAGGGCTTCTCTCCAACAGCTAACATGTACTAGCAATTATCCTTCAGAGGGAAAGCTGTCTAATTACTCTATTACCTCAAGTGCAGAGCACTCACCTGGGAAGCCACCAGATCAAGGTCCAGGTCCCATCACTGACTTTAATATTAATTTATGACTTGGCATGTGTGTCTGATAATCAAATAATGATCTGTTTTAGGGAGCTAAGGTGGTTGTAGACTGGATTTTAGAGACTCCTCTCCATCTGAAATAGCATTTCACAGTTTTCCAAACTGTTGTCTTAGGGTATGAGGTAGCAGAAGATGTTATTCAAGCATTCTAATAAAGGTAAGTATAACTTAATTTCAGAAAACATGAGCAAGAAAAAACGTGGAGTTTCTTCAGACATTTGCATAAAATTTAGACAAGTGGTCTGGAAGTTTGGGGTAATTTTTCTTCTAACCAATCTCCATCTTATTAAAACCAGTCCTGTTTTCCTGCTCCATTTACAAGGAAAGTTATTACATGAAAGTGTTATGCTGGCATTTGTTATTAGTTTACTTGGGAGTTCTGATTTACCTGAAGAAATAGAGCTTACAGATTTTTCAAAGCTAATTTAGCTTGTGCGTGGACAACCTTGGTATTTAATTTTTTTTTTTTCCCAAGAAGATTCATTAGCCCTTGGAGTCTTTCTTCCTTGTGGTTTTGCCTCATGGTTCCAGAGCTCCTGTGGAGATGTCAGGCAAGTTTCTTCCTCCAGAGAGAAATGGGTCTGTCTTGCCCCAGTGAGTCACGGGCAGTGCTTTTGCTTGTGCTGCTCTTGTTGTGTTCATCTGTTAACTTCACAGTCGTGGAACCAAGCTGGCATTCAGGTTTCTGGGGTGCAATGTGTGCCTGGAGGAAACAGGGGGAACAATCCATTTGCTCAGAAATATTCTTAGAAACGTTTAGTTTCTATATTTAGCCATGAGATATATTTGACGAGTGTGCAGAGTAAAGCTTTTAGGTTGTAACTCCTTTGGTAGTAGGACTTTAGGGCAATTCTGGGTGCTAGGTTGTTTGTAAGGGGCAAATCTCCTGGACACTAACACAATGCAAATATAAAATCAATAATCAATACAGAATAAGTCTTGCTCCAGTGGGGCTGTCCTTTCCTGTACTGAGTCAGATTTCATATGGATATCTTCTACAACCTGTAATGAAATAAGTGAAGGTGAAAAAATGGGCTGCACTGGTGATATCTATAGCTTGATATTTTTAAAGCAGCTCAGGCAGTTAGGTACCATCATCTTTAAATGAAAGGCTATGTTCAACAAAATGTTTGACAGCTGACATTTGAAAGGCAAAATTCTTGTTTATGATATTTAAACCACAGGCAATATCCAAAGCATTTCCTCCCTTTTATAGTTACAATGTTTAATTATTAAAAAAGGAATTTCAATAAGTTTATTAAAACCTGTGAAGGTCAGGTATTAAAAGAGAATTACATCTCGAAGAGCGGTAAGAAGTTATTTTGTTATTTATACAGTCATTAATATTACTGAGCAGAGCTGCTCCACAAAGAATAATTTGATAGTCCAAGCAAATTCTTCCTGTTGCTACTGACTGCTTCAGGCAAAGCAGTCCTGCTGAAGTGAAGGCTTGAAATGGCACGTGGGGTGGGTTGAGAAAATCGCAGCCACTTTGGCTGTGACTGGGGGGATGCAGTGGCTGAAACTGCAGGTGACCAACAAACACAACAGCTCTGACTGCGGGAGGAATTGGCTTCCCCCTTCCCCGTGAGCTGAAGGGGAAGCAGCAAAAGGAGCCACAGCAAAAGCCACGTGTCCTATTGAGCAACTGATCCTGTGTTAATGACAGAGAGCACAGCCTGAATATGCACCTAATTAGGAGGCATTAGTAGCAATTATGTAATCAAGTAGTACACAAAAAAACTGAGGCTAAAAAAAAGTCCTGTAACTGATAGAAGAATGTGCTGAGATGGCACACAGTGAGCTGACGAATTGTACAGACAGAAAGATTGTGAATCATCATCTTTAGATTTAGGTTACCGAGCAGTTAGAGCTCTGTCTTTGGCTGAAAATGTACTTTTTGAAAAATTCAGATGAGGCCAACAGGTTTTGGAATGCGCTTACCAATTTAATAATCTGCTTATAGGAGGGATACTGAAACACAGCACATTTAAGTGCTGTAATAATGCTCATTTTTTAAATCTGATTTTGTTCATCTGGATGTCACGATACATGTTTACAGATAACAGCAGCTTGCAGAAAGGAAATGCAAAGCTTTCACAAACCATCTTAAACCACATGGGAGTGCCAAATCACATGTAAGTGGAAAAAAGGCAAGCAGACCCCAAACTCAGAAATTCAAATTAAGCATTTAGTAAATCTTTATCTAAATATCTATTCCTGAGTGGTTACACAGCTTGATCTAGTCAAAGTAGAGCTGTAGTATTTGATGTCCATTGCACCCAAGCCTATAGCGGCTATTAACCAATTTTTGCCATAGATTACATAAGAAAAACACATAAAACTTACAGTAGGAGGCACAGTGAGTCATCAGTTACTTTCAAGAAGAATGATGTTATTTCCACATAGTTATGACAAAATTAATTTTAGATTAGTTCTTTCTATAAATAAATGATATTTTTAAATTAATATTGTTCACCCAGAAGCAGTTTCTGCTTTGCTGGCACTCCCGTGGAGGACTGTCAACCAGCTGTGGCAGATCTCGTATGCCTCAACCACAGAGGATTATAAAACACAGGCAAACAATTTGTAAAAAGAACATGCATCTTGACCATCCAGAGCTCTTATCTGCGTTGAGTCAGCTTCAAAGTCTCCCACCAGCTGCAAGAGAAAGCTTAAATGAGAAAAAGCACAAAGGTGAGGCACGGAGATTTTCAGATACCTTCAGCCTCCTCCACGAAGAAAACACTCCTTTTTCTTCAGTCAGGATGAATTACGAATTATATTCCAGGAGAAAAGCTAATTATTCTCTTCCTTCAAATTTATCTTGCTCCCCTCAAAGTTTAGCAGTGATTTCTGTGAGGAGCTGGAGAGTGCTTCATTCTCATCTTCTGTCTTGTTCCAGCTCAATCAGGTGCTCACAGCACACCGCTTGCCTCCCCAGCTAATCCTATCCTGGGTCAGCTCCTCTACTTTGTCAAAGCTGCTGATCTGTAAAGTGACTCCTCTGTTGTGCCTTGAAGGATCTTCTGGGTCACCTTCTTTTATTTCACAATGTGTTTGACAAGACAAGTTTGTTTAAGGGGCCTTTTCCAGTACTAACCACATGACTAAGGTTAAATCCAGCTACTCAGTGCTGTGTTTTGTGCCTTGGGAAGGAGTTGCAGTTGTGTTATTTCAAAGATTTTTTATCTTTTGTAGCAGGAATGACAGAAAATACTGAAGGCTTTTGATAACTCTTTGATCTTTTATGATCCATATGTAAGGATCGTGACTGCATTCTTGCAATGCACTGGCAGCTTCCAGTACCACCAGTGTTACACTTCCACAGCAGGATGGCAGTGCTTTTCCTGGCCATGTAAGCCACTGCAGCATGAATTCAGTTAACTCCCTTGCAAAACATTCCCTAAATTCTGCAGTTTTCAGTGTTTTTTCCTTTCAGATTGGTAGAACCATTCAGGGTCAAGCTGATTTTCATGGTCTTTGTTTTTCACTTCTAAGACTCATTTGTTTGGTGGCTCTGGCTGGACTGTTGGTTCACTGCTGTGCTTCGGTTCTTGACAAGAAATGTCCTTTTGCAAACGCACGTGACAAAAGCGTGGCACAAAAAATGTCTCCATTATTGGCACTGCTCTGAAAAATACAGTTTTGAGACTCAGCTGATAAACAGCATTGTAAATTTATGGAAGTTTCTAGTGCCAGTTGAACCTCTTTGGCTTTATGGTGAGTAGCTTAGGTGCAAATTACAGAAGTAGATTTACCAAAGACTCACGCAGATGGCAACCTAAAATATTTAGTCGCTGCCACGTTCATTACCTTTACACACTTAGGTGGATGTGCTGGAAACTCATACCATGTCACAGTTCTGTTTCTGTGTTGGTAATTATTGGCTGATTACATATACAGTCTCTTAAATGCTCCCCTGTGTTAATTCTGTCCTCCTAATTACTAATTAATTGAACTTTAAATGGCTCGTAGGTTGGTTTAGGTTTGGCAGAGTTCCCAAAAGATTGCCTGAAAAGTTCATTTTTAACTAAAAAAAAAAAATCCAGTTGCTGACAAGCTCAGTTAAGTAGAGGTTCTCAGCAGAATGCAGGATCTTCCTGAGACTGGCAGGACCCAGAAATGTCATGAATAGATTTTTTTTTTTCCCCTCCCTTGTTTCAGATTTCCATTTCTCACACAGAGACCACCCTGAAGATAAAGAGAATGTTTGAGATAAAGAGAATATTAAATTTAAATGCTTTCCTTCTTGTCTAAGATGCTGCCTTGACAGCAGCAGAAAATGATTTTATCCCTTTATGCCCGTGAGTACGGCATCCACTCTGAGCAAACGCGGGGATCAGCGTCCGAGCCGGGCAGATCCTTTCCCCTCCACTTTTGTGTGCTGGGGAGGGCAGCTGCAAGGTGCTGGTGCTCATCCAATGCCTCAAGAGACAAACACAGGACCATTACATGGTAAACGTGGGATGGATTTGAAGAGGATATCCAGAATTAACGCGCTGGCGGGGGCTCTGAACAGCCTGCCAGGCCCAACATTCGTTCTCTAATCTGATATTTGCTGCTCCCATTTCTTAGCAGGCCCCACGAGCGAGTGCCAATGGATCAGCAGAGGCTACACATTCAAACCTTCTCAAATCATTTTAAATAGCCTTGCTGGGGTTTTGTGTTGACAGCTAGCCAGGTGGAATTTTCCATTTTCTTTCTATCCTTCCAAATAGGAACAGTCCTACTTTCTTTTGACTCTGGTTTTATATAACTAACAAAAATGACAGATAGCCTTGAATTTGGAAGATTACATTGGCCTGTTCTGAGCTGAAATGTTCTGTTATCATTGACGTATGTGTTTAAGTGAGCACTGAAGTGTGAATGGCCATCTGTCCGGGAAGTACGAGAGATCCTGATTACTAAAATGAAACCACAAAAAAGCTTCGTGCTTAGCAGCAGCACTGAAACATAGAGGGAGAGAGAGCCTTTCTCACACTGCGGGTATTTATAGTAGGCTGGTGATTATAACTCAGCATTTGCCTGGACTCCCTGCCCCATATTTTTCTAAATATGTTCACTCTCAATTTCTTTTTTTGCAAACATTGAGCTTTCTGTATTTGCATATTTTGTACAAGCAATCAAAAAGAAGCACTAGGTATTTTCCCTGTCAAAAGTGGCTGTTTTCTGAGGGGATGTTGTGCATTTTCTCATGGAGAGTTGTTCTCTTTACAAGGCTTTTAGCTAGAACATGCTCTGATTACATTTGAATGAAGATTTCAACCCACATTCCCACATGATTGCTCTGCAGCAAGGCTGAAGGCTGTTCCTGGGTGCAGCTTTTCCTCTGGAAACCTGAAAAACTTCCTAAGGAAAGGCTTTTAGAAAAAAAAAATCAATGGAAATTTTGATCTTTAAGGTTGCTGTATCTGATTCATCTCAGTTTTTGACTATGAGTGACAAAGGTTCCAGCAGTAACCACAGGAATTGGCTCAGGATTTCACACTAATTTTAGTGTTTCAATCAAAAGCTCCTTACAGACTTTTTTTTTTAAATTACGCTTTCTGATGTGAAAACTGCTAGTTTGCGAAACAATAATTTTTTAGGATAGTCTCTCATGACATTTAATCTGATAAATTCATGACCATGTCGGCTGCTCTGGTTGGTTTTTGTGGTGCTGAAAAAGTCACCTGTCACTCCCTGCTCAAACACGAGCTGCCTGTCTTTTTAGAGCCCTCACGTTACTGATGTGAATCAAAGCAATTTTTCTCAATTTCTGCATTTGCATTTTTCATTGTTTCTTGTAATTACTTTTCCATTATGAATACAGTTATGAAGATACATAAAGGATCAGTTCTTAAGCAAAGCTGTTGATTTCCAAAGACTTCACGCACAATTTTTGTTTTAAATTTAAGTCGCAAAATATAAACGTATAAAGCAGCAGATAGAGATACATCATGTCTGTAGGTAATTCTCTACAATTTCACTTTTGTTAGAGCATGCTTCTTCATAGCAGGGCTCTCTCTAAGTTACCAAGTCTGTCTGGAAATCTGAAGAGATAATTAGCAGAATATAACTGCAATCTACTTTATTTTTTTACTTTACAGTTTAAAAAGCACCTAAGACATAAAAATATGTAGGAAACTAATTAAAATAAGAGCATTTTTTCCCCTTCTTTTTGTTTGGTAGATGGTTCAGAGAACACAGCAGCTTTGTACTCTTACTTATTTATTTATTTTGAGTGTAATCTGAGGAAATGAACCGTGAAACACAATTAATGAAATAGCTGTGCTGAATCACATAAACTGGTGTCTGCACAGCTGCCACTCATGTCACAAATGCATCTCTCCCCTAATGTCCACCCGGAGAGCCATTAGCCAGCCGCTTCTGTGGAGGGCCTCCTGTGCTCCCATTTCGGGTATAATGGAGCAGGGAGCTGCCTGAGTGGCCCTAGGACGCTTTTCCCAGCAAATAAAACGTGCAGGAGAAATGGCTGGTACAGGAGCAGCGTGCTGGGGTGGGGAGGGATGGTGGGCAGGGTGCAGCGGCTGGAACAGAACAGAGCTCGGGGAGAAAATATCCAGAGCAGTGTCAGCGGCTCAGCCTGAGGTGTAAAATGACTGCCTGCCGTTTCTTGGTATCCAACAACGCTCCTGACACTAAAGCTTTTAGCTTCTGTGTCTATCCTTAGGTTACTTTTATTTCATTTAATGGGTGTGTATTCCACTCAGCGACAGAGCATCGGGGGGAAGAGCCAGATGTGCTGCGAGGGCTGGTCTGAGGAGGCTGACCCAGGTCATCTTTGCCGAAGTGGCACAAAGCCAAAAGCCTCCAGAGCTGCAGGATCCAAAATCTCTTAGCTTGCTGAGGAATTAAGGGGTGGGAGAGGTTGAAGGACACCTCTTCTCTCAGCGTTTGCCAAGCCGAACGCTCAGAGCTGTGTTACTGTGTCACCGCTGATAGCGGTTTTATCAAGCTGAATCTAGTCTTGCTCAGGAGGATATTAATAAATTATCTGGTAATGAAAAATGTGAGGGGAACCACGCTCTTACATCAAGGCCTGATGATTACTTTGATAGATGCAGTGGCAAGATTTTCCTGACAAGGCAGAAATGAAAAACATGACACATGGACCTTTAAGGGTGACCTCAGAGGAAAACGCATGTTGCTGAATGATACAAAAATAGAGCAGGAAAACAGAGGCTCGGAGGGGCTCACTGTCAACAGCCAGACAGATCCACTGACCACTGAGGGTAGTGCAGAGACACAGGAGCCCTACACTGCGCAGGACAATAAACCCAGCGCAAGCAGCTTTGAAGAAGCATCAAGTGCTAAGAATTTAAAGAGAAGAGGGAAAGTTCAGGGAAAATAAAAAAGCAAGCACTAATAAACAGTGAGCTAATTGGGAAATAAACCCAGAGAGTGTAATGAATTAATCTGCCTACTTCTTCTGCAGGTATTTTAGAAACAATCCTAAAGCGATTAGATCACTTTTGGAAGCACAATTTGCTAAAAATAAGGATTATCAGAGCACAGGTGTTAACTATAAAACTGCAGAAAAGTTGGATGGCATTGGGGTATGACACTTGACGGATCTGAGAGCTTTGTCTAGTGTTTAATTCTGCTAGATTTCCTGTGAAAATGTGCACGAACCATTTTAGTTTAATTTTTCCTTATACTGATGTTACTGATGGTACTGATGTTTTGTGACTGATATTCAGAATGTTCCAGTGTAAACTGGAAAGAGCACTTACACTTCAAAAATATGTAACAGAACTAATGAACAACAGTGGCAAAGTGGGGCAAACTTTCCTGTACTAGTTCTTCTAAATGTTTGTACTTAAGATCCATTTCCATGCGTGTCTGTTTATAAACATCTATATAGTCTAAAAAGAGAGAATTTGGATTTCCACCTGCCCTAACCCCTGGGTATTTGGCAGATCTATCTGGAACTTCCATTTTTAAAAAAAAGATAGTTTGTAAGCTCTGGTTTTGGAGAAATGCTCACCTTCCCAGAGAAGTGACCCTGCAAGACCACAAACAGACAAATCAATTGAAGATGGGCAGTGAAAGGTGAAGGTGCTGATGTGATCTTTAAGTGCATGTGTGGATTAGAAGGCATTTATAAACTGTTTTTGAAAGGTAAAGGCTTGCTGAGCGTGTGTGTGCCTGCACGAGTGTGTGTGTTTGGTGGAGGTGTTTGGGGTTTCTTTTCATTTTGTACTGCTGTAACTACAGGGCAATCGCTTGCCAGATGTCAGGGAGGTCTAGCATCTGATTTTGAAGTGGAACATAATAGATGATCTACCAGGGAGTTCAGCAAACATCACATATAGCTTTAAACTGTCATTACAGAAAAAATCCAGGAAGGTGACATTTGGTGACATACTGGGTGACATTTGAAATGACAGCACTTGCTTTAAGATGTAGCATTCCCTCCTGCTGTGAATCAAGGGAGTCTGCACTGTGGCTATGACTTGTTTTATTGATGACCCTAATTTCTGCCAAACATAGCCAAAGAGATTGCACAAAGCCCTGTCCGTAGCATCCGGGGAGAATTGGTGCAGGAGGAGAGGGCAACTGCAGAGCATTTGCTATGCACAGCATGCTCAGAATGACTTGGCTCTGAAAAGGAGTTACAGCCTCTCCTGTGCTCCTTCTAAAGAGTTCCATGAGGGGAGAATGAAGAGCAGCAAAAAAAAAAAAAAAGAAAGAAGAAAAATCCCCCACTGGAGGAGTGTGTGTGCTGTACTCCATGGAGTTCCTGGGGTTGCAAAGTTTGGTGAGCAATAAGAAGAGCGGTTTGGTGCTTGACTTTCACCAACCCCCTGCTGCTCCCAGGAGTCATCAGTAAGTGCTTACCTTCTAGCACATGGAAGTGAGCTGAATCCTCACTTCTGAAGGCTCTCAGAGCTGGGGGAAAACCAGGCTAATTAGCCACAATCTGGGTTCTTGTTGACCGCTTCCTTCCTTTTTGCGTACGGGTTTTGATTGCTCCTCACTTCTGCCCGTCGGGGTTGGAAGGACTCCTTGCAGTGCTGTGGTCACTGGAATGGGCCATCTTTGGGTGTGCTTGGACTGCAGTCTATTGAAAACCATTGTAAATGTGAAAATCTTGTCGAGTTTGAGGTCTGTATTGGTGTTCCCTGTTGTACTGTTGGAACTACAGCGAAAACCAGCTGGTTCCAGGCATCGTTTTAGACCTACTTACTAATTTTGTCTGAAGTTTACTTTCTTGAGCTTTCTGTGTAAGTTTAAAGAAAAGTCTAATGTAGAACTTGCAGAAAATTGTCAACAACTGGGATGTATTATTCCCATTATATATTGTATCATTACTCAAGCCAGGACAGGAAACAATTTTATGAATCAGAATTAGACTTCTGGGAAGATATTCCGCGTCATTTGTTATCAATATTATTTTAGATGCCATTAACTGGCAATAAAATTTGGATGCAAGTAATTTTAATTGTTGAATGTTATATTAGCACATAATGCTCTAATCATAAATATACTTTTTTTCTGGTGTTAAAATGAAACGGCTGTACTTTAGCAATTTTGTTATATTCAAGAAGTGTTTGATTTGCAGTCTCCGAGGTAGAAGAAGGGACATGAAGAAGTGGTTAGAGGTAGCACTGCACCCCCGTGAACAGAAAATTACATGCCTGAACTTCGTTTTAAAATTCTTATTAGTAGAAAACATCCTGTAGGATTTTAATCTGTGTAGGTGAAACAAGTGTTATTTTTCTTACTTTCTTTTTGTAACCTGCTCTAGAGTCTATTTAATGACTGAGCACAATCCTGGAGCTCCTGCTCACTAATATGAATGGGTTAAAGATATATCTACCCAGCACAACAGCTGTAGGGCTGAGAAAAGGCACAAAAGCCTCATATTGGTTCTCTCCACAGGGAATGAATTTTAACTTCATGAGTTCATCTCTCCAAGAACTGGTCTCCATGAGGAATACAAGAAACACCTTAACAGATTAGCCAGTATTCTATCTAATTTAGTGTCCCATTTCTCAGGGCTTAGGGAAGAAAAAATAATTCTGGTTTATGAAGCAAGTGAAGAAAGGGTAGATATTGGTTGTGGGGGAAGGGAAGAACAGTGTGACCGCTGATCCCGGTGGTTGGGGAATTTGGATGGAAAGGAGCAAACCTACGTCCCTAATACTGCTCTTTGGATAACAATGGTTAGCTTGGATAGGGTGTCCCTCACCTTCCCTCCTTTACTTCCCTGATTCCACATCAGGAAGATTTTTATGAGGGGAAAATGCAAACAAAACTTATATAAGAACTTTTGAATTTTCAACAAATTTCTTCTCCACAAGAAAACCTCTGGTAGCCACAATTAACACTTCTAATAGCTTTTTTTTTTAATTTGTTAGAAATGAATTTGTATAGTGTCTTTCAATGTTTTCCCTGATGTTTCCATTTTGCCCATGGAGAACATAGAGGGCCTTGTTGGTGTTAACATGAAGAAAACTTTCTTAGGTTTTTCGTAGCTTTTGGCCTTAATAATGTCTTATGTCAAAGAATCACAGAGTTTGTAACAGCTTAGAGATCACCACTGAATGCAGACAGTGATATTCATGGCTGAAAGCAGATTTTCTTTAGTCCATAGGTAACTGCAGGACTTTCCTATCAAATGTTTGTTGGTTTTGCTCCTCCTCAAAGGTGGTCCTTCTTTTTTGTTTCCAAGTTGTCGCTTGTAATTGTTGTAGCTGCAATAAAATAAAAAGAGTAGACACCGTACTTTTTGCATCTCTCTGAAGATCCATCGTGGCCAGTCTGAGAAAGGAACCAATAAAGCCAATTCTCTCAAGAACTTGGGCTCATTATCACACACGACTGCTGTGTTTGCCATGCTTGTTTTCCAGTAGTTCTGATATTTCAGCTGATGCGTTAGGAGTGAGGCCTGATTTGTAACTGGGTGATACATCACCAGCTTTCTCTTATTTTCCTTTTCTTAAATTAAAATATTTGTCAGGTGTCCTCAATTGCAGAGCCATTAACCAACTCACTGTTTTATCCAGGTGTAATATTGATGATTTTAATTTTTTAAATTGTAATCAGGAGGACGTGATAGAGGGGAGTTTTATTCAACTTGCAGACGTTACCAGCTTGGAGGAACCTGAATGCTGGATGGCAGGAGATTGAGGATGATTGGATATATGGTTTTGTTATAGATATGTAGCACTATTCTGAATGCATGGCTCTAATAAACAGAGACAAGATAAAAGTACTGGGCTTACTCAGGAATAATCAAGTGCCTAAAACTGGCATAGAAAACAGCTGTCTAGGTAGAAATTCAGTGGGAAAGGATCTTGGGCTGGTGCTCCAGAGAGGTTTTTCTTGGTGGCAGCAACATCAGGAATTTCAACCCTCAAGCTAACCTCCTGCTACCTTGCAGCCCTGGATCTGCTTCAGAACTACCCTGTTGTTTTTGGCAATTCATTTTCAGCTGGATCAGCAGCTCAGCTGACAGATGTTGAGTTGCTGGAGCTGTCAGAAGGGCCGCAGCAGGGTTATGCAGCCAGTTGCTGGGATCCCACCTTTCGACAAAAATGTCACCCTGGGTGAGTTTAAAGTAATGGTGAAGCTACGAGTTTTCTCCATGCTGGTGGCAGATGGGGCAAGAGATTCTAATTATGGAAATGAAAACTCAGCTCAGCTGTTAGGAAAAGCTTTTCCTTGACCATGGAATGTCAGAGCAGGGTGGCTGAGGATGCTGCAAGAGACCCTATCTGTGGGTCTTTAAAAGGCTCAGATAGAGACACGTGTGTTGGGAAACACCATGAGGGATTTTTCTGCCTGCAGGCAGGGAAACAGATTTAACTGGTCTCTGGGCGTCACTGCCAGCCCTCTGACTCATATTTCTTAATTATTTGTAGTGCAAAATGAGTAAAATTAAAGGTTTTTCTTAAGGTAAGAGGACTGACTGTTGCAGAAATCACCCTTTTACTGTTCAGTGTAGGCCACTGGCTTAGCCTTCTTGTGTTTGATCAGTGTGGGGGAAAGGGAGGGAGGGAGAGCATTAATCATATCAAATTCCTCTCTCAGCATTTTGACAATAAGATGGCATTTAGGAAGAACTTGGGTCATACAATATATATCTGTCTGTCATTAAAAGAACCACTTTCCAAGCAGTTTTATTAATCACAGAGCTTACTACAAAAAAGTGTCAGTGTGACCCCACCTACAGCATTAATCCAACAATGATATTCTTGATGGTTATCTTTTTCTTGATATGTCCCACTAGAAGATGCCAGTTTTGAATGAACATCCCTGTCTATTTCAATAGAAATTGCAGGACTGCTTTTAAGGTTTTTCTTTTCCCCCCCTTTTTTATGACTGTTTTGCTGTTTTTGTACAGTATGTTTAACTGTTCATTTTAATGTCTGGGATGACTGGTGAATGCTGATGGAGAAAAGAAAGGAGAAGTTTCCAGTCACTGACTCTCTAGAACATTTGCTACATACCCAATCTCTATTCTCATTTAATTATCACAACAATTTATCATAAAAGTTATTAATTGAAAATGTTAATCCTTACTGAGAAGACTTCTCAATCTTTGAAGCTGAGAGGTTTCATTTTGAGACTGTGCTAGAGTTTTCCTGTCCTCTCTGCTCTGCATCTTCATTTTTTTTAAAGCTCAGAAGTGACACTAAAATTGCCTCTCCTTTTTGTGTTTTCATTGAAATAAAGAGCTGAGGGAGCGGCAGGGTAGCAGTAAGGTTTTCCTTCTTCATATTTACCACAGATGCACCTTCCTCAGCTGCTGAAATTAGCAGTTCAGCCCAACAGACCTTCTTGATAGGCCCACAGCACCGAGATCTTTAGTGCTTGCTAGGACAAGTCTTGCTCTTAGCAGGAATAATTTGCTTGGATAACTGTTTGGATTCCATGGAGACTGGTGCCTGGCTGGAATACAGAGGCAAAATGATGCTGCAAAAAGCCCTGCAGGACTGTTTATTCCCTTTTCAGACAGAATTGATAATTACTGCTCCTGGTGCTATAGCACATCACTCCTTTTAATTCGTCCAATAAACCATGCATTGCCTTTAATTTCTTTTCCCATTCTTTTTGCTAATGAATGAACAAATATATTTTCTTTAGGTCACAGTGGTATTATTTCACTACATCTTGTCTGTGCACCACCTAAAACCAGCTGAACTGATGATATTCAGCACAGATAAGGCTCAGATATTTTAAGCAGTTTCTGATAGAATTTGAGGGGTGGACAAACTCCATCAGGAGGAGATTATTGGTATGAAAATCCAGAGAGGCTGTAGTGTCCTGCATAATAGTCACTGCAGCTCCTTGCAAAGGCAGTAGGATGTAGCTGATGGCAAACAGATCCCTCAATCTATGAATTTTAAAATGCAATATGAAGCATAAAACAATATATATCCAGGAAAACTGCAATTTATCTGCACTTTGTTGTCTTAACTCATGAAAACACAGCAGTATTACATCACATAAAGAGGAAAGTATGGCTTAGAATTTTCTTCCCTGAAATCTCAGATCAAGAGGCAAGTGTTCTTTAATGACAGTAGTCCGTGTAAATTCATTAATAAATAAGGTAAGGAAACATCTATATGCTTATTATAGTCTTATAAGTGTCAGATTCCAGTAAAACTGGGTGCTTTGATGATATGCTGAATTAAGTTGGATTTAAGCATCTAGAACTCTGCTTTTACTGAAGTGGATCTTTTGAGAATATTGGGAGAAAGTGACTGTAAAGATTTCTCAAGAACAGGACAGAATGAAAGGTTGCAAAGTTTTGGGAAATGTGTATCTTGTTGGCTGACAATGGAGGTACTGTGCTAGAGAATTGATCTTATTTTCTGTTGAAGAAATTTCACCTTGCATGCAAACCAGAACGTCAGGTAACTCTGAGCGTTTGCAGCATTCACTTAGAACACAGGACACTGTTCCAATGAGTGCTGTACATGCAGCCTGCATATTCCAGACTTGAACTTAGCAGGCTCTCCTGAAAAAAAAAAAAAAAAAAAATTAAAAGGGAACTGCTTTCTTTTTTTCCCTAGAGACTGGGGGAAAAGCTAAACATCCTTTTTTTAGTGTGCAATAATTAAGTAGGAGTTTTTTTTCCTGAAAAAAGCCTATTAAATAGAAAAGCAATGATAAATTACAACTAACCAGGCTATTCAAATACTCTCTCTACAGCAACAGGCATAATGTTGTATGGAAGCAAGTAAGAAAATAAGTGTCTGTGCTTATGGGAGCAGATTCTCACCCACGGAAGCTCAGAGGTGAATGTGTGCCTGGTGTGTGCCTGGTGTGCCCCTAGCAAAACCAGCATTTCTAGTAGCTTTTTGTTCTAGACAAGAAAATATTCTCTTTTTTGTGTGTCTGAGAGAGAGAGAGAGAAGTGAGTCCCAGTGTGGTGGGGACCCGGGGTCCCCAGGAAAGAAGGAGCGAAGCAGCACCGAAGGGCTGGGACTGCTGCACCCATGGTGGCAGCCAGAGCAAGGGAGGAGGATTTGTTTGTTTAGGCACAGGCTACAAATTTACCTCTGCCACTTTGGTTTAAAGAAAATAAACTGTGCTTCTGCCCACAACTACATAATTACATTGTACTCTAATATCTCTCGACTTCAAAATGACAGCTAAAGCAGATTAAAGCTGTTTACAGCCTATGGGAAGTAGTATGGTGGCTGCTGGCAATATTTCTTTCTCGCTCAGTAACCAAAGTCCGGTCATAAATCTATATTCTTCTTCAAGGAGGAAGGCTGTGATTAAAGGATTCCTCCTACAGCTGTGGCTTGGTGATAAGAGCTTTATGTTCAGACCCTCCTAAGCGACAAAAAGAAAAAAAATCATTTTTCATTAAGTTAGCTACTCTAATTTGGATGGGAGGGGGAGAAGCAGACGAGTAGTTTGGTCAATGGCTTACTGTAGATTTGGTGGAGAGCACTGTGTACAGTATTTCTGAGCAGCAGCTGGGATCTGAGAGATAGACTACAGCCCTTGTGCCACCTCATCTGTGCCCCTGCGCAGCGATAGTTTTCTCTGCAAGATGGATATTGTGAATTTAAAGAAGTTTCTCTTTTGAATACTTGTTAGCTGTCCTAGCCCTGTGCTAGAAAAGCAGGCTTACCCACCCGAGAAACTGCAGGCAGGAACCGGGGACTTGTCCTGCCAAACAAACATCCACACGGAAGGAAAAGAAACCCGAAAACCCAGAACTGCTGCTGTGCTTTTGTCCCCAGCAGAGGCCTTCATGGAGGCCAAAGGAGGAACTCGGGGAGCCAACTGAGAGGGCTTTAAACAAAGATTTGAAATGCTCAGAGCCGTGCCAGACGTCATTCAATCAGGCAGAACTTAAAATGAGCGCTTTTGTTAGAACTTCACCACTAGGAAAATAACACGAATGCTGAAAGCACCGAAACAAAACCCAGCAACCCAGAACGCAGCAATTCTGATGCATATTTTGCAGGGTTGGAACGTTTCTGATGACAGAGCACAGCGTGATTATAGTAGGGAGGCTAATTAAATTATACACTAAAATAATTGTGGGAATAATATGATGCCTGGTAGAAGAAACAGGAACAAACTCTAATCCCTCAGTAACTCAAGGCATGACTTATCTCACTGTGGCATATGCCCCCAGTTATGCTCTTTAACTCAGCAATGACAAAGGGTGCAGTCACAGATCTAGTGGCATGTTTTTATATTTTCTTAATTTTTAAATTAGAATATATTTATATTAGAATCTTTTGCTGGTACTAAGTTTTCAGTGTTTAATTTGCATAATAGTGCTGTGCAAAATGGGATGAGGGTTAATCAAAGGATTTTATCACTCTTTTTAATTATATTCATTATGCTGGAATAAGATGTAAATTTTAATTTCACCTTGTTAGCTAACGTTTTTCACCAAAAGTTTGGATTTGCAAATCATCTGGCATTTTTAATAGGAGCAGATGCTAGTGATTTTGAAGAACCTAAACGCCTCGAGTATGGTAGACATTATTAATTTGATTGATATGCAATTTAATACAACTTAGCAATTATTAATGCCATTTAGCATTGCTGTGGAGATTCAGAAAGGTAGCCTGTAAGCAAGAAGAGCAGTGCAAGAAAAGAGAAAGTTGTTTTTCCCCCCTAGATCTGCTTCTGAATAGATGTTCCTTTTAAGCTCACTACAGTAAACACTCTTTCCTTCTCCACGTCAAATTTTTAGCCCCAGCTATCACCTGGAAGGTTATTTTCCAGAGGCGTAAAGTTATCTCACCTTTGGAGAGGCAAGCAGTAAACCCTCTCATAGCCTGGAGACATTTACCAACAGTGTTTTATATGTTACGTTTATAACTCTTCCAGTCGCAGGGAAGCCAACTGAAAAACACACCTGCTAATGGAAAAGGACTATTAAAGCACTGCTGTGCACTCACCTTGCACTAAGCCAGCTGCACAGAGCCCTGCCATAAATCACACTTAAATGATTACATCCCACCAGAATCACTGCCCAAAGAGTACACTTCCAACCAGCAGGGAGGCAGTGCCAACAGGATGAGAAGTCCATTCCTTGGCAGAACGGCCTCGGGTGTGTACCCTGGGTCCATGTCAAACAAAGGGAAAAGGCCTTTTGGATGTGCTGAACTCGGCTGACTTCTTTCTGGGATGGGGACGAGGTCACTGTTTTCCAGGGCTTCCTGTTGCCAGAGGGTGATTCCTGGAGCAAGGGTGGGCTGGGCTTCCAAGCCAGGGGTAAACCTTAAGGGAGAGGGTGGTGGCAACTAGAATGGCCTAAGTTCCTTTTTAATTATAGGGGATCAAAACTGTGTGGCAAACAACCCACCCTAGCAGGGTGATCTGTAGCAGCTGCAAAGAAAAGGAGGCTGTCAGTGCTTTAGCCATTGCTTTGCATCCGAGTAAAATGGTGCAGCTTGGGCTGCACTGAGAAGAAATCAGAGGGATGGTGAGGAATGTGTGCCTAGTCCAGTGTTCTGGAGCATGTGCAGTGGAAACAGGGAATGTGAAATGTGGGTGAGCAGAGGGAGCTTCTCGGGTACCTGTGAAATGTCAGCTCTGTTGAGTAAAGCTGGAGGAGTGCAGGAGGGGAAGTCACCCCACTCGCGTTTTCTACCTGAGAAGGACTTGCATGAACCTGAAGTTGGAAATAAAGCAGATGGCAGTTCCTGAGACCAGAAAATCTGCAACCACTAACAGATGAAATAGTTTGCTAAACAAAACCACTGTTTTTTCTTCACTAACGCAGTTCTTCGTAATCTTTGCAAGTTGTAAATAAGTGCTTAATATCTGTCTGCTTAATGCTTTGATGGAATTGATCTGAATCCACACTGGGCTTGATCCAGGCACTGGCAGATATTTCCTCTGCTTTGTTATTTTTCAGACAGATTTGGGAGGACAGTTTCCTGCTCCTCAGAAGTTCATTTTTTACGTAGAAACCCAAGCTGGTTTCTGCCCTGCTCCCCTGGGATGCAGCCCCAGGTAGGACTAAAGGCTTGCTGATACACCAGGATTTGCAGAAGCACAGAGTCTGAGACAGGCTGTAGGAGGAAATCAGGAGTCTCCATTCCCCTACTCCCAAAAACATCTGAGAAAGCACAGCCTGTATATCCTGAGCACACACGAGAGGAATAAGTCAAAGGACTTCAATGTGGAATGAGAAAGCTTAGTGGAGGTATGTGAAGCTTTTGGGTTCAAGGAACCAAACGCTCCTAGCAAGCCCTAAGGAAAACATCCAGTGTGAGAGTCCCAGGGCACTGAATACCCAGAGCAAGCCCTGCTGCGCCTCAGACTCTCTTTTGCTCCTGCTTAGCAGCTCCATCTTTAGCTCTGCTTTCCAAACAGTACATTGCATTTGCTGTGGCTTTTCTGTTGGTGGGCAGTTGACACTGTCACGTCAAAGCAATGATTGATACAATGACCTGGCAATGTCAAAAAATAGGGGAAATAATAGAATTGTTTGATAGATGTTGAAGCCAAAACCCAAATGTAGAATGGGTAGGTGAAATTTGGGGTTTTAAGTGTGAGCAGATACTTTTTTGCATTATGCTTCAATAAAGCATTTAAAGATAGTCATGAATAATAAGTAAGTAATTTTATGCTGAATGACTGCAAAGCATAGAAATGTTCCCTCTCTCTCTTTTAAGTGTAAAAATTTCTTTCTCTAAAGGCCATATATTCCTTTCATTCCTGCGATGCAGCTTCTATTGATGCCAGTTTATGGTCCTGAAATTTTGGCTGAAGATTAAGAAGGAAGGCATAAGAGAGACCTTTATGGGTTTTTGTCTTCTGAAAATTTGAATCAAACACTTTCCCAAGAAAATGTGCTTTACATGTATTTTAAATTTGTTCTTTCACAGTAATGTCTCTTTTTCTAAGAAACTTGCATTTTGAAAATGTTGTGACATATTACATTAATTGAATATACAGCCTCAGAAACTGGGAGCACCTTTTCAATTGCACTGAATGCATCCGAGCAGGCTGGAGGCTCAATGCATAATTTCAAGCAGAAAAAGGGAAAAAAACCCCACCCTTTCTCATTAAAAGCAAGATCAGTAACACAAGAAAGCAGCAGTATCACTAGCTTTTATCCATTAAATGAACTCCTGTCATTGCAATTCCAAGAGTTTGTGAAAGAGAAATCTCGGCCTGACAGGCTATTCCAGTTTACAGTGAAATTCTTGATGTCCCCTAATTATAGACCTTTTTCATACAGTTATTATTCTGGAGCACAACTATGACATTGAGATAGTCACACGGAAACATAAACCTTCATTAAATAATTATGTATCCATGTTCCCCTTTCTAGATATTTCTCTTTGGGTTTAATTTTGAGACACCTCTGCAGTCATTTTTTTTTTTTCAGCTGACCACAGTTTCTGTCCCTATCTGAAAAGGCTCTTTCCATGCAGGGGATGCAGGAGCAGAATATACACCCCAGGGCTGTATTTCCAGGGCTCTTCAGTCTCCTTGGAGCAGCCACAGACACCTCCCTCACAAAACCACTTTTTAGGACAGTTAGTCAGGTTCAGATGCTTTTCTCATCCAGTTTCCCATGAGAAGCTGAAGTTGGGCTAACAGGTCACTGCAGCCTGGCAGGGTAGTCCCATTCCTGTCCTCCTGACTGACACTTCCACTGCTTCCTTTGAGCTGGCTCTCACCTCCTGCCCCTCTGTGACCTCAGGGATAAGCCAGCATCAAAAATATCCAACCCCAGCACCAACGCAAAAACGTGTGCGGGTATTTGACTGATTTGGCTGGTCCAGAGACAAAAAAAAGCTGGTGGCCTGCAGTGGAGCATGGTGCTCCTGTGGAGCATGGAGAGGGGATGGGAAGAGGGGCAGGGCCACAGGAAGGCAGCTGTGACACTCATGTTCCTGTGAGGCTGGCAAGCAAAATTCTGAATTGCGTTTCTTCAAAGGACGGGCAAGACAAACGGTATCTCAGCAAGATAGTTATATTTTAAACAGTGTTATCTAAATGAAAAATAACCTCCAGCCTGCAAGAGCTTGGTAAGAAGAGCTTCAATTTTCGGTGTGAGCCTGGCAATGAATGAGTTGTTTAGAACCTTATTGACAGCATTTGCATAGACACGGTGCTTGTGAGATTGCAGTTTGTCACTTGCTGTGTACATGTCGTTTTTTCTTTTGGATCCATGACAAAGTAAAATTATGAAGTGATAAGTTTCCAAAGTTTGTATTAATGATGGGTTGTGCAAATTCGTCTTTGTACAGAAGGGCCTCCTTAAATGTTGAGAATGTAGAAAACTAAAGGGACTTTTTGTAGGTCATTTCTCCCAGTTCCACCACTTAGTTAAGTTCAAACTGCCCAAACCCTTCTAGTACACTAGTAAGATTTTCCTGCATGAAATGCCATTATTAGACATGGTGAAGCCCCTATTTTCTCACTTAAACACAAAATATTTGATTCCTTTACCCTGGTATTCGTCAGCTCCTAGAAAAGTCACAGCAACTTATCTTTCTTATTGTTTCATGCACTGCCTAAACCCTATTTCTTTTCACCTCATTTTTTGTGGTGAAGCAGCATCACCATCAGCAGTTTTTAGTGGATGTATCAGAGGACTTTTATCAGGAAAGCTTAAGAAATGAGAGAAGAAAAGGAAAATAACGATGAAGAAACAAATCTGAGTTTGTCTAATTGTAACAGATTCTGTTGGTAAAAGGCCATGTTGTTCTTCAGCACTCTCAGAGTCTAAAATCTGAAAACGTGGGAAGATGAACTCCAATCAAAAAACTGCTGTTGGCGCGAGTGTGGATGTTTGGCACAAGGTCGCCGGGACATACTTTGTATTGGTGGCTTGCATTGGAGTCCTACACTTAAAAAATGCTTCTGGTCACAACAGGAAAGATGTTATCCTGTACACGTAAAAATCGTTATTACTTCCTTTTTCTGGAATCTCTGGTTGTGTTAGTTCAAATATTCTAATCCTCAGCAAAGCAAACTTTCCCTGTTAGTCAGTGAAATAACCTCTGGATTCAGGCATGGCAGGGCTTGTGCACTTGGAGCACCCTTTCCTTCTCAGGTGGCTTCACTTGACATGAAAGCCTGTGCCAAAGGGTGGATGGCTTTTCCAACATCTATTGAAGTTATTTGAAATAAAAATATAATTTCAAGAGTTTAACAATATAAAACCATAACCTAATTATTTATAATTCCCTTTTTATATTTATGATACTATATTAATAATGAAGAACTCATTTAGTATTAATATGGATGTTCTAAGTAGTATTTCCCCTGTAATTTATCATTCATTAATGTATCATTATTAGAAAGTATTTCCCTCTAATGTTTTAATGTTGCTATAAAACTGAGGATATGAATAAAGTTGAGATAAGAATTTACCTTTGCAGGTACCTAAAGACAGAGTGAAGGTTATTTTCATAGATTGATTTTGCAATTTGAAAGGGGATAAGTGAAGAGCAAAATCTAATACTTCTCACTCATGCCTGACACTCCTGGTAGAGACACAAAGGGAGGAAACCCCATATTGACCCTGGAACGAATCAGTGCTGTGGGACGTACAAAATAGTGTAGCAATTAAATTTGCATTACAGTTTATATACAACAGCTCATAATGTCAGCGAAAGTTATTGAATTTAAAATTCTATTTATTTCCTTAGAAGTTTAACCTAATATAATCCTATATTTTCAGCAGGTGATTTGGCTAATTTATCTCACTTTGATGTCCTCTTCCTTTCAATGGCATCCACTTTGTCATCTTTGTGAGGGACTGAAAGGAAGTCTTCATTTATTTTTCTGTTCTGTTATGGCCATATGCATGTTCCAGCAGACTATAACAGTCCTATGTTTTAGAAGATTACTGAAATACAGAAATGAATATTACTTTTTCCTGTATTCATCTTGTTGTTCTGATATTGCTGCAGTTTTCCAAGCCAAATCCCCTGCTGTTAAGCCCTGGATGAGTGGCTGTGTGAGAGAATGTTAAATCCTTCCACCTTTAATGGTATTATTTCAGACAGGTTTTAAACCTTTCCAGCTATTTGTAGCGCTCTTTTCACTAAGTGAGGAGCCACGATGATTTCCTGTCACGAGAACAATGTTGCTGTCCTGGCCATCTCAGCCTTTGAGGGTCAGTAAGAGCTGCGAGCAGCGGTGGCTGCAGAGCCCAAGGTGTTTTATAGGAGCTGTGAAAGTGCTCAGGAAGGTCTGGGTACAAAGCAGCAACACCTAGGGCAGCTGTGGGAGCCAAAGGCAGCCTCAGGCGCTCCCCACGGGGACAGGTGCTGTGAAATCTGAAGGGTCAGCGTGTGATTACAGCGGGTGGCACAAATCCATCACTAATATCCCCAGGAACAGCTCATGCCTGTCTTTCTAAACAGCACCAGGAGTACTCTGAGTTTGTCAAGTGGAGGGGACACTGTTTGTCCTGGTGGGGCCAGGTCCTGGTCCCAGGGCTGTTCTCCATGCTGCTGTGGATGTGTGGACAGTTTAACATGTGCTGTGTCCCTCCCACAGCAGCACCTGGAACAGTGGATATTCAGGACCACGCTGTATGGAAAGAGCCCTCTGGCTGCTTTTGGACCCCAGTGGCTCTCTGGAAGTTATCCCTGCTGTTGACCCTTCATGTTATCTGTATGTAACAGCTAAGCTGCTGTCTTAATAATATGAGTTGTAAGGGATTTGTCAAGCTCCAGCCGTGCATTTGTACACGTGCCACAGGGATGGGATCCAGGGACACACAGGATCTTGCAGTATATTCCCAGCAGAGAAGAGTTTCATGTCTCACTATAAAGGACTTATCAAATGCCTACATATCATTTATATCTGTGTGGAGTTTAGTATGAATGGTTCGTCAGACATTTACACTTTGTCAACAACCTCTACAAATGCATTTACTTTAAGTGTTGAGCATTTCATTATAAATGGCTTGCAGAACATATCTATAACCTTGATAACTCCATTCACTTTGTTAGTAATGGCTCCTTGAACACTTAAAGCATAACAATAGCCAAAATGCATATAAATATTTCATTGCAAATCTATTGTTACTTATTTATAACACGCTCACCAAAAGCATTACAGGATATTTATTAAACATTTATAGATTATTTTTGCTACAACTAGCATGTGATATAAATGTATTATTCATCTCACAGCAAATCATTGCTGGGCATCCCTTAAAAATAAAGCTGTAGCAAGAGGATTTGGGGTGTGTAGAATTTGAAGAGGTTAATTTTAACCACGTGCAACTGAGATTCAGCTTTGTGCTTATTTTTGTTGAATTCAATAAAAGAGGAAATTAGTACGCAGAAAAACAACCCTCAGTAACCAAAGACAGACTGAGGGAATGGTTGCCCTGACCCCCCTGGCCATTTGCCGTGCCCTGTCCTTAAGGTCTGCCAGTGGCTGCACACCAAACTCGTGAGACTGCAAAAGCTTCTTTTCTCACAGCTTTCCTGGAGGGTTGCATGGCTTTTGTCTGGAGCTAAGAATTTGGAATGAAGGCTGTTTTCTGTAGTCACAGTTTTAATTTGATCTGAATTATTTTTCTGCTAGTTTCCAGTACCCCCAGATCATTCACATCCTCGAAGCGTGGGCCAAGTGCACAGACTCGTCGTGTGCATGTGAGCACGTGCGGGTGTGTGAATTCTGGCAGAGAAAATGAATTTGGATATGTGGGTTGTTTTGTTTTTTTTTTCCAGTGCTTTATCTGATGCCTACAGTCTACAGACGGGAATCAAGACACCTTTTGAATTGGTCCTATTTTACAGAGAGGCCAATCTAGGGTTTTGATTCAGATGGCATTTGTACAGTGGCTCAATAATGCATATGAATAATTCTTTTTCCCTATGTAAAGTTGCTTGAATATTCAAATAAGTGCAAGAGCCCATCTCAGGTTGGTGACAAGATGCTATCAGCATATATCTACCTATTCTCTGACACAGCTTCCTCTAGCACTTTGCTCTTCAATAGCTGTAAATAGATGGGGTAATTTAAACTCTTACCTAGCTTTCAGGAGAGCTGGATTCCCCCAAAATGAGCACATCGTTTTACTGAAATGACCACGGGTATATGAAAGGCACAGAGTTTTAAACCTGTTAAGTTATTCCTTGTTGTTTCTGTTGTAATGCATCTATCCATCTATTCTCAAGTAACAGTTCTTCATTAATAATGCCTTTGTGTTACAGGCTATTTCTCCTGTTTTGTTCTAAATTATTACCCATTTAATTAATTTTCCTCTAATATAAAGGGAGGATAGACTTGAGTGTTTCTGCAAATGGGGGTGTGTAAGTAAAGAACAAGGATAATATCTCAAACTCATTTTCTCCTGGTCTCATGGTGTTTGCAGAACATTTGATTTGTTGCTAATACGGCTGAGTACAACACCACTTTATTTCTTTAGGGGAAGATATTAGAATAACTACAAAGTGGTAGGAGTACCTGCTTTTATTTGGTAGTCAGAGTCTCAGTTTCAAACTCATGTAAATATGCTGCAGACTTGCCTTGTTGTGTCACTGTCATACCCCTACAGCATCCGAACCCCACGGACGGAAACAGCCCGGGGTGTGTGGGGCAGAGTCCCCATGACACCAGACCCTTTGACCAATGCCTGACTGCATTATACGTGTTTGCCTTCTCAATAATGTTTATTTTGCAGTTCTGGAGTTATTTTGCAGTTCTGGAATTATTTTGCAGTTCTGGAATTATTTCACGCTGCCCAATGGCAGAATGAGAAAACCTGCTTTCACTGGGGAGGGAAATTCGGTAAACACATGGCTGCATAGTTTGTGCCTTCTCTGTAGAGCTACAGAAACTCTGCAGAAATGTTGGCAAAACGTGCAGTGCCTCATCTGTGTCCGAGGCACTGCTGCCTCCCCTCAGTGCCAGGACAGGCCAGTGTCACTTCTGGGGGAAAAGCCGCTTCTCCATATCCTTCTTCACTGAGTTACATCTGGATCCAGGGGACCTTGGGAAAGCACTTTTGTCACTGTACTTTATTATTTTGAAGCTCTTTTGGTTTGGAGGGGATATTTGTTTTAAAATTCTTCTCACATACTGTTTTCTTAAGCGCGTAACAGAAGCAGCACTTTGTAAGAAATCTTTAATTTGGCTTTCAGTATTTCAAGTGTCTGTTTAAGTGTTTGTATTTTGGCTGTGAGATTCAATATGAATCTAATAACACAGCCTGGCACAATTTGTTGCAAAAATCTACTGGTACAGTGACCACTTTTAACAGGTGTTGTTTCTTCAAAAATCAGTGAATGCTGTTAGTTTTGGTTTTTCTTTGGCATTTTCAAATGCTCATTAGTGTCTTCCTCAGGGGTCTAGGACGGTCATTATTAAAGAATGAGTTCTCAAGAGAAAAAGGCTCTGCTGCCAGAAGCCAACAAGTGACAGAAGTTCAGTAGTTGCTAGGCAAGTCACTTATTGAGGTGCTGCATGGATAAATTAGCTTTCAAAGTCTTAAGCTGAACATGTAAAGAACACAGGTGTCATGTGGCATATTCTCCAGAGGTTAAATTTAGGTTCCACTGCCAATTTTAAAAGGAAGGAAATGTCAGTTGGCGTAGAGCTGAGGTTGAGGGTTTGTTGCTTGTGCAAATTCCACTGACATTGACATTAACTGACTCTGGAAGATAAACTATGGATCTGCTCTAGCTGTCCATGATTTCATCTGTATTGCTTGTTAGTTCTCCAGTTTGTTCCAGCACAATACCAATTTGCTCCAGTTGACTTGACAAGCTTTTGTTTTGTGCCTCTTATTTCTCTGGAGATAATTTATAATCCCAGCTCCATCCCCTGTGTGATTGCACAAACAGACAGGTATTATTTGTGCTGTTTGTCAGCATTGGGAAGTGATATAACATTGAAGCAGTAAGTATACAAACCTAGATTTTAGCAATGTGAGAGTCAGGTGTGAGTGTCTGTAATACAGTAGAAGTGTTAAACCTCAGAATAGTCATAGATATTTTATTTTTGAAGAGAAAATTTTTCAAAATGAGCACAGAGATTAAATTGAAAAAAAAATTCCCACTTTTTACTTAAAATTTTGCTTTGTTTTTACCTAAACTTAAGGTATCCATAGGTTTTGTTTAGATAGAAGATTCTTTCGACACTCCTCTGTGGAATAGACACACATTTTCCTATAAAGGTGACAAGTAAACCTCTTAGTGCTGTTTTGAACTCGCTTGAACCTGCTGCTTGATCCCCTCCCTTTCCGTTCTGGGCTTTGTCCAGGTCCCACCTTTAGCCAGTGGGAAATGTCACATTTATTCAATTAGGAACTGGGCCATGCCTTGCCACCCCCACCAATTGCTGTTTTAATTGAAAGCATCCCTAGAGCTGCTTCCCTCCACGGTGTTCACTTGTGTGGTGTCCTCGGGAACAAATCACTCTGGTTGTTTAATTAAGGCAATATTGAAGTAAAGCCCCCTCTGGGGGTGGCTGGGGACAGCTTGTGCTGAGCCCTTTCAGCGGTGACACGGGGTGAAAGGCTTGCTGTGCTCCCCGTGGCACTGCCACCAAGCCAGCCCGTGCTCATGTGCAGATGTGTGAATATTTGCTGTATTTTCCATGGGTTTTAATTCTTTTGCTCTGGCTTTCATGGACTCGTAAGAGATCTGGCCTGTCTCGAGCAGTACAATCCCACATTCCCCACATCCAGGCTTGTGCTTTGCCTGGGCACAACAAAGCATCAGAAATGTCCAAGTAAGCGAGGAGAGACAAATAAATTAAAATGCAACACCCTTGAACAGCAGTATCTGGATGCAGCTGCCTCTTCCCCTCAGTCTGAACCCCACCAAAAGCAATTTGAATCTTGCTTTTCATCCTCATAGGTAATCACAGACCCAAGGCTGCAACCCCTCGAGCAGCAAGGGAGGAAAAGCTATTCCAGACTCCACAGAGGTCACCTTTTTGATAAAAGCACAAAACAGCTAATTAAATTAGCGTAATAATTGTACCTAGCCAATTACCTATTTCCTACCTGTACTCTGGTCTTAATGAGCTGAGTTAATGAACTATAATGTAATTAATACCTGGGGAGGGGGGGGGAGGAATAAAAGAAATGGTAGTTTTCATATATGCAAGCCTCTTTGGTAATGGCAGGGGGGAAAAGGGTTCAAGATTGTTGAAAGGAAAACGTTTAGTGAGGAAGAGAGGTTTCAGGCTTGAGTCCTGCTGAGGCCCTGCCTGGAATTCTGCCCCTGAAAAGTATCCCTGTCGTTACAGAAATACTTAAAAAAATACTCATTAATGCTTTTCTGAGACCATTCTTGTAAAAGCTGTGAAGGAGAAGGATGATTTAAATGAAATTGCAGCTCTAAGGTGTTCTTGAGTATCCTGCAAAAGCCTGATCCACCTTCCTGGTGTATCACAAAGGCTGATTGGTGTTGGTCTGATTTTGCCTTTGGGTTTGTGGCACATTTGGCCACATCCTGGCCAGCACCCCAGGCCCTCCGTGGCAGCAGTGGGGGGTTCTTGGCAAGCACGGGGCTGTTCCAAGGCTCTGGCTTTTGTATCCAGTGGGGGACAATGACACAGGTTACTGAACCTGCTGATGGAGCCTTCGTGTGGAGACTGCTCCAGTAAAGTACTAAAAGGCATAGGGAGAGAGTAAAGTAAAACTGAGACTCCTGCTGTGAAAATTCAGGATTGTTTTCTCTGAATTAAGTTATGCTGAAGCTATTAGGGAGACAGTGCAATAGATTCATTAACTGTACCATTCCAGAGCTGCTGGAAAGCAATTCACATTTCAACTTTAGTATCTTAAAATCCAGCACTGGTTTTAATTATTAATAGGCTTCATGCTATTATCATTTGCTTGCATATATATATTAACCATTACATGGGTTTGCTAATTTTTTGCTTCGTTCAAAAATAAATAAATAAACCGTGACAAGATGCTCAGAGTCCTCAAGAGAATATGTTCCCCTCTGATGGGCAAGTAACATCTGCGGGCATTTCGCTGGCTTAACAGCGTGTCTGTCAGAAACTTGGTGATTCAGAAAATTTACTAGCACTCACCTAATGATTAATTAGCCTTCTCTGTAAGGAATGGGGTCTCTTCATTATGCACATTGTCACCAAGTGTTTCATCTGTTTGCTGTAACACGTATGCTGGAGACTTAATAAGTGGAATTCCAGTAGCCAAGAAATGAGTTAAGGTTGTTTTTGTGAGCAGAATTGGTGTTTGTCCCTAATTATTTAAGGAAATCTTCAAGGATTTTAATCAACACAGGTCCGTGTGGTATTCTAGAACAACTGTTTTGTGTGAATAAAAATACTGTAGGAGACTAATTTTAACTAAATTTAGTTAGCTGGAAACACTCTACATTAGATTAAAGACCAAGATAGGAATTATTTAAACAGTAACAATAATTCATCTATTTGTAATATGGACTATCTGAAAATGTTTTTTAACGACAACTTTATTTGTAAGGCATGTTAAGTGTTCCACTTGGCAAACCCTAGGCACGGTCTTGTGTTTCATAAAGTCTTCAGCTGTGAGTGCGGGGTCTTTAATGCGCTGAAGGAAAAGGTCAAACTGACACTTCAGGATTTAAACCAAAATAATTTATCATCTGCACACAGATTGAGGCAAAGATTTGTTCTTGGGGGTCAATACATCCAAATCTGGCATGTTTCTTATGACAAATCTATAGTTTGTTAACTATCACCCCAGTTTGAACTTTTAGCAGCTCACTCACAGCACCTGTGTCTCAGCAGCGCAGTTAAGGTTGATCTTTCGCACCTGATGAGAGTCCACAACGCAATCCCTCCAGCTCAGGTGCGTGGGACGCAGATACAATTGGCGGCTGTAAATTGGCAAGAGAATTGCCCAGTGACTTTAACTAATGGCAGCAGCTGAGTCCCCTCAGGCCATGGCAGGAGATGATTGCAGCAATCGTGGCTGTCCCACCTTCCATCCTGCACGAGGTGCTCGGCTGCTGTCTCCTCTGAGGAGCAGGACGGAGCTGCCGGTAGTTCTGTGTTTCCTCCTGAAACGCTCTGTGCTCTGATAGATGGTTATTTGCCATCTGAACTTCCCCCTTTCCTATCACCATGGAGAGAGGGGAAGTGAACTCCCATTTTCAAGCAGCACAGCTGCAGGAAGAAGGCGTGCCCAAGGTAGGATTGGGGTTTTGGGAGGCTTTTTTGTTGGTGCTATTATTGGATGATGCAGGGAAGCATTTCTTTTGCTCTGCTGAAAGGCATTTTATCCACCTCGTGTCTGTGTATGCAGAGGATTCCCCAGCCACATTTGCTGCTCTTGACCATGTTCTGGTCGCTTGCAGTCGTCTCCCATTCCATCATTCCCTTTTGTGCTTCTTACAAACGCACCAACCAAGCAAGAAAAGGACATGGTTTAGTCCCTGTGTCTGTAGCCGGGGGTCAGGGGCACAGCTGGCTGAGTGACCTGCCAGGGTGCTGCTGTAAGGAAACAGAACCCAGTGCTGAGGTAGGATTTGAATCAAAAGACAAGAGTTACTCCACTTGGTCTCTTTGTTTATCCCCATAAGTATCTCCTCTGAAAAGGAGAAAAAGAGCCACACAACCTCTGTAAGAGCTTCCCCAGAGCCACCTAAACTGGCCATGAAGTGACCTTCTCCTTGATGCAGACTAAAGAGGAGACTTGGGACATCCCCTTCACTCCAGAGCTGCTGGTGGCACTGCAGTCCTGCCTTACCCAGGCTCGGTGTAGGGAGGGCTTCAGCCTGGACGAGGACCCAGACTTGTAGGGGAAACTCAAGTGGTTAAAGAACAGATGCATGCAAGCTGTGTTTCACTTTTCTAAATTAAAGTGCTTATTTTACTGGTGTTTTTTTTTTTTGTTTTTTCCCCAAAGATTAAGATAAAATCATTCGTTGCTATAAAATTAATATATTTTATAATTTTTGTGGCAAATGAATTTTAGTCTTGGCACTGGTTTGTTTGCAGGAGAAATCTGTGGTGTTGGTTGTGGGGTTTCTTGTGGGTTTTTTTCTCTCCATATATCCAATAAGGAACCAGAAGAATTCCATGTGACTTGCATATCTAATTAAAACTATTCAGCACAGCCTGAATTTACAATTTTGATTTCTTGCAGTAATCTGCTTGTGAACAATCTAGAGGCAAGGAGTTATTCATAGAAACTGTTGAGTAAATAATTTTCAGATAATGAAAACATTCAAAAAAGTCAAGATAGTTAATTAGTGAGCAGAAGAAATTAAATTAATTGAATGAATAATTCATAATGAATTATTTGCCCAGCTCTATTTTACATAGTGTAGAAGGTCTGAAGAAGAGCCAGTGTTTGAATTACCTCCAAACAGAAACCACATCTCTATTTCTGCTGTGTTGAGGTTATTTATTGACGTGTAAAAACAAGCTGGGTGAGCCAGTCTATTTAATCATCTTACTCTTTTTGCTCTGTAACGTGAGTCATGCTGGATTTGAGACCATAGATGCTTTGCTTGCAAATGTGCATTAGGGAATATGTGTTACAGGGTTCTTTGTTTTTTTAAAAATAAATTTAAATAGTGTGAGAGAAGCATGATTAGAGCAGAAAATGCTCTGTAAAAGCTATAAATTAAGTATATGCTACTGTAGCAATGGTTGCAGTTGACATATGTCACAGCCTTGGCAAAGCAGTCCTGGGTAATTTCATTTTGCTACTGAACAGAACTGTGTCCAGAAGATACTTTGGTGGAGCTGAATTTGTTTGCTTGGGGTTGGAGAGGGGTCTGCTGCTGCGTTCTTTGCTTGTTTGGTTTTTGGCTTTTTATTTCCCTTAAAAAAAGGGGAAGCTTCACTCCTCCTCTGGCAGGAAGGGTGGGAACTTTTAATGGCAATTAAATAGTGAAATATTTGAAACCTAAATTAGTGTTGAAGAGCTGAATGTGGTTCTGCCCTGAGACCCAGTGGGCAAAGAGTGATGAGAGCTCACCTTTGTGTCCTTCTGCCCTTGTTTCCCTCCCACAGTGCTATGGAGAAGCACCAAATGTCTTATCAAAGAATGGTTTGGGTTGGGAGGGACCTTAAAGACCGTCTCATTTTAACTCCTCTGCCATGGGCAAGGACACCTTCAGCTATCCCAGGTTGCTTCAAACCCTGTCCAACCTGGCCTTGGACACTTCCAGGGGCGGGGCAGCCACAGCTGCTCTGGGCACACTGTGCCAGGGCCTCCCCACCCTCACAGGGAAGAATTTCTTCCTCGTATCTGATTTAAATCTACCCCTTCAGTTTAAAGCCCTTCCCCCTTCGCTACATGAGAAATCCCTGTTCAGCTCTCTTGGAGCCCCTTTAGGTACTGAAGGGGCTCTGAGGTCTTCCTGGAGCCTTCTCTTCTCCAGGTGAGCACCCTCAGCTCTCCCAGTCTGGCTCCAGCCCTTGGAGCATCTCCGTGGCCTCCTCAGGACTCGCTCCAGCAGCTCCACATCCTGGTGTTGGGAGCCACAGAGCAGGATGCTCCCGGTGGGGCCTGGGCATCGGGAGAATCCCCTCCCTGCCCCTGCTGCCCACTCTCTTCTGAGGCAGGCCAGGACACCGGGGAGTTCTGGGCTGCCAGTGCCTGTGTTGAGCTTCTCATCAACAAGCACCCCCAAGTCCTTCTCCTCAGGGCTACATAACAACACTGAAAGGCTTTCAAAGATTCAAATTCCTATTCTTTGTAAAGCCACAACGAGAAAACCAAACTCTGACTGTTTGATTTGAATGTTTATGGAGAAGTGAATAAAATATTATAATTAGATAGGAGGCACATCTACTCTGAGCTGTAAGTTCTGGTCTTGAGGAAACCTGACTTGAGGTGGAATTGCATCGTGCAGCAATGATCCTCCTACTCTGAGTCTGATGCAAGAATATCCCAGGAAAGTTTGTACTTCTGTTATCATCTCTGCAGAGAAATAGGCACAGATTAAGTGATCTGTTGGCCCACACTATCTGCAGTAGGAGTGGAAATGACTGAGGGTTTTTTGATTGAAACTATGGCTGTGCAAGTAGAGATAAGATAATTACAAAGCTGAGTAATACTATCCAGCACCACCCAGTATTGTCAGATAGGCCTTTGTTATTCAGTTTTCTCTGTAAACTGAGCAATGCTAAATTACAGTTGTAAATCCCCAGTATGTGTAGATATTGATAATATATGCACAGACATAAGGAAAGGAAGAGATTGCAAATTTAGTTAACTGTATATAAAACATTATTTTCTTGGGTACTTGAAAATGTTGGAGGGATTTGAACAGCCCTGGGAAAACCAGACTGTGTTATAACAGATGGACATTTCCAAAAATGACTGTTTGGGTTCAAGATAATTAAAGGTAGTTCCCGTTTTTACCCGGAGTGATTCACTTAAACCACAGCATGGACAGATGCTATGATAGAATTGCATCTGCCATAGTTTCACTTAGCTCCACTTCCTGTGAATCCGGTTAATCCAAAGTTGGGCTTCCGCTAAGGGGCACTGCTAGGCTAAGTGTTGGGCTAGTTTTTGCAAGATTAGTAAATTTGATTCTGATTATGAAGTGCTGACAAGTTCTAACTGAGGTAAAGGAACTGAAGTGCAGAGTCAGAAAATCCAGGCCACTAATGGTTAAAATCGGGCCACAAATGATCCTAACTTATGTTTTATTTCTATATAGTTCCAAAGGCAGGTAGCTCTTTATTGCCAACATACTTAAGCCCTTGGAACCCTCCCTAAGGCTTTCCCAGGACAGGAATCACGCAGCAGGTGGGTTCTGTTATCCATTTACTTCAGGTCATCTCCACACCAGCAGGTACGGAGCACGAACTGATTGGATAAGAAATACATGCTCTGACTGCAGGTGGTTGGAGGGGATGCGGCAAGAATGAAAAATCTAATTGTTACCGGTTGTGTTAGGGAGCCAAAGCAGGCTAGGATTTAAAAGAAGAGGTTGTTGTGCATCGCTGAACAGCCATTTAGATTTGACTGCAATAGCACAGAGTTTGTCATGGTGGTTTAGTTAACATGTTCGGTTTTGATGAAAAAGAAAGTGTCTTTGATCGCTCTGCAGAGAGAACAGTTTATATTCGAACTGTGCAGGTAGCTAATTCTGTAAGGTCATGTTCAGTGCCCCCCTCCAACGAAAAGTTGCTGAGTGAAGCAAAACCAGAAAACCCATGGAACTAAATGGAGAAAAATGATTAAGATGTTCCCAAGAACACCATCTATTTCCTTCACGTTCAGGATTGTGGATTCTGCCACCCTGGTTTACAGGATTGTTGCCTAAGATGTCACTGATAGCTCAACAGAGGGAAGAATATGCTAAACTGGTTTAGACAGCCCACGACTCATCACAGGGAAGATTTCACACAGCCCTTTTCAAACCATGGCAGATCTTGTAACACTTTAGAGAAGAATTTTGTCTTTGTCACTTTTAAAATGCCTCATGTGCTGAGGCAGAGGCCAGGAGGAGGGAGGAGCTCTGCAAACAGATTGCTCTGGGTCCCATCAAACACGGCTGGGGCAGCTCCACTGGCACGTTCCTGATGTCCAGCCCTGGCCAATGACAGCTGTGCCCTCGACAGCTTTCCTGCTGTGGTCACCAGGCCTGCTCCACACTGAGAACAGACTTTCTGCAAGCCAACAAGCAGCTGTCAGGTGGCAACCACCACAAGTTGTTGTCATCTTAGCCAGTCTTTGGTTAATTAGTCTGGGATGCTCACCGTGTAGTTGAGTGAGACATCACAAAGAGATAGAAGGTGGCAAAGTGAGGAGGGAAGGTGTCGCTGGAGGAAGGTTTAGTAGTCACTCTGTTTTTACTCTGGATAAAAGACACATCATCTTTCTGAAGGCTGAGCTGTCCCTCAGTCATGTGGCCTTCTCCAGTAGTAATGCACCTACTGCTCCTTGTCTGCTACTGCTACAGCTTTCGTGTGCTGATTTCAGTCCTGCCTCCCTGTCCAAACATGCCTTCCTCCTGCAGTGCTGAAACACAGAACTCTGGAGTTTATGGCATGCTGAATCCTGAATAAATGATAGACAGGAAAATAGCAAATGGGCCTGAAAACCCCCACTGCCTGCTGATGGCAGTCCTCTCCACTTTCCTGCCCATTGTAAATGCCGAGTGTTCATGGAGCTGGTAGGCTGTCAGTGCTGTGACAAAAAGCGACCGAGCATTTTGGAGCCGTCCTCCCCAGAAGGATGGACAGAGTGTGTTTGCCAGGAAATCTTGCATCATTTCTTCTCAAGAGATGATCACGGACATGTTCCAGGATCAGGCTGTAGGTACAAGTGTTGTGATGGTCACCAAGACAAGGGGGAAGATGGCATGGGAGCTTAAATGCCCCTCACTGATCAGTCTAATAGAAACAGAGGTATGCCCTCCCTTTATGTATATTTCTCTTTTTTTTTCTTTCTTTCTTGAAACAAGTCACCAACTTGATTCAAGCTTAAATATATATATTTTTTTTTAAATCTACAGTGGGACTAAACTGAAAGAACATTTTTCAGCTAAACTATTTTGAAATTGTTGTGAAGGGAATAGCTAAGCAGTATATCATGGCTCATACCTGCCGATAGTGTCATTAAGTAGTTCAGGGTTTCCAGTGTGCTGTGTATAGATATATCTATTTATATAATAATATTATGTTGTTGTTGTTACTATAAATGGCCTCAAAAGAGCACAGAAGAAACCCTGACACACTGTAAAGAAAGAGGTATGTTTATTGCAGGTTTGAATTTCACCAGGAGAGCCCAGAGTTGTATCTGGGTCTCAACAATAATAACTATCTTAGTTTTTCTCCCCCTTGATACCAGTTTCAGAGCAGTGCCTGCACTTAATTCTTAATGCTCTGTTTTAGTTTGTATGGTCTGCATTGATTTAGTAGATCTCACAGATGTAAATTACAGAGCCTAAGTGACTGGGGCAATAAGATTGTTTTGTGGGGTTTGACGTTTGGTGGTTTTGTTTTGAATTTAAATAATCCTGTATAATCTTGTAGTAAGGTGTATTTTCCTAAAAGAGCATTGCCAGGTGGGGTGGGCAGGCAGCAGGGTTGCTCTGGTTTGGGCCTGCTGGCATCTGGCTCAGGGTGGTGGGAGAAGAATTGCTCCTTTTCCGTGTGGCACAGAGGGCACCCAGCCCCAGGGCTGCCCAAACACGGGTATCCAACTCGATTCCAGGCGCTGCCTGGTACCAGCTGCCACTCGAGAGAGGCGTGTGGCACCTGTAGGTTATGTGTCCTATTCAGTCTTTGGGAAATCCCTGAGAGGATGAGGTACAGGAGGGAGGGGGAAGAGTCTTCCACAAAATCTAGACAGTTCTCATGGCAGGACTGGAAAAAGGGCAGCCACTGAGCTAAGGCTGTGGGGCAGAGTTGTTCTCAAACCTCTGGGTCTGTCTGAATAGAAACAGATGCAAGCCTTTACCATATATTTGATCTTTCAGAGACTAAACATGAGGTCTCAAAAATGTGTTAAAAAAATAAAGTTCATAAAAAAGGAAAAAGGATTGCAAAGAGTATGGGGGTTTGTTCCACTACAGGATGAGGGTCAGGTTTTTTAGGTGGTTTGGTTTTAAATGGCACTGTAGATGTTTTGTGTATGATTTGTCAGTGGTTTTGACTACAGTGGCAAAAAAACTACTTATATTGGCCTGTTTAGAAATTAATAGTGTAAAGGCTTTAATCTATTTATATGTAAAACCCACAGACTAACACGAGACTGCAAGCTGCTTTCAGAGTCACAGAAACCTATTTGTCATCTGTCCTAGGAGTTCCACCCAACCCACATCTGTACTATTTTTTTCTCAGCTGTCCCAAGTAGCCTGGTAGGAAACTTTTTGTTGGTCTGTTGAATAGTTTCTGAGAAGGATATTTTTCAGAGACTGATTTTTCTTTCATTTACTTTCATGGCTTCAGCAGAGGTTGTTTTTCCCTCCCTTTTTGCTGGCAGGGGGCTGTTGGTTGCTGCGGGTGGGTTTGCACGGGTGACTGGGGGGAGTGGGTTGAGCTGACAGTTAATCAACAGCTGGCGTCGTTCCTCCTTCGCTGCTCTGTAAAGGGCACGGTGCTGAATCAATTAAAGAGAATTCCAAATTGGTTTCAGTGAGCAGTTCATGTAGAGATATGGACTCTGGAGACTTTGTTCCTCCAGCCTTGCAAGTCTTGGCTGTTTACCTCGTACCTCTTTTCCCCAAGAGGTGTGAGACTGAAGTGCTGTAGCTGGTGCTGATCCAGAGCGTGGGAGCAGAGATATTGCAGGATCCTTCAGAGGGGGGAAGAATCCAAACGGTGGCAGTGCAAGTGAAGAATCGCTGTGCCTGGCAGTATAAGTCTGAACGTCTTTTTGGGACTCACTTGTTGAGACAGAAACAAGGCCGAAGCACTGGAGTGTTACCTGGGTGTGTATTTCACCCTGAAAACACTTTGCAGAGCCAAAGCCTGGTAAATGTAGGTAAAGCTGATGAGAGTAGGGATGTGGTAAAGGTTTAAGGACTTCCTCCAGTAAATTTTGAAGTTTTCTGTGGGACTTCAGATGCCTATTTGTGCAGTTTCAACTTATGTGCAGGCTGACCTGACATATAAGGGGAAAGGTTCACACTGCATTTGCGACAATATCTCAAAGGATTCCAGTGTTTCCTAGGAAATTCTGGAACATCTCCAGGTGAAGAAATAGTGTATTATGTCTGGGTGTTCTGTCTCTGGATCAGCTGTCTATGCTGGCACAGCTTACCAAAGGAGGGGGGAGCTATGTGGGATATAATAAATAAAATAAATAAATGACTGCTCTCAAAACCAGAAAATGATTGACCGGATATAAACCCAAACTTCTGGGGCACAGTCAGCTTGGACAAAACATGCTCGTGTAAGACCAGCTGGCTTAGTGCTTGAATATTACTTTATCAGTCTTGGCAAGGTGGTCAATATAGAAATAAAATGATGACAGTGAGAGGAGAAAGGGGTTTGTCTTTCTGATGTTTGGGAAAACAGGAGTTCCCTCCTGAAGGGTTTCATCATGCACTCTGATAGCAGCTTTCGTTATTCATCCAAGACAAAGTGTGCATGTTTCTCAGATATTTTTATGTCCCCCTTTCCTAACTGAGTAAGAGTTGTTTTCTCTATACCTACCATATATTGGAATGTATTTGACCTATGAAGAAAAAATAATTGGAAGTCTATTACCAGGTATGTTAATGACTTGATAAAGTTTTGAAATGCAGCATCTCAAATGCCATACTGTTTATCTAGTTCTTAATACCTTTGCTATTCCTATTGCTATTTGATGATCAGTTTTTACTGGAATATGTTTTGCAATTACAGTAAGAGATTTAATGTTGCTTTGAACTCTGCCAAAATCTGATTAGATTTTCTGTTTTGGCCTAAGTCATTTCTTTGTGCTTCAGTTTTCTCTATATAAAATGCTCAGATTGTAGGGCTTTAGACTGCAGATCCTGGTAATTAACTGCAAGTCTGATTTTTAGTTCAGCATAAGGTTAACCAGCTTCCATAAAGCAAAATGCTATTTATTCAGAATGAAAGGATTATAGGGAAGACATAAAGTAACAAAAAAGTAGTTTATGTAGTCTGAGTTGCCAGGAAGTCATCAGCACTGACACAGAGCTCCTAATAGAAAAGCAATAGGTAATACCCCCTCAGGGCTCTTAGGAGTTCTGGTGGCAATTCCACATCACTCCCAGATCATGGAAGAAACTCCTCCCTGCAGGTTCACTGTCTACTTTTATCAGTCATTGTGTAAATTCCTCAGGAAACAAACTCTGCTGCTTCTTACATCACTATGAAGAAATAGTTCTCCTCAGTTAACTCCCCACCTGCAGGAGGGCCCTGAATTCCTGCTGCAATGTTGCAGATGGGCACAAAGGGACCTCTACCACTGCTGCTGACTTAAAAACTCAGAGAGTGACAAAGCTGAGCTGGGAAGAGAGTATTTAAGGACATATGCCTGTGCTTACACCTTTTTCTGGACCATTCTTCAGCACCAGGGAGGTGACTGAGCCCTGCACTGGGTTTTGGTCTGACCCTGTATGGACATTTTTATGCTCTCAGCAACCAAGATACATCTAACAGGTTATTTTGCAGTTTTCAGTGGTACAGCAGATATCAGTATTTCTGTACCAGGCTGCTCAGAAGACTTGATGGAGGTTGTGTTTGGTCCAGCATAGTAAGAAACAAGCCCTGGCCTGGAGATCTTTACAGGCCAATTTGACAAGAATGACAAAGGTTAGGAGGGAAATAAGAGCCAAGAGCAATGGTGTGATTTGTACAAAGATAAACAGCCAGAGACGGGAGAAGCCTCGGGTTCTTGCTGATTGTTTATTCTGTAGGTCAAACAGCTTAGATTTTATTTCTCTGTTGCAGCTTCTTTTATATTTACTAAGAGCTCTACTTCAAAATTCTAATGCATCTCCACTTGTAGCCGTCACCTTTTCACATTTATTTACTCTCTTCTTTATTAATGAAAGCCATAAAGTTCAAATTATATCATCTCTGTTAGGATAGGTCAGACAGCATAATGTTTTTGTTCTTTCCTTGGATCCTGATTCAGTTCTAACTATCAGCATGTGTTTTAATCCTGGTATTGCTCAAACCCAGTATGTTTTCGGTGCCTCTGCTAGGTAGAAGGTTTCTGTTAAGTTGAAGGTACTCTGGTGTTGTAGGACTGAGCAGTTACTCAGCCTCACTGTGCGAGGCACAGTGCTGAGCCCTAGAGAGCTTGGAAAGCTGTCTCTTCATCCAACATGAATATCTAATTCTTCATGGATCTATCTTTCACTGCAGAGAGGTACAAATATTCTCAGCAATCCTGCAAGCATCCATCGAATAGACAGGAACTTTCTGAAAAATTAGACAGGTCATTTTGTCAGTTTTTCGGTTTTGTCTTTTTTGGGGTTTTTTTTTGGGTTTTTTTGGGTTTTTTTTCTTTTCTTGATTTGTTTCTATCCTCCAATGACTTGACTTTTTCTGTTTATAATTCTTTTTTGCCTTCTCCTCCTCCTGCTGTGAAAGACTACCTGCCTGTCCCCTGGTAATGTGTAGAATTTATGCCAGAAGCTGCTTCTTCTAAGATGTATCTGTACAAAAATTCTCAGGTGGGTATTGCTCTCCCTTGATGTGTGTAGTCCTCTCTGCAAAAATAAGAAAATCATGCTCTGTCATTCCCGAAGACCAAGACAGATCTCTCTTTTTTTGAAGAATATATTTTAAATCACAGTCACTTTGAATTCCTGTATTTCCTTTGTACCTGCACACTTCCCAGTTCTCCTGTCTGACAGCAGCAGGTAAAGCTTCTCCCCTCTAACCTTTGAAGCGAGTGAGGGAAGAAGTGAAGATGAGAACTGAGGCAGTGATGGGAAATGGGGTGATGAGAGGACAAGGTGGCCTTGGCTTGCTTGGAGGGCTGTAAAGACACAAAGCAGCTCCAGTGCAGAAGTCTGGTTTTCAGTATTGAGCTCTGGTGGAATTCCCAGCTATGCCAAGCACTGAACAGCACAGAACAGACGTGTCCTCCTTGCAGGTGAGAGGCAGCAGAGACCTTTGTCACTGGGCGTGTGTGGAATAAAAAACTGGGTGTATGCTAGGGCATGAATCACAATGATAAAACACTCTTATTCATGCTGCCCCCAATGCACATTGAGATCATGGTTTGAAATAGCTGGAAAAGGACTAATTTATAACAGTCATAGTGGGGAATCAGCTATAAGGACAGCCATGTGATGACATGGACACGCTGGTGTTGGTACCTCTGTCCTTCAGGCTGGCTGAACACACAGGAGTGTCAGAGCAACGTTCAGCTCCAGGAGAGCTTGCAAGCATGCAGGCAACTGCAGTCAGAGAATTAAGTTTAATTTGATTTCTGCACTGCCAGTCTGGGTACACAGTTGTCACCTGCTTAAAAATGGTAAAAAGAGAAATTGAGACCCTATTATGATATTGAGCGCTTGATCAAACAGAAATACTTCTGGTCTCTCTTCATACACACCAAAAACCCCAGCAGAGGAGGAAGCTACTTTATATCCTTGTCACTACAGAAGAAAAGAAGGCTTTGCTTTTTTTACTTTTCTGTCTTTGAGTTAAAAAATTCTGGGCATCAGAGGCTTGCTAAAATATTTGGGATTACCTTGGTTTAAATAATAAATAGTAGCAATGATACTTGCTGCTTTACAATTAAAGTACTTCTGTCCATTAGTAATGATATTTCAGATCTATCAGTTAACAAAATATGATGCCAAAGATGCTCTCAGCAAGATGAAATTTTTAAGTTCTGGAGTAAAATCTGACATCTTCCTTGGCAATGGCCCCACCGCCTCCTTGCTTAGAGGTGAGTCACAAACCACCTCAGTAAAGTGTGAGTAAAAGATGTTGCTCCAAGACACTGTAAAGACCTAAAAGCACTCAGGTGATGTGAACAAGAGCCTCAAGAACAGGTTTCACTGATGTTTGTCATCAAAAAATGCCCAAAATGATCTTTGTGTAAGGTATAAGCAAGACCACTTCTGCTGTAGTTTCAAACGAAAATATGGCAGACTCTACTGTTTGCTGTTCAGTGTCAACATCATCATTTAGACAAGAAATAGTGAAGTAATAAAACCTCAAGTGGTTAGAATTGAATTTTACAAATATCAGCATGAGTAATTTTTTTTATCACTGAATTAGTATAATCAGTTAATCGTCCTAACCAATAAGCACATGAATGTACATATTTCCTGTGTTTCAAATTTTTCAGTTTTGTTTATACCAATATTATAATTAGATACAAAGTAGTAAAATTCTGGGGGCTTTTGTGTGTGTATTGAAAGAGTTTCTTAGCATGCAGCAGTGTGATGATGTCTTTGTTGGTAAAAAAGCTAAGAACATTGGTTTGGTCATTCATGTTCATCAAAAAAAAAAGGAAAAAAAGCATTGACACTTTAATATTGTATCATATAAATAGACATCTATAGCTCTACATACATTATTAATACCGGTTTATTGCCTGCTTTATTGGTTTCACTACTGCTTCTCCTCTTGGGAAGTCATGTAAAATACAAAGGCTGCACAAATGCCCACATTGCAAGAGCCACTACAGACAGAGCAAATAAGATTGCACAAGTACAAATATTCACTGGAGCAGCTTCCTGCAGTTGATGTAACATAACAACAAACAGGCCACACGTGCAATCCTCCTAGAAACTGCTATTAATCCGAGTATTTAAGATTTTTTTTTTAACCTACAACACTTGTTCAGCTATTTGAATACTGAACAAAATTTTATTCCTGTATTTTCTGACAAGAAAGCAGAATTCTTGTTGAGAAGAAACAGAGGACTTTAAGTATGACTCAGGATAATTAGCACAACTGCACAGTGGATGGTAAGGGGGCCTAGAACTGAGTGCCTGTGTGGAAGGAAAGCTCTGGAGATGGGATTATTTTCATAAATTAATCTTGTGTCAACCACTGACTTGGGACTTAGGAAAGCTGAGGCCAAATGAAGGAAAAGAGCCAGTGATGAAGGAAGAAGCCCTGGTGTCAGAAAGCCTCTGAGACATCACCAGTTGCACATCCACCATTTCTCCTCTGCTGCAGCATGCTCCCTCGTAGCTGCTGCACTGGCTGTTCCTGTCAGGGTGTTCCAGCTGCTTCCCTTTGTAACCTCCACTCTAATTTTTAAAGGCAAATACTTTTTGATGTCCCAGGGTTTTCCTCAATGTTTAAAAACTTATTTTTGGGGGTTTGGGTGGCTTTTCTAATAAGTTCACTACATGGAAAGTTTTTCCATCTCTTTCCCACGTGCCACACAATTCCCCAGCTGATCTTTCTACTTTATTCTAGTTGTAACCTTCTGATCATCTGAGCTTTAATGTTCCTGCACTAGACTTAAATGTGTTTCTTTAAGGACAATTATGAAGGTTTCAGGACCAGCTGGTCACAGCAACTCTTCAGATGCTTTAGTTCTGGTACCTGTTCATTGACCTGGCTGTCTCTTGGTTCTCTTCATGCCAGTTTTCTACCTCTGTGATGATTTCTTGCATCTCTTCTGTGTCTGTGGCCCATCCTTTTTGTGTACCGCCCCAGGGATGCTCCCATCCGTTGGAGCAGAACTCACACTGGCTGTGCTCAGCACAGGCTGGCCCCAAGGGCTCTCTGCAGGCCCCAAAAGCTGCTGTGTGAGTGCCTTTTCTTCAAAGTGAAACTTCTAAATGTTGCTCTCGTTGGTTCCTGGGCTATGGCAGCTGGCACAACAGCATTTCCTACCTCAGCCTCCTTGTTTTAGAAGGGCGAACTCCCGCCTTCCTCAGGATTTGGAAAGGTGGCTCCCTTCCCTGGCAGATCTTCCAGCGTAAAAGGAGCCTTCTGTAATGAAACAGAAGCAGGGCAGAGCTTTGTAAAGGTCTCAGTGAGGCTGACACCTTGTGCTCAGGAGCAAGTGTTCCGACTCCTCATTCCTCCCCCTGTCAGCATCGATAAGCCTCTCGTACCTGACGTGAGCTTTTATTGCCCTTGACTGCTCTCCATTTATACAAAGGTTAAATCTTCCCCTCTGTCTGTGCTTTAGAGCAATATGCTGTTTAGAAAACAGCACTTCCATTGAATACAATAAAGGCAGGCGAATCTGACGTAGTTGTCAGGGCTTTTGGGGTTTCTTTTATTTTATTTTTCTTCCCCTCGGCAATAGGTCATGGAGTAGGTGCAACTTAAACTTTTCATGTTCTGACATGCTACAATTATCCCTGCAACAGGGGAGACCCTGGAGGATCAGCACAGTGCAAATCTGCTGTATTTAGACATATGGCCATCGAAAAGGGGGAAAAAAATTGCACCTTTTAAATGGTCTAATGGGCATTTTGGTTTCTATGTTCCCTATTGCCAAGGGGACACTTTTCAGGCAGCAGCGTCAAATGGCTCTCTTGCCACCTAGGTGTGAATGGGGCCTGTCTTACTCTTCATTGCAATAGGGCAGGAGACTTTGGCATCTCTGGAAGAGGGAAAAGTCCTCTTGTACTTCCAGAGCTCTTCCTTGGTCATAATCCTGAAAGACCTAGGTTTGGTTGCTGGGTATGAAATGAACCTTTCTAGGTTTTCGCAAGCACTATCCGTGAGTGGAGCTGTTATCCCAGTCAAAGTGTAGTATTTCTGTTCAGGGTGCACTGGTTCTTTAAGCCTGAACAGTTTGTCGTAGGAAGGGGTGAGGACAGAACTTCTTTAATCATTTCAAATTACCTCCTAGACACCGGAATTATACTGTGGCGTTTGGACGGCTCTCCCTCCTCTAACAACACACTGTGTATGTACCTTTACAGCAATATTCTTTCCTTTTCAGCTCCCTGAAGCCTTTCTGCCCTGCTTCTTTTTCTTCCTGCAGGAAACAGGATCTTCAGAGGGTTTTCTGAAAGCTCTTTGTAATATTAGCGAACATGTACAGGAAAACCCTCAGGTTATGTTCAACTCCTGGTATCCTTCACTTTAGATTTAAGAAATTCCCTTAAACTCTCATTAGTGAAGACCTTCTCATTCCTATAAAAGTTTAAAGAAAATCTTTGTCTCATCAGAGATTTAACACAGCTCCTCAGCGTGGCTGGAGAAAGCAGATTCTTTGTGCTTCTCTGTTCATTCTGGAGCAAAGACAATTGTTACAAAAATGTGTCTTTATTGATGTGACCCTCCGGTTCCCTCATCACTTTTCGACTTATTACCTTTTCCTCTCTGCTGCCTTCTGCAAATCTTTTAATTGACGGGAAGGGAAAGGAAGGTTTTGATTAAATGCTGATGAATCCAGGCAGGATTACTTCATTTCCCTCTGCACAGTGTGAGCTGGGACTGGCAGAGCACTGTCTGTGTTCCTGCTGCCTTCTCACCTCATCTGGCCCACTCTACGACAGGAGCATTTTAGTCATGTATTTTTAAGCAGAGTGGCATAAAAAAAAAGAATTTAGCTATCTGTGTGCAGCAAAGTTTGTTAAACTTATTTCGTTGTGAATTTAAAACTATCTATGATTTGTTTTTTTCAAGCTCTCTCTTCATAAAACCGAGTTATGCTAAAAGTTTAGAAACTTTCTCACACATAATTAAGATGAGAAGCCAAGAAACTTATATCACAATGAAAAGAAAGTAAAGGAGTGAGAACTTAACTGTTATTGTTTTGGAAAGCCCACAGCTTCCATTAGAGAAGTTCAGGGTGTCCATTATGCAATGTTAAGGTTCTTGAGTGAATCTTACCATTCAGATGCTGCTAAAAAGTAAAATAGGGGGAAAAAATGTTCTGTGTACCCTCTGTTATTCCTGAGCTGACAGCTGCCTTCCTTTTCATCTCCGGGCCTTGGTCATTAACTCCTATTCCTGACTCCTTTTTAAATTTTATTATTTTATTTTATTTTATTTTATTTTATTTTATTTTATTTTATTTTATTTTATTTTATTTTATTCTTTCTCCTTTCTTTCTCCCTTCTATCTTCATTTCCTTGTTTGTTTTTTTTCTTTTAACTTTTCTTCTGTGTTTTTTCGTTCCCCTCCTTTCTCTTTTATTTTCCATTTTTCTTTTCCTCCTCCCTCTCCTATAAAACATGTCAATCTAAAACAAGCAACAAGCATCCCATCCACCTCCCCGTACTTTCTTCCTTGCTTAAAAAAAAAAAAAAAACACTNCCTCAGCCTCCTTGTTTTAGAAGGGCGAACTCCCGCCTTCCTCAGGATTTGGAAAGGTGGCTCCCTTCCCTGGCAGATCTTCCAGCGTAAAAGGAGCCTTCTGTAATGAAACAGAAGCAGGGCAGAGCTTTGTAAAGGTCTCAGTGAGGCTGACACCTTGTGCTCAGGAGCAAGTGTTCCGACTCCTCATTCCTCCCCCTGTCAGCATCGATAAGCCTCTCGTACCTGACGTGAGCTTTTATTGCCCTTGACTGCTCTCCATTTATACAAAGGTTAAATCTTCCCCTCTGTCTGTGCTTTAGAGCAATATGCTGTTTAGAAAACAGCACTTCCATTGAATACAATAAAGGCAGGCGAATCTGACGTAGTTGTCAGGGCTTTTGGGGTTTCTTTTATTTTATTTTTCTTCCCCTCGGCAATAGGTCATGGAGTAGGTGCAACTTAAACTTTTCATGTTCTGACATGCTACAATTATCCCTGCAACAGGGGAGACCCTGGAGGATCAGCACAGTGCAAATCTGCTGTATTTAGACATATGGCCATCGAAAAGGGGGAAAAAAATTGCACCTTTTAAATGGTCTAATGGGCATTTTGGTTTCTATGTTCCCTATTGCCAAGGGGACACTTTTCAGGCAGCAGCGTCAAATGGCTCTCTTGCCACCTAGGTGTGAATGGGGCCTGTCTTACTCTTCATTGCAATAGGGCAGGAGACTTTGGCATCTCTGGAAGAGGGAAAAGTCCTCTTGTACTTCCAGAGCTCTTCCTTGGTCATAATCCTGAAAGACCTAGGTTTGGTTGCTGGGTATGAAATGAACCTTTCTAGGTTTTCGCAAGCACTATCCGTGAGTGGAGCTGTTATCCCAGTCAAAGTGTAGTATTTCTGTTCAGGGTGCACTGGTTCTTTAAGCCTGAACAGTTTGTCGTAGGAAGGGGTGAGGACAGAACTTCTTTAATCATTTCAAATTACCTCCTAGACACCGGAATTATACTGTGGCGTTTGGACGGCTCTCCCTCCTCTAACAACACACTGTGTATGTACCTTTACAGCAATATTCTTTCCTTTTCAGCTCCCTGAAGCCTTTCTGCCCTGCTTCTTTTTCTTCCTGCAGGAAACAGGATCTTCAGAGGGTTTTCTGAAAGCTCTTTGTAATATTAGCGAACATGTACAGGAAAACCCTCAGGTTATGTTCAACTCCTGGTATCCTTCACTTTAGATTTAAGAAATTCCCTTAAACTCTCATTAGTGAAGACCTTCTCATTCCTATAAAAGTTTAAAGAAAATCTTTGTCTCATCAGAGATTTAACACAGCTCCTCAGCGTGGCTGGAGAAAGCAGATTCTTTGTGCTTCTCTGTTCATTCTGGAGCAAAGACAATTGTTACAAAAATGTGTCTTTATTGATGTGACCCTCCGGTTCCCTCATCACTTTTCGACTTATTACCTTTTCCTCTCTGCTGCCTTCTGCAAATCTTTTAATTGACGGGAAGGGAAAGGAAGGTTTTGATTAAATGCTGATGAATCCAGGCAGGATTACTTCATTTCCCTCTGCACAGTGTGAGCTGGGACTGGCAGAGCACTGTCTGTGTTCCTGCTGCCTTCTCACCTCATCTGGCCCACTCTACGACAGGAGCATTTTAGTCATGTATTTTTAAGCAGAGTGGCATAAAAAAAAAGAATTTAGCTATCTGTGTGCAGCAAAGTTTGTTAAACTTATTTCGTTGTGAATTTAAAACTATCTATGATTTGTTTTTTTCAAGCTCTCTCTTCATAAAACCGAGTTATGCTAAAAGTTTAGAAACTTTCTCACACATAATTAAGATGAGAAGCCAAGAAACTTATATCACAATGAAAAGAAAGTAAAGGAGTGAGAACTTAACTGTTATTGTTTTGGAAAGCCCACAGCTTCCATTAGAGAAGTTCAGGGTGTCCATTATGCAATGTTAAGGTTCTTGAGTGAATCTTACCATTCAGATGCTGCTAAAAAGTAAAATAGGGGGAAAAAATGTTCTGTGTACCCTCTGTTATTCCTGAGCTGACAGCTGCCTTCCTTTTCATCTCCGGGCCTTGGTCATTAACTCCTATTCCTGACTCCTTTTTAAATTTTATTATTTTATTTTATTTTATTTTATTTTATTTTATTTTATTTTATTTTATTTTATTTTATTTTATTNNGCTGTTGGATGTAGATGTGGCTTCACTGCATTTAAACCCAATGCAGCTAAAAAAGAGCACCAGCATTTCTGTGGCTTCCCAGTTTGCTCGAATCCGTGGCTGTGACTTTTGGACTGTCTCAGGCCACTTTTAATAATTTGATGTCTTAAGCAGGTGTTGTTTAACACCCATTGACTGACATTTCACAGATGATGTGTAGGTTACTCTGGCCTTGATCGAGCACTGGACAAAGTGTAAAAGCTTAAATCTTACTGAAAAGACAGTTTTAACCTGTCTGAATTTGCTACCAATTACCTGAGTATTTAGAAACATCATTAGAAACCCCAAATGTGTCATGCTGGCAGAATTGTAGAAATGTTTTAGCTACGCTGAGGTCAGAATTTAAAACTGTGCTTATTCAGAAGTTTATGATGAACTTAGTTTGGAGTTTCAATCAAATCATGATGGTTTAAGCTGAAGAAAGAAAAAAAATTAATTATGGCAGGGTTTTGGGTGAGAGAGGGAGACTTTTGAAAACTCCTCAGAACACAGAATGCTGGAAGAAATCCCACTAATGAGAAGCGCAGGTACGCTGTTCTCAATGAATAATGTATCAAAAAGAATCAGTGCTCTCCACGTTGCCGTATAAATAATGGGGTTTATCACGTGTGGGGGCCCATTCACAGATAAATAAATCAGTGCATGGTTAAGTAGCTGGTGCAGAGTTCCAAATGCAGAGTTTTACATCATAAAAATGAACTTTCATTGGCTGTGAAAAGTGACCTCTGGATACAGGCAGCAGCAATTTTGATGGCCAAAATCCCCTAAAATGCTAAAATACACTAAGGGCTGCAGCATCGGTAGCACAATTTCCCACAAACTGATTTGCTTTTTGTTAATCCTGTTTTTCATTTTTTTTAGTTTTGCCTCAGAGTGAAGTAAGATGGATTTCTGGCTTTGTGCTTCATTCTTGTCTTAAACATGGTATAACCTAAGTGTGCTACAACTGTGTTCAAGCGTGCCAGTGATTTTTCATATGAATTCCAAAATACTTATAAAATGAAGTTATTTTGTTGGGTTTAGTCACTGGAGGTTGGCTGTTGATAGTTTTTTGTTAGTAACACAGATATTTAGCACAGGTTTTGCTTATGAAATTTCTCTCAATTCTATCAGATCTTATTTATTTTATTTACATAGACCCATTATAAAATCATGTAGAACATGAAAGTTTCTAAGGGCCTTGTTCCCTTAATTAAACAATTAACTTGCCATTTTGGATTTGATCAAGAAATGATTGAACGTGACAGACTGTCTCCCCTCTGGAGCACATAACTGTGTCAGGGTCAATCATGTTTCCTTTGGAGTCAGAGGGAAAGGGGCTTTCTCGTAAATTAGAACACGCTCCTGATTTACAGTAGTAAATACCATACATAACTGATTTTGTAATGTTCTTATAAGATTAATAAAACAATCTGTAGACAATATGTCAGCAAGGTGGTTACTTAAAAATCAAATTACAACAAACTGAAAAGGCCCATCAGCTCAGTGAATTTTTTCAATTGTTTAAGGAAATGAGAAAATAGTAACTAACATGGAAGAGCCTAGACAGAGGGATGGAGCTGTAAATCCTTGTGCTTCACCTCAGGATCCAAGATGTGCTCAGCCTTAGGCCCTGCCAAAAGGGAGGGATGGGGTGGCTGTTGATGTTTTGGAGGCTGTGGAGGAAAGGATTTCCAGCCCTGGCTGCCTTTCCTGGCCCTGAGCAGTGCTCTGCCCATGGGATTTAAGACACCAAGGTGCTTTCTTGCACCTGAAACCACGTTTGTCACCACACCAGCCGTGCTGCTCTGCTGGCCACTGTCACTGGGCCTCTCAGCAACAGGGGGTCCCAGAAAGCAGCGTTAAAACCAAGCAATGCAAAGCACCAGAGCACTCAGGAATCTGCCACCTCACACCATTTATGTGGAAAGCAATTGCTAAGCATCCTGTGGATAATTTAGTTTTTCTTGCTTCAAATTCCTGCTGCTGAAGGCATTGTTGATTTTATTCCCAGTTTTATTGTAACTTAATTTTATTATGGTTTTAGACTTTTTGCTAGAAATAAACATGTTCCTTATGCACTACTCTGAAATGAATAATTTTTCAATGGTGCTTTTATCAGAAACCCAAGACTCTCTACAGCCACTTCTGCTCTACTGAAACAAACACCCATCATAATGGCAGTTGTCCATAAGATGTTTGCAGAAACTGAGTGGTTTGCATATTGGAAACTGTTCATTGATACATTAAATAACATTTTATTGTGGACATCTGGTCTGCTAAAAATCTGCCAAAATTTGTATCAGATAACTGCAGCAATTCAGATTTATAGAAGGAATCTGTTCTGAAAATATGTTAAAATACTGCCCTTCTCTCATTTCTAGCTTTTAGGCATTATTGTGCAAAAGCTGTGCTTGTTAAGAGTCTGAGTCTTTCCTGCAGAGCAGCTTCTTGTTTGTTCCTAGGATCATTATAAAAAACAAAGGACTTCCTGCATCTCCATTTATGATTTCAGTTATATCCAACGCAAATAATGAGCCTGTGCTCAAATATGCTAGGGCTAAACATAATAAATAAAAATTAACTTTCTAGCTCAGCCAATCTATGGCTGTTCGCTCTGTAAAATGACTAAACTGAACACATATGCTTGAGCCTGCCTACAACATCTGTAGGTTCCATAGGAATAATTTAAATTCACTCTCTTTATTTCAAGTATTCATTAGTTTAGACTTGTGCATTTTACATTAGAATAGATTAATGACTTGTTTCGCCAATTTATTTATTTTAGGTGAAATTCTGTGGACTGTTCCTTAATGAAAATACAAATGTGACTCAGCCTGAGAGAGGCTGCTTGCTTTTTTTTTTT